>CM030371.1:7715867-8295867 GCA_003604175.2 Clonorchis sinensis
AATAGTAATAACCTGCTGCGAGAACGACGAACGCCACAAGGTGATCCGTGTTAGCTTTCTTCCGCCGGCTTGTGGGGAGAGGCGAGAAATATTTCCTCCGCTGTAACCTAAATTGACGGAACAAGAAGTGCAGAGCTATAACAACCCTCCAGATCTGAGTTCCAGTCTTTCTTCCGTAGGTTTCGGTAGCCAAGACCATTTGACGAAGAACCTCTTGGTAAGCTAAATAATCAGTCACTTAGTGTCTGGGAGTAACGCGCCTCAAGGATTGCGGAATGGAGAAGATTATTTCAAATGGGAGCTATAGCTAGGAGTATGAGTGAAAATGTGAAAGTATTGTGCCACCGGATTCAGTTCGTAAGCTTGCCTTTTAGGCACAGCGCTCAGATGCTACGATCAGACCAATAAACGCGGTGGATGGTGAACTAAAGTTAAGTCATTCAGAATAAGACAGATCTGTTTTACCAGTGAAGCGCTAATAGGGCGAAATTTCCCACAAAGGCACAATGTAACCACCGGCAAAAATGCAAGCGGATTGTGAGCTTATCAGCCAAATGGGTTGTATATTTATGTGGGTTATGCCAAAAGAACAAAATGGATTTGTTATATTGTAAGAGGCCGGGGCCAACCAATGGCGGACATGTATAGGAGATCCTAGTCAGGACCAGGACTTTGGGCTGTTAGAAATGGTCGTTTGACAGCCATGACGTTGAGCTGGTCACACACCGTAAGAGGACAATCGAGCATTAAAAAGCGGCGAAGAAGTTTGGAGATGAATATGGCTATGAGGAAATGAGATAAAGAAGGCAAGCTGTGGGTGTATCACTACCAATTGTTTTCAAGAAAAGCCAAACGTTGAAGAAGACACTAAACGTAGAACAGAGAAATAGGACGATGTGCGCAGGCATATAAACCAGGCCTCCGCCACGAGGAACAGTCCAGGTCGGTTCTGCCTCAAAGAGAGTCATCTTGTGATCTTTGATATCCAAGGGCACCAAGGCCGGTAATTAGGATTGAGTGAAGAGGCTAAGAAGGGATAAACTACATCAACTCAGCATTTTTGCTAATGGTACACACAATTTATGTAGACGTCTGCTAGTGAGAGAACATTTCTGAAAAATAACGAAGCAGGTTAAGTGGGACGAGGAGAGCTCCAGGGGTACAACTGGGGGAGGGATATGTAATCATGGAAGGAGATACCGTTTTACTGGTTGGCGAAGAGTTCTACCAATTATATAGGGGAAAGCGAAAAAGGCACAATGCCTGATGGCAGTCGGGCAAAATAAAATTTGAAATCAAGGCACAGAAACTGAGACGCAAAAATCGGGGAAAGAGCAATAGAGTGCTCATTTAGTCGTAAAAAAACGCAATGAAGTGTTGAGCGCAGGAGCTTATAAATGTTTGCGATGGAAGAGCAGGAAGTGGGATCCGATGATTGTAAGCAGATCAGGCTGTTGGTCTCCTGCAGTCCCTATGGAGCCACTAGCTCGCCAACAGCAGATAATAGGTCATGTGGGACACTAGGGCGTCCTTTTTGACCACAAGATGCGAGTCGCTTTTGGCCGGATGTCTACGGACTCTACTCTTAGACTAACTGACCGCTCTAGTTGACCATTGTAGGAGTAGGATCTTTCCCAGCGAGTCTGCGCCTGAAGAATTGGTTGGCTGATACACGAGAGGCTACAAGCTTCAGAGTTAAAGCAGCCTTTTCGCTCCTGGGCAGGTGAATCTTCCGTTGGGATTAGCGGCCAGGTTTCTAGACAATGCGAACATTCATATCATAGTTCAGTTAAGGTTTGTGTCCGATAAAAGCATTGAGACGTCCTGAGCGGGTTTGTGGTGCGGAGAATGCGGTGGGCAGACAAGGGATCACCTGGATTTCTGTCCGTCCACAGAGAGGTACGACTGAATTTTCCAAGTTTGACACGTGAGAATATGAACTAATATGAGCTATTGTCTTCAGCATAGATCACGCGCCAGGGGCAAGGTTGTGCCCCATGTCCAAAGCGGAAGTAACAATCAGGCGACGGACAGTGGGCTGGTTATCCCTGGAGACGGAGTGCCATGAATGAGAAAAATCTTGGCGCTGATTGTTTTGAGCAGCTTGGAGTAAAAGCTAGGCTCCAAGGTATTATAATTTTGGTCCTGACAAAGGCGTCGCTGAACGCTCTAACCGAGTTTTTCGTGCTTGACTGCGATTTTCCAGGTTGTACCGCCCACGTGGCCTGCAGATCGGTACATGCGCCGCAATTATAGTGGCTGTACAGGTAAGGGTCAAAACTCCATCGCTTAGTACTGGAGACAGCTTTGCTACACTAAAAAGGCTTCCGAACTAAGAATAATGTCCCAAAAAATTCCGGAATATTGTCGCCATGTTACAATATCCGCAGATACTGTCCTCTTAGAGACATCCGGTACGCCGGCCTGTGTCTGCATTCTCCGTGGCTACGATTTCTGATAACGATAAATTTTAGGAAAGATGATGCTGTGCTCTTACTTGCAATACAAGCCTTTGTTTCGTCTGGAAGTCGAACCGGTTGCAATCAAAGCTGGTGGTATTCTATTCCACTGATAAGTCAATGATAAGCGACTCCCTAAATTCAGGCGTCACCCAACCGATTATCCTTTTCTAAAAGGTTTAAACATGATTTTACTGTACGCGCTATATTAGTAGATGCGCATCGTGTTCAGCTCTTCGTCCACTCCGGAAGCCGGAGGAAAACAAATGCAATTAAGTAAGGCCAGGAACCTAGTTTGTCTAACTTTCAACCGCTGAGTGCTGAAAATCTCGCGCTGTACGTTTGTAAACCTAATCCCATCGCGCACTACACGGCGTTAACAATGCTGGAGTTACGGTGGTATGCAAATCACTTTATTCCCTGACTCTGTACGCCCCAAAGCTAGGCCAACTTACCAGTAACTGGTAAAGCTTTCATCCTACCGCTTCTGGACTCGGAGTCCAGATATTGCATCTCTGGTTGCTGCGTCTGCCATCACCATAACTGTATAAGCCTTTGCGGGGGAGAACAACGGTACCTTTCCACACTAGGCAACAGGTCACAATAAAGTTGGAAATTACACGTCACTTAGAGTTCCGCTTCCACAAAAATAGACCCATGGATTCAATTTTCTAGTAACAGCCGCGCATTACATCATTTTCCTCATCAATAATTCCTGAAAAATCATCTTCCGGCCATGATTAAGTGATCAGAACCTCCTCTGAATGCCCTCTGATTGCATCCTAAGTGCATTAAGCGAAGCACTTTGCATGCTTGTTAAACCTCGAACGTGCGAATGCCATCATTTGGCCTGACAACCAGCAGCTTTCACCATCTTGACAACTCAAATAATTGCCTACGTTGCCTCTTCATGGCAGCTGCTCACATCTCCAAGGCCGCCTTTATGGTAGCTATCTACAACCGCGAAGCAGCTCTGAAGGTGCGCATCTGTCTGCACCTTGCTTTCTAATTCCAACTTGTGAGATAACAGCGACACAAAAGATCTTCCATAGACCGTCGCCACACCTTGCTGAGATAGTGCGTTTCTGCTGTAGGCTCAGGGTGACTGTTCCGGCTAGTCGCCTCCCGACATCCAGGATTAGCTGCACACAAGCGAATTCTGTACTTACACCCACGCTGACTTTAAAACCTCTATTCAAGCCCGACTGTATTACCGTTAAGTGTCACCTAGTACCTACTAAAACTTCATGATAACTGAGAAGGTAGTGGCAACGTGCAACCAAATCCGATTTATACGGCTGCAACATGGCTTAAGGCTGATATCTTCAACACTGAATATTCACCTCTTGGATAATGTAAACTGCCATGAAGGGACAACACTTAGAGTGGGAGGTATACAAACCAGGATTTTGTTGGACTTTTTTGTAGGGCTGTCTGGCCTCCTCAATAAACTATTCCATTTGATCTTGCTTTTTGAGCACTTCATCTTTCGCCACTCATCTCCGCATCTATAGGTGAACTGTCTCAAATTGTCTATGCTAGGTAAAAACTACGTTATCATTTTAGGCCTGTGGTGTTTAGGTTTAACGTGCCACTTGTCTCCTGGTCCGTGCCAACGGCCCCACTTATTAAGCGCCGTTGTTCGCCCACCTTATCGTTGCTTTAATTGTGCAAAGTTCCACGCACGTTTTTGTATTCCCAGGGTAATAGATTGCAGTAGGTGTCTCGGCTGTAGCTGCAGCTGGCGTTTTGACCATTCTACCGTTTCCTATAGAGTAATATTTCGTGGTTTATCAAATTCTCCGGCTATTTAGAACGGTTATTTGCTGTCCTAAACGTCCTATACCCAACCCTGGCTGGATCCTTCAGAGGTCACTTAGCAACGCCCTTGTCTGTTTTGCCGGTTTACCGTTGCTGGGGATCGGAGGTCGGCCGATCGTCTATTCCACAGAGGCTAACGAATATCTGATTACAGATATTCGCGTGAGTTCAGCTAGCTCTACCAATTCGAACTGCGGGCCTATCCACCACTTATGTTTTCCTTTCTAATGACACGCTCCGTCTATCGAAAGGGACAAGAGGGTGCACTTGTTAGACTACCCTTCCAGCGTACCGAGAAATGTTTCTCAGCCTTCTCTCTGAGTTCTATAAATTGCGAGCGTCCCTATTTAATAAGTCATTCCTACATTTCAGCTTTTCCGGTTGTTGGTCCAGTTGCCTAATCCGAGGCCTTGCTTCATCGTAGCTCGGACGGCGTAAGCCTAAATCTACTATTCTATGCCGTCCGTTGCAAAAACGTGTTAAATAAGAAGACAGCATCCTAAGGAATTCCTCAGTGTGGTGAATTCCGCAATGTTGAGCTATACTATACGTACAAGCTCTTGTTGCCATTTCTATGTTTGCAATTTTAAGATAAGTAAGCCCACGAGTTTTATCCAGTTCAAGATGTGTTGCCCAACACCCACTTTCCGTTGTTATACATATCAACGAAATATATCGACACGTTGAACAGATGGACCTCAGTACCTCAAAATCATTGACACGGACCATTCAGGTGTACGACAATTCTGAGGCGCACAAAGTCTTTCAATGAGATGTCTGCCAACCAGAGGGGAAGGAAACGGTTTGTTAGAAGCTGTCAAAAGAAATGAACAAGCCGCTGAAATGCCGCCAAACGAACGCTGGAATGCGAAGGATCGGGAGGCATTTTGTTCTAAGGACAAGAAAGGCGTATGTTTTGGGCTTGTTGGTGGCTATATAGCGGCCAACAACCCCCAGAATTTGCCAATAGACAGAGAAAACTATTAAGGTAAGTCGGACACAATGTTACAAGGAGTCAAATCGAAGATCCCGACTCACACTTCGCAAGAGGAAATTCCGTAGGCCCGTATTCTATTGAAACACCACACCACGAAACGAAGGTTCTATATCCCGGGTATTTCAACCGCCCTTAAAAACAATATTAATTCACTGACGTGAATTATTACTGTGGAAATTGAGGATAGCCAGTCACAACAACATTAACTTAGCGAAAAGACACGGAGTCTTGTGGAGTCCAGAAAGCAGGGCATTGTGTATGTATTTCAATAAAATGAACAGCACAACAACGTGGCCAAGAATAACAGACAGAACGGAAATGATATTGGTCAGGAAAAACTGCAGTTTACAAGTGCTACAAAACTCCCCGCTCGAGCGCCCAGTGAGCGAACTGGAAGCTCGAAAAGGAGATAGTGCAATAACTACTCTTTGAGACGCGCATGAGGTATGTGGTATCAACCATGCTTTGTAAGTGGCGATGTGTGCTGTGTTTGTTGAAGTAGAGTTCGTATGACGATATGACTGTGCAGCGGAGGAGCAAGTGGCTTGCTAATCACCTAGAATTCTTTTTGTGCACACGTTAACCAATTTCGACCAATGGATGCTAACTGTGTCTTTGTGACCGTTACTACCACTGGCGAAGGATTCGTCTTTCTGAGAAGCCACTCGGAAAGATTCTTCTTATGGTGGCTATAAGGACTTTTTGACTGTATCGAAGCGCACAAAAACAACAACGCATGTAGCGAAATGGGGTGAACCTGGAGGTTTGTCAAGTTGGTTGGGAATGGATGTCACGCATGTATTAGCGAGACCTGGAAGCCTAGGATTTGAGGTCCATTCAAACAATTGTTGAAAAGTTGATAAACATTTCGCCTTATAGGCTAAAGGAGGCACTAAAAAGGAATCCAGAAGCGATGCAACTCTATTCTTCTTCAACCATATTGCGTATACTGAGAAGAATACGCGGGGGATATCCTGATCGGTGCTTTTAAGAGGGGGGAAACAGCGATGTTTTGAGTGGTCGATAGAACTGTTCGACCATGGCGTTGGCAGCCGGATCGTACGCGGTGGTTCGGAAGTAATCCGTACCAAGTAACTGTTTGGGGTCGTGAAATGGTGTTGACGAGGAATGCAGACTTCTGTCAATGGTACTGGTGAAAGGAGTTAAACCATTCACTGCAAAGCCGTTTATTAGCAAGCACAAAGTAAGCAGTTAAGTCTGTTGGACAGGAAAGTAAACGTCTCATGTGCACCCGATTTATGGAAACTGAACATTCTCACGCCTCTTCTTGAACTTGCATGAATATTTGTTGACCATTACATTCAATATTACCGTTTGCCACAGTTAGGTTAGCTTCTGCAGCTGGTCTATACGGTAAATCCTTGAATTTATCATGACAAGTCCGAAGCGGAGTACCGTTTGCACTCTTTGATCCTCGAGGTCCTGGGTTGTATAGATGGGCCCTGCCGCCGCTGCCTAGATTCCGAGACCCCCATGCACTCCATCTACAATTCTGATGACTCTTCTATCTGACCTCGGCGTCTATGAGGAATGGTCTTGCATTTCTACCTGCCGTTTCTTCTCTAGTATTTTTATGAGCCGCGGTGAAGTTTTCTCGAGCTATCCTCGTTACTTTTCCTACCTCCTCCGGAGACAAGCGTGTTGTCGGCCACAATTTGATTTCCTAAGCAAATAGAAGACGCAGACGTGAACTACATATGAGCATGAACTGGAACTTACATGTTGTTGGCTGTATGGACACACGATTTTCTAATTACATCATCGGGCAGGGCACTTTTAAGTCACCTCATTTGGCTGCCAATCACTCTTCAGTCACTCTGTTATTACACTTGGTTAGGCAGTTTGCTTGTGGGTGGTTGGGTGCCGTCCTTAGCCGTCTGATGCCCAGCTTTTGCAAGCAACTCCTAAACCCTTCGATCTCAAAGCAAGACCCCCAATCCGTTAGGATCATTTCTGGCGCCCCGTGGTTAGCCACGATGTGGTGCCTCACCACTCTACTTGCCGTCGTCGCTCGTTAATTTGTTACGGGAGCGACCTCAAGTTACCGTGATAAGTGTTGTCATTATTACAATATATTGCTTATCACTAGTTGTCACCGGAAGCAAGCCCTTGAAGTCAACGAAACCCAACTTACAGACCTCTGATACAGTGATGGGTTTCATTGGGTGAGTGGCACTTGTCGTATACTCTATTCGCCAGCTGGCACCGCTTACAGGTCACCACGCAATCCATTTCCTCACTACTCATCCCGGACCAGTGGGCCGTCTGCCGAAGTAAACCGTACGTCTTAGGAACCCTGAGTGTGCAGTCTCCTAGCATTCAACGATTAGCTTCCGTCTCAATACGTGAGGTAGCACGGATAACACAACGCCAGAATCGGTGGTTTTGTAGGATATTACGCCAGCTTCACTCATTTCAGCCTATCGAAGTGACTCCGGGAAGTCTCCAATTCTTTGTCTCTTTCCACGTTCTAAATATTCCTCCAAACTAACAAGGCGGCTGCCACCTTCAGGTATAGAGGATCCTGCCGCTGCAGTTGCATCAACCTTCCGGGATTCAGTTCGATGACCTGGTTTTTGGTATCAAGCACGATCTTGGGGCCTCATCTCTAGCCTTTGGTCTTGACAGCTAATCAGCCAAATGGTCCTCTCTTTCCGGCATATGCCGAATCGTGAAGTCGCGTGAGATTTCCGCGAGAATCTCTGCTGGTCCTGATCCACTCGAGGGGGTTTGTGATCAGCCCCGACGTCAAATCTTTTCCCAGAAAGTATGCCCTACTTGTTTAGGGCCCAGACGCTCGCCAAACATTCATTCTCAATAGCTGAGTACTTCGGGTCAGCGCTAGTCGAACACAACTAGCATATCCAACGACCCCATTCCTCTGCTTTAGAAGTTCAACGTAACCGTGTTCACCAGCCTCCACTGAAACATCCAGCCAACCCTGGACAGTCCGAGGTTCGGTTGCTTTTTTAGCATCCGCGCTTGACAAGTTCAGAGGCCACATAAACTTTCCTTGTCTATTTGGACTTCCGGTTTTGATGTGGCAAGTCGTACAGTGGAGCAGCAGTTGTGTTGAAATTCTTGATAAACTAGCTGTAGTATCCTGCTCGTCCAAAAAAGGTCAACAGGAACCACTTCGAGTTGGGAATTGCACAGTCCTGGATTTTTGCTAGTTTTTCTGGCAGTGGGTTAACCTCTCCGTGACCAACGTTTCGCCCAAACACTGTCATCGAACTTGGAGCGAATTGCATCTTGGCGCCATTCATCCGCGGGTCAGTCTTCCGAATACGACTTGGTACGGCTTTAGAGTAAACTTTGCGTGCTCTGGTTTCGAACTGCCGTACACAACGTTATCGTTTCCGCAAACGGCACTATTGTATAGTCCCTGTGTTAGAAGTAGAATCAAGCATCTGAACGTAAACATTGCCCCAAACGTCGAAACCACATTCTTCTTAATTGCTAGTAAATATTTCCAACTGTGAACACCGTTTGTTTCCGCTCCCCTGACTTGATGGTCAGTTGCTAGTCTCCGGAACGCAAGTCAAAAGCCGTAAACTGTCCGAAGTGCTGGAGCAAATCGAAAGTCTCTGCAAACGAAGGAACAGCTACCTGGTCCACGGCCAGTTCATCGAAACACCGACAGTCTACGCAAAAGCGATATTTCCCGTTTGCCTTCTTCACAAGCACAATTGGGGAGCTGTATGTACTGTTGGCTTTCTCGATTATGCCATTCTCCAACATCCCTTGGATCCTTTCGGAGACGTTTAGGAACAATCGATAGAGGACTACTCAAAAGATTCCAAGCGTTTTCGACTGATTAGCATCTATTGAGCCTGTTTAGGGAGCTCTTCGTTTCTTGGGAAAATTTTGGGTTATTCCTCTACCACGGATTGCACTGACAGCACTTTAAAAGACGAAAGCTTTAACACACGCGGTTCGCTCACGGCAGTGCTTTGGTAGCCTTCAGGCTTGACTAAGTCATATTTGTCATTAGTTTGCTCCGATTTAGGTCCAACACAGATTCTACGCTCTGGAGGAAATTCGATCTCTTTTCCACGGATATTCACTGACCATTACACAGTTGTAAATGAACACTGCAAGCACTTCCACATATTCCGTAGTTACCCTCCCACTAAACTTGGACGGAGCATCGAGAAAACCGCAGACTTCTCGCATGCCTCATCGTCTTTATGCACCGTTACGATGGTAGTGGGTACACCGAGTGCTATAATCCAGTTGTTGACAAAAGTTCTAGCAAATCCTTCAGCCGACGTATCGCTGATCGGAATGGCCGCGGGCCAGTGCGTGAAACAATTGACCTAATTGAGGATGTGCGTAAAACCTCTGGACGGTATCAACCGTCCAAAAAAATCGATGTGGACTTTCGGAAAGCGCAATTTAATTATCTGGGAAACGCCCGGTAGAGAAATGATGAATCTTGCTCTACTCTGCACATGAAGACAAGGAACGTCACGAATTCGATTGGAAAAAGGTCAAAGTATGGGCCAGGCGAGAACAAAGAAAGAACGCGAATTTATGGGGGCATGGCACTCCACTGATGGAGGAGTAAACAGACTCGTTGAGATTGGCTCTGTCTTTTGCCTTTGAGGACATAGGCAATCCAGATCCATAGAACCCTAAGCCAAACAAGGATTCAAAGAGGAAACCAATAAAACTAAAGCGAAAAGACATAAGGGTTAAAACGGCAGACTACTTGGCTCGGAATTTTTAGCTCCCATCAGAGCTCACCGAATTCGATTGATGAAAGGACCCGAAATAACGGGACCCCACTGAGGGAAGACTTGCATCTCAACCAACGAAGCTCATAAATATAACTAACCATTCAGCAAACTACCGAAAATAAATGGCACACCGCCAACCAATCAAACGACAAAGAGGTCTACCACGACACAATAGAGATCATACACGTACTAACAGGGAGAGAGAATAATGGACGACAATTTCAACAGCAGTGTGACCGTAGAAAGCGAGAAATACAAACCACATTGCAACACAGATTGTGGCCAAAATCAAAGTGCGAATATCATCAATGGTCGATCGGGTTACAGCTTAAAGCCGCTGTTTATAAACAACGTAGACGCAAGCGCAAAGAGAAGGACTATCCACTCAAGGGCGCACTAAAGAAGTCTGCTTGGATGGTGATGAAAAGCTTGCAACTCCGTTGCCAAGCTCGGCGAACAGATCAACAGCCACCGCGTGAAATACCAGCCTACTTCTCTGCTTGTCACCAAGCCTTCATAGACACTGGCATTATTGCCTAATGCGTATGCTAAATGAGGCCTTAGTCAGACGTATTTTGCTTCGAAGTCCCATCCAACAGACCCATCCTGCGGATCGATGACGACTCAGAACCACCGTATATTATTACTTGCCCACTATATAGCTCATCAGACTTGGCGAGAGCACTGCGGCAGCCAGCTCTACCATAGTTAGCGTTTTCCCCTTCCTAGGTGCTAAAAGGCATTCACCTATCAACTTATCACACGATATCTTGGTGCCATTGATTATTTTTATATATTTAGTAGCGCCATATCTAGCTTCATGGACGCACGTAGACACGCGAAGCTCTAATTCCCTCAAACTCCTCTTAACGAATCCCATATACCTACGAACTCAAAGACTCTCGTTTGGACGCTCACTCCCAAGCGTGCTTCTCTGATCATTGAGAGGTGTACCCTGTGCAAGACTGCCTAACTTAGCGACAGGAGCATGTTGAACCTTGTAAAACTAAAGTGAAGCCATTCTAGTCGACTCTCCCCAACGTGTTGCCGAACGCCATCAGTGCTAACGGTTTCCCAGTGTGCTCCGACGGTCCACTGCCACTCTGTTCACAACAAGTTTTGAGCAGCATGGAGCACAAAATTAGTTTCGTCAGACACAGTAGGAAGGCTTCATACTTCTGGAAGAATCTTTCGTTTCCCAAAATGTGGCTGGCTTCGTCTGCAATGATGGTCGCTCCGTCTGTGCTGCCAGGGAAAACAGGATAATCGTGGACGTAAAAGTCTCCCAAAACAGAGGGTCGGCTTTTCCAAATGGTCCTTTGTGAATTTTCGGCTACATTTCTTCAAGCGTTGACGGCGCAAAACGGCAAGGATTTGAACACCCAGTTCATGGGCTACTGTTACAGAGTTGAACTCAATTCAAAACGTACTAAGAGAATTAAGTAAGTGTTGGTCGTCTTCTAAGGCTGCACAGCGAATTCTTGCATGCTAGCGGAATGAGCTGCCGGCCAGTCCCTTAATCAATAATACTGTCTAGCTTATTAAGCAACTCATACTACAGCAACATGCTAGTGTTATACTCAAAGAGATCACCTTATGGATTTTTCGCATTTGCAACGAGATGGTGAGGAATGGGCGATCGATTTACGGAACCATAACTTCTAGACAACTGAAGCTCGAATTCTTAGGAATGCAGTTTACGCAAACCTACAGCCCTTATCATACATGTTCTTAACGCCGTTAACCTGCCTCCATACAGCCTGCTGGGGTGTGACACTCCCGCACTAAGGCAAGTCCAAGAAGAATTTGTCATCCAAAGTCGTGGGCTATTTTTCAGCCTTGCTCAGTGTCCACTGACATTCGACAGAAAAGGCCTCACGCGTGTTCACTGAATTCTCGTTCAGAGAATCGGGTAAGCTTTCCAGCCAGAGGTTTCTCCTTAACCCTTAAATATCGTGATTATTTTCTGTGACTGAGCAACACCCACCCCCGATAGCGCCGTTTACCCCGGCCGAAGACGTGGTGAATGACCGTGACGATCCGTAATATGTCGCACACTATCAACATTCTCTAGCGTGGGGACATTATGTCGATGCTTGCCGAATATAGCCATGAACAGTATCCGTATCCACATAACCTCTAGCAGCAGTGATGGGAAGCTGGTCGACCACACAGTCAGTGACAACTTGCGGTACATCCTAACACTACAGCACTATAATACACGAGCAAGTCTTGTCGCTGCCTACCATTTTTTTAACGCCTAACATGTTCGCGTTCAGACCATGCACAAATGGGCTGTTCTCAATATATCAGAGTCTTATAAGATTCGCCCTCAGAAATTCACTCGTAGTCAACTTACCCCATGGTCCGGCTGGTCAAACCGCTACGCAGCACGACTGCGCAGGTTGAGCTGTAGTTGAAACCCAAAATATTGATCTATCCAACGGTCGTTCGTCGTCAGGGGGCTACAGTGGGGATCACACCCAAGCATTGGACATTTGAATCCAATTCAGCTGGTTCCAGCCAAGTAATTCGCGCGGGGACCAGTTGTACTCCCGTAACGTGTTCACCTGCTCATTTGCGACTCGCTCGAAAAACCCGTGGTATTCAGTAGATTCAGCCGGCTCTGTCTAACTCGGTTGCATTGGATTGGGAGCCAACTTGGTATTTGAAAGATGTATTTATTAGCCAAAATACCAACAAAGGTTGGTATCTGAGTGCAATTGGCTTTTAACGTTCAATTGAGCATCTGGTCAGGAGATATTTGAACCACTTTGCTCTACTTTTTTCTCATTATACTTTATCCAAAGCTTTTGTAAGTAATAGGACGGTTCCAAGGTCGCACCAGACAAGATGCAGAGTTCATTTTACATCACCCTGGCTTGCCCCAATCGGCGGGGGACTTAGCAAACCTGCACCTTTTTAACTACGGACTTGAGCCCGTCGTACTCCGTGCTGTTGTCCGAGGTCCCTCAACATGTACACCGGTAACTGTGCGATAAACTGTGCTTTGTAGCATAACAGCATAAGAGTGGCTGCACGGCTCCTTGTTATCCATTTTGCAGTTCCTTTTTCGTCGACCAATTAGATTACAACGGAGAGTGGTGCCTTTGAGCGCCACCCGCTAGTCAGTTTTTGTACTAAATTAAAGCATGCCGCAAAGCTGAGAAATCCCGCAGGTAAAGCGCCCAGAGCTTTATTCTCTGTCTTGGTTAAATGGCCTCACGAATAAACCCACCAAACACTTTTCTAGCCCGCTCAAGGAAGATGTGCTAACCTAGAGAGTACCGTTCTTGGCAAGAGTCCGAGTTGTCTCCGTAGTCCCAATCACTAAACTTAATTGCTTCATCCTACTGGAATTTCCTCCATGTGATTAGCAACTTAGCGTCCGCCAGCAAGAATTCATCGCCAGAAAAGTCAGCTCCACCCCACTGACCGCGTAAGCTGTGTCCGGGTTTTGCAATCAAGCTACTCTACGCCCCAAGCATGTATCCGGGAGCAATCCTGGCCTAATATCAAGAGCCAGAAAACTTTCAGTTATGGTCTAAACCACGATGTACTGAACTCACATTAAGTCTGACCTTGGCAAGGAAAATAATCAGTCTTATTGTACAGAACGCCCTAGACAACAGTGGGAAGTAATACGCTACCCAGATTTAGCCAACTGCTGCGTCCTGGAAAGAAGCCAATCCTGTCAGCCGTTTAGCTTTTGTATAAGGTTGATTTTCAGGACGCAAAAGCCTATAGGATCCATTCTCATAAGCTCACTTCTATTGCGACAAAAATTTTGAACAGCCGCCAATAACTAATGTTGGGTTCGTTACAAGGACAGTCCGGTTTCACACTCGCCTGAGCAAATTATCTCACATCGGTTGACCCTTCTCCACTACATTTGGGCTTGCCGTAATTTCGGTTAATTCCGCGGGCTGTGTTGGACAGTACCAACACGACAACCGATTATTGCCGGGGATAGTCACGGAATGACACGCAATCTGGTCTACAAGCGACCAACTAACTAATAAAGCTAAACCCGCTGGTGCTAGAACACGGGGTTTTGGATGCGAACCCAGGCGGTTCCAAAGTGAAGAACAGAGAGGAAACGAAAGAATTCACCTCCGTGATGGTGATAACTTCAGCAATTGTGAAATCCAAAATCACGGCGCAACTACATATTGCCTTAAGTGACTGAGTGAAATGGAAACCGATTTTATTGACCCCCTGTCCTTCTGGTCGTTGGGTGGGTGGTGAAGGAGAGAAAATGACGCGTTGAGCGGAGTGCACAGTTTTTCCTTTTTTGCATATGTTTCAGGAACGTATACCAAAATTACTGTCACCGATATGCTTGATGGTGACGGCAGTCTAATAAGCAACACTGTTTTTAGGCAGGACAATTTTACAAACAATTGTAAAATAGTGTAACGTTCTCCTTGATTTGGCCTGGTTTTTCGGCGGAAGAAGTCCCTTCTAAGTATTCCTAAACTTTTGAATGACCGGTTTCAACAGTCTTAGCTTGAGTTCACCAAACAGCGGTTGTCGTTGTTGTAGTTCAACAATGCAATAGTCAATCCGTTATCAAGTGCAACCACAAACTGTTGAGGCAATATGAAGTCATCTTTCAATAACATCAAAAAGAGAACATATACAACTGAGATTTTGTCCGTTAGATGAAGACAATCTATGCTGAAAGGCTGAGAAGCACCGTTAATCTGTTCTATCAACAATGCAAATCGTACGAAACTCGGGGGAGATTCGACTGCATGTAGTGTTTATCCTCATCGGAAACCCGAATTTTTTGCGTGCTATGATCATAATGGTGCTTGGTTGTCCTTGTTCAGACCACGCAGCCAACAGTTTTCTTAAACTGACCCAGTAAATCTGATCTTGGTGTGGCCCGCGAGAAGTGTTCACCACTTACCCACCCGTTTTATGCAACGCACCCCCAGTTCATTTGTGTGTACTTTAGACTACCCTCTGTTTTAAGCATCTGATCTTATACCCCCTACGTAACCAGTTTAAAGTGCGTTCTGCTCGTTCGAGACAAATTCTTTGTCAGATTTTGCGTTGGCTTGTCTATGGTCCAATTTATCTGAAGCGGCAGACTTATTATGAAACCAATAAGAGCACTTCCCTGCATTGCCTCACACCATAACCCTGACATCCTCGTTTTAACAACTGTCTACCCAAATAACCGCTGAAAGAAACCGTTCAGCTGTAACATCCTACCGGTACCTAGCTGTCAGGCCACTGGACGGAAGCACGGGAGCTGAGATACTCCCATGTCGCCCAAGCCTAGACAGGGGAAGTCGAGAGGCAGAGGTCTGGTTCGAACCGCAGCCTTTTCGGTCACTAAATCCACTCTATAACCACTATGCCACCTCGCTCTTCTAGATTGAATCTCGCAAGCCATTTTTTGTGTCACCTTAATTGCTGCAACGTACTGAATTCCATCAAACCGGGCTTATCGAGGACAAACTGCCAAATCGACTCAGTTATCTGACTGACTCATGGGGCCACTCGGAGCCTAACAGAACGTTCAGTACAAACCTAAAAATGCTCATCTTGTGTATAGTACTAATTCAATACTGCGTATTGTGACGGATTTGCTGATTGTTCAGGTACTTGTGTACAATATGGACGTTCCAATCTTATAAGAAACAACTAAACTTGCCATACAAGGTCAGACGTACGACACCAGGCTTTTGTGTAAGGTACCAAGAAACCTGGTGATAAAAGTTCCCTTGTGTCAACCTGTCCATGGTTAGTGTCTCCACACTGCGGTAGTCTAGAACCGCCTTGTGCATTGCATATGCTTCACAGGTCCACAATTAGATTCAACGATTGTTTGATAGATAATAATTTGTAAGGAGTTTCAGCCCCGATTCAAACGTTTCAGATCTCCTCACACTACCATCAATCTATAAATGACCCAGGGGACGGCTAATTTTACAAGATGAGTAAAACTTTTATCTGAGAGATGGTCATTCAAGGAACTAGTCAACACATGGCCACGAGATACGACTTCGGTGATTGGGGAAGGTGTCGTTATGTCCTGTCTGAGTGAGAGCTGATCAGTCACTTTCGGTCAAACGATTAAGTGTTTAAACGTTGGTGGCATGGTCTCCGAGCTTCGTGAGATGCGCACTGCTGATGATTCTCAATAAGGAGGAAATCGGTGTGCGATGTTTGTCAGTTTTTCAGCATACATAAGTTTCATTTATAGGAGTAAAATCGTTGCATTGGGCATTCAGGGGGTGAAAACTTAAGATGGACAATGCAATTTATGTATCAGCCCCCATATCACCGTAGACATGATGCAAACGAGAGACATCTTTACAGTTTACAAAGAACAATATGTTCAGTCTGTACAATTGTTTATTTAATAAATTTCAACAGTGTTCGGCTGGTCAACCTAGGGATAGAAAATGTCGTTCCCATTCAGGTACCAGTCGGTGCTTACATGCTAGGCGATTCAACAGGTTGGGTTTTGTACATCGAGGTTTATGTCGTCCTGATCGCATTTGTCAAGAGAAAGGTATCGTTTCGTCAGACACGTTAGTGACTGTTTTTTTCACCAAGTTGTGTAGACCGTCGGCACAAATTCGATCACGACATCTGTTGGTTCAGTTACCATGTGTTCCACAAGCGGTGCCTCTTGCTGATTTAAGCGTAAGCCGGAGAAATCCCCAGGCGTTTCAAAAAAATGAAAGAGAAGAGCAGTTTGATTGTTAACGGGACAAGGTGGCGAACAATGACTAGAACGTGAAAAAGTAAATGACGCGAAGGTGGCAAACTTCGTTGATCACACTAAGCGACAGCAGTGGGGTGTTTGCTGGCCAAACAGGGAATCGGGAAATGCCTGATAATCGGTTGGCTTCAGTTCGTGGTCGACAAATTTAGTCGGAAGCGGTAGCGTCCAAACAGAGTCCAACTGGTTCTCAGTCAACGTTACTTCAAAAAATAGGTTGCTGCTTATACGGCATGTGCAATCTTCTCCAAAATTGTTGTTTACTGACGAAACACTTGTGCGCTAAAACGTCGCACTGTATTCTGCCTCACGTTTATTGAACTTTGTTTTAATTTATCATCATTCGTGAATTTTGGCGCGCGCTCAATTTTAAAGTTGCACTGGCGACTGCAGGATGTGGGTTTGACTTCAGAGATGTTTGTTGCGAAATTGGTGACTACCCGGTGTTCACCGCTGACAGCACCATCAAATTCGAAGTACTTGTTGGTGACGAAAAGCCGCTCACTTAAATAAATCACCCGAATGAAGAAGCCGCGGATAAACGTAATTAGCATAGACGTTTTCACCTATGAAATTGTAATCGTAAATCATTGTGGTTCCCGAGAAATCACTTTCAGCTGCCGGATGCTGATTGGCCGGAAATAATGAAATGTAGCTCGACCTCCCAGCAGATTGTAGCGGTACTTTCATAGGGTAATTACCCAAAAGCATAGAATTCAGTTTAACTTTGCAACTTTTATTTATTTTTCCCAGCAATGGCTGCCACTATTTTGTGCACTTCGAAATAGTTTGGAATGGTGCTTTCCAGAATGTACCCTACATTTTCAAAACCTCATCAGTTATGCTTGAACGAGATGTTTTGAGAAGATGTCTCCGCTGATCGTTAGTTTGTTAAACGGCTTTATAGTGGTGAATAATAGTCAGTGTAGAAGCCCAATGAAATCGAATTGCAAAAGTGAGCATTTTCTGGTAGTTCTGTTTGTCGCGACTCCCTCTTTCAAACTTTATTTTATGTAAGGGACCCAAAGATTATAAATGTGGAACTCTAATCCGTTTTGACTTGATCAACCAAGATAAGGTGATCATCATTTCTACCCAAAAAGTGTGAGTTACTGAACCCTGTGTCTGCAGTGTGTTTGCTCCTAAAAAAAGCAGTGGCGGACCGGCTTTTAACGCGTTCTACGCGCAGATTCAACTGAGATCAAATTTTTGGATGCCAACTTACCAGTTACCAAAAACCGTAGTTAATTTGGAGAAACTCAGGCTAGATTTCCAATTTTTCCAGGGTGAGACTGTTTTTTAACGTACTTTTGAGTTTTAAAAGTGATGTTCGTTAGCCTTAGTCCAGCGTGTCTTCGTTCCATTTTATTGTATTTCAGTTTGACACCTGCGAACTATTCCGCTTTCGAAAGAAAAGAACCACGGGCTCGTGGTTAGCAGTACTACCTTTGATGCAAATCACATAATATTCACTCACAGAAAGGAGTGAAAGCCGTCTCGTATTTCGGAATGGAACAAACCAAACATGCTATATTAGACAGCTACTCCCCTTTAAATGTCTGCAGATCTGGTGCCTACCAAAGAGCTTTGTGTACGAACTCGGAAAGAATCTGAATTAGGCAGATTACTTGGCGAAATTGATGGCCAGGAGGCTGCAAATTTAATCATGTTTCTTCTTGAGTTGTAACTCACGTAAATTTTTCTTCAAGTCTTACCCAAAACTGTATGAGTTAGAAATCATATCTGATAAGTCCTGGAAAGGCAATCCTTCAATCAACCAATCATACAAGTTCAACTACTTCGTGATCATAAAGTACAAAGATAATCATTCAGCTGTCAGGCTACCCGAAGGGAGCACGAGGGTCAATTACTACCAAGTTTCCCAGGCCTAAACAGGAGCAGTCAAGATGCCGGGGTTGGGTTCGCACTAACGACCTTCGGAGCAGGAACTTCGCTCCGTAACCACCAAGCCATATGGAGATAGCTCTTGTGCTGAGCCGTTCGTGACCTTTGGTGTCGCGTGGGCGTACAACACAGGTTTCCAGGTTCCCAAAGAATTCAACGCTTGGTCATATTAGACCACACTGTTTTTGCACAGATGGAGCAACTGGACGCAAGGTTTTAAGACCGATAAGGCAAACAGTGTACGCAAGCATCTTACACACCTCTACATGACCCGAAATCTCTGCTAACGGTAGTGGAAATCAGTAGTGAGTAAAACCGACAGACACCCCGTGGCATGATGTTGGTGATGGTGGTTTGAACACTAGTTGCTAAAAAGTTTGAAAACAACAGTTCAAACTCCATTGTTGAATGTGTGCAGGTCTTTTGGTAAGTAGGTGGCACACTTGTCGTTCAAGATGCTTAAACTACCGGACTCATGCTAGATTGAGTGTTGAATCACCCCCTTTTCACCGCAGTTTATAATCTGGATTTCATTCAACTTTGGTTAATGACACGCTCGAGTGGACCACTATTTTAGTACATTCGAAATTTAACGACTACGGAACTTGAGAACCCTACAGTCTCCAGGACGGTTTTCCGTCCTAATACTCAACCCCCAGTTCTAAGTGGCAATTACAAGTCAACAATAATCTGGTATAAACAATCATTCTTCTCTCATGACGCACCTTTTCCAGTCTTTTTGGGTGAAAGAGCAGAATCACCGGATTTGAGTTTCACTCACATCCGAAGGCCTTGGTGGTGCCTATCGTCGGTCCTTTAAACCCGAGATCTACAAAATGTGAGGTGCTAACTACTCAAATAAGTCACACAAAGCACAACTGAATTATCATGCCTGCAAATTGACTAGGACCCCGGATTTGAGTCAGGGTCTGTCAAGTTTGCTTGTATGCATGTTTGGGCACCCTTGGTGGCCGAAATCGCATGTGCATGTAATCAACTTGAGAGATTCATTTCCTTCTGGGCCAGTTTCAGATTCACAAAGGATACCGATCCACAGACTGAGGTGAGTGCTGGCCGTCAGACGGCTTTACTGCCTGAGGCCCAAGACCCGGTTGTGGTGATCGTCCTTTTGTAAGGTCAGGGAATGGAGATATCAATGACCCAGCGCAGTTTACATCAAAGTTGTGTTGCCGGTGGGACTGTCCATAAAAGCTCATATGGAGAGTATTAACTAATAGAAGAGGGAAATCTTTTCAGAGATTACGTTTACAAGATTTCTCACATGCTTACACATTTAAAATTTAGAGAGTTTTTATAGATTTCTGCGAGGAATTCACCTGTAATCTCACCTCGTACTTCCCGTACTAATAAGGGTTCCGCGAATCGCAGGTGAAGAGGCGTTGTCCTGTGGCGTATTTTTATTGTTTGGACCATCATCTAGCATGAGTAACCCAATGAAGTATATAGAAAGGTTCGGGCCTATTTCTGTCGCCTTTTTGTATTTTCTAATGAAGACGATTTAAGAGTGCGCTTCCGGCTAACTCATTTCCATAAACATGCTCCGCAAATTATAGCCAAAATCTGCCTATTTAAAATTAGTTTTCCCTGCTTATCACAAGGTGATGAATCGCAAAACGAAGGGGCCTCAACTTTAAGAAACAGCAAGTCGTATATTCTAAGGTGACACGTTACTCTAAAGAAACAGTGACCTCTCTTTTTTGTAGTTCCGATGATAACAACCGTTTGATTGTAACACTCTTTTGGTGCCTAGCTGCCATACCGCCCAAGGGAAGCACAAAAATAAGATACTTCCAGGTTGCCCATGTCTAGAGAAAAGCACTTAAGATACCGGGGTTAGGTGTGAACCACGGAAGTTCCGGTCAGTGATTTCATGCATTAACCGCTAAGCTATCGCGAGCTTATGTTTTTTATGGTTTGCTCATAGTTTGTTTTTGCTCTTGCAAGGTTATTCCAGCTCCATGACTCAAACTTATGAAGCAACTAACGAAAAGGTGAAGCCATGTTCATTAATCGATTTATCGTAGCGTAATTATGACACGCAGAGAAAATTACCTGGAGCGGCCTTATCTCAGTCCCGCTCTCGGTTTCGATATGTAATCCAAACTAACTCCATCGTACAACAGCCGGGTGTCCAAGGTGAGGAAAGGACCAGCGAGGAACTCACCCATATCTTAGCTTGTCGAGATGTGTTATTATGATTAACTAAAAAGACTACTCTTATTTATTTATTTATTTATTTATTTGTTTACCACCCTGCAGTAGCCAAAGTGGCTTCCTTTAGCTGACAGTTGATTTGAAAGAATGTAATGCGGATAGTTATTGAAGTATAAAGGCTTGACTTTTACTTCAGTTGGGTTCAACTGTAAGCGCAAGTGACGTTCATCTTGATGAGTTTATCACCACCAGCAAACATGGCATGCTGGTATATATCACACTTTGATGGATGTATGGTTCACTCAGACAGTTTGGTACTTGGTCACGTGGCTGTTGGTGTGTAGGCCGAGCATAGCAGCTGACTTGCAGGAGCTTCGTCACAATTTAGGGAGACACCATCAGTTCACATCTGCTTACATTATATAGGTTGCAAAGAGCAGCGTTAAGCTATAGCCTGAGTGGCTATTGATAACCATCTAATTTTGAGTCTGATTGGCCCGATCGTGAAATTTGTTGCGTCGTGGTTTGCACTTCTTGTGTTCGACTGCTCCACACTTCCATTATTTTCTGTTATGACTGGTCCGTTCGTGATTGGTATTGCATCGTGGTCCAGTTTTCTGCGACTCGACTGGCTTGTGTGTTCCACAAACATTTCCGCGCATAATTACCCAGCTGATGGAATTCATCTAAGGGCAATCGGGGCGGTTTGATCGCAGTTCCAGATAGGAATCAGTGCTCTTATTCCCTCTTTACTGATTGTGGGTTATGAGCTATAATTAAGCAAGTTTTCTTGACCAGTAGCTGTTGTATTCACCCAACACCTATCTCTTTAATTTGATGGGCTGCTGGTCGATTGCAAGCGGTGTGTCATCGTCCAACTTGGGTTCAGTTTGCTCAATATACTTGATCGTCAGAGGAGTATAGGTCATCCTGAAGACGCAAGCAAGCTCTCGTCTTTGGGTGCTGTTAACATACCAGTTGTTTGTGACGGTATTTAGTTGAAAACTTGTGTTAACTGGAAATTGATGTAACTTGTGTTTAGATTGTTTGTTTTGGTCATGCAGAACAGAATCGTATTTGAAATTTTGATTAGATATTGATAACTGTTCTCCACCTGGTTCATCACTGCGCTACTTACGGATTCAGAAGTACGCATGCTTTTGGTCCGAAAGCGACGCTTCACCTACTACTCAAACTTCCCTGTACCAAACAACTCATGTAACTTGCTTTTGACCCGTTAAATAATCAGTTTAATTTTTAGTAATGGCTTTGCAGAAACAATTTCGGAATGTGTGCACACTGCTTCTTAGGCAAAAAAAGAAATGTGAAAATTTTAGCTTCATTCCTAAGGTGCTACTTATCTGCTCATTCATCCCTTTAGTGCCAGCTGAAGAAAGCATAAGGGTTGAGGTCCTGCTAGGTTGCTCAAGTCTAGAGAGGATCAGTCGAGATGCCGGGTTCGGGTTCGAACCAGGAACCTACAGGTCGGGAATTTCGCGCTTTATTCACTGAGCTGTCCGCAGATGTGTCTCTGTGTGTGTTTGAAATCTGCCTGTATGAATGGAAGGACTAAAACAGTTACCACAAAAACGTTGTCTCCAACGGCCCCAAATCCCCAGATTTCCAAGATACGATATTAAATACAGTTCGCACAAGTAATCTGACTGGCCTATAGCCTGGAAGGATGAACGATCACCTGCTAAGCTGAGCAGATGTGATCGAAATACAACAAAGTCGGAAAGAGTCTAAGAGAAAATAAGCAACCTACGGAAAATTAGGGAACAGGATATAGTCGGTTCTGAGAAGCAATCATCCAATACTTGTTTCGTCTTAACTGGAATCGACTCTTCGCGTTTTCGAGATTTCAGCTTGGTTGGGTCTCACTGCGTACGCAATAAAACTAAAAAAGCTATGAAAGATTGTTCGAAAGGGCACACCGTACAAGTGAGCCAGTTTCAAACCAAACATCCAAAGTCGTGAGACAGAGGTTGTCAGAATTTCTGATGTAAGCCGTTTGAAACTCCCCTTCTACACACCACCAGGAAATGCGCTATAGCTCTCTCGTGAACAATAAACTGTGCAATAAACTGAACCTCCGCTCATAAAAATGAAAAATCTATTAGCTTGACGCTCCTTTCTAAGTAGAGCTGCGACCTTTCTGTGATCCTATTTTCATGTGTGTAATTACATCAAGGCTGGTAGGAATTCGGGAAAACCTGAGACACCCTTCACCAGTCACACAGTATACATGGCCTGTCTGTAAACTACCAAACTGAGTACCTCACAACATCGCTCTATCCTGTCCGAAGAATTAACGAAACTACTCTATCTTTCGTAACAGGCATAAAAAAGCACTCAGCTCGTTCACATTTCAATGGAACGCGTTTTCTTTTAGTGAAGCTAATCCATACTGAAGGGCTGAAAAGAACCCTACAGCTTTTTCCTCCTCATTGGAGATCATCAGAAGTGCGCGTATCTTACGAGCTTCCAGTACGGAGTCTCGAACTCAAGACCTTCCGGCTAGTCGTTTTGATAGTTAGCCGCTCAGACACGAGCGTTTAATCATCAGGGCAGCACTTGGACAGGATAGAGTGTCACTTATCCTTCGATCACGGGATCTACATCACATGGTCACGCGCGTTGACTGACTTATGGAGTAACGACGTTTCAAATGGAATTTTCGTTCATCATCATTGTCTTATTCGAAAAGTTGGGCATACCTTTTAAATTTATGTCAAAAGACGCGGGATCTTTCTATCAGCTGGTTGAGATGTAACAATGGACTGCGACCGAACTTATCAGAAAGCAAATTTAAACTGGAATATTCTCTTCATAGTAGCGGCAAATGATCACAAAAACGGGCTGATGAGAGCATAGAGAGTGCATATTGCAATCAATTTTGTGAGTGTTCAAAAGCATTTCAGAGTTGTGGAGTTCCCGGGCGGAACGAACCTGATTTTGAATCAGGTATCGAGTACATGTTAATACAGGCCCTCTAAGGCCCACGAATATCTTGAAATCTCAAGATATGGGGATAAGACTTCCAGGTTTACTTAGTATGCTTCGTCTACAGGACAGTGTAATTTCCAAAGGAGGAACGGCTATATCCGAATAACTAGAGGTGATCAGTTTTTAGCTTGGCTTCTGGATGAAGCCAAAACGAAATTATAATTCTCTTTTATATTCTACGGAAGGCAAGCTACATTCATCCCTACTGCGAACACAGGAGAAATTTTTCGGGGATGCACACTTGAGCACTGAATACCAACCACCCAGTTCAGATTAGTCTTTGACTTCGTACTCTATACCGAAGTTCATCAGGAATCACTAACTTTGATTATGAAAGCGGTCATCATAGCAAATTTTGCACCCGGAACTAATAGCAGTATTGTCCCAACAGACTAAGTATCACAAAGTCAAACAGTTTCTCAACCGCCAACTAATACTCCCAGGCATTATGGCTGTGCAGGATCAGCTGCCAACTTTCAACCTCAACTTCAGAGGAATAAAGCGTGTGATAGTCTGCAGGTTGATGTCACGTGACAAAAGTGTAGAATCACTAGAAGTCATTCAAATCGTATCACCACTTGTTGGCTATGTTCAATGGTGTGAATTCACGGTCACGTGTCCCACGACCAATCACAACACACGCTGTTCCCCCGAGCCTGGGCCAATCAAATCTCACTCAGTTCAGAGAAGCATTGGGGATTCGTAGAAAGGTTTTATATCCCAGCGATTCCATTCCAGTTTGACAGTGACGAAACATAGGGGTTCAGTCCAAGAGTTAGAACAATGTTTGTCTTTACTTTGGAGCTCTGGTATTCAAATGATATAACGTCAGATCTTACAGGTCGTATATATATATATATATGTATATATAAAGCTTCTCCAATTGTTTGGTTACCCAACCAGACTGGAATCAGTTTGACTTCATTATTATTAGTAATGAGGAAGATCACAACTATTTGGGCCATTGAGAACCTCAGATACCCTGAAATGAAACAGGTATTCATGTTTTAGCAGATGATAAGTGTACCTGGGACCAGACCTCCAAAGTCATGGTTGCATTGCATGCGATACAACCAGACCAACATCTTCCTAATATTGGCTCATAGTTACAACCTTGAGTATCCAAGACATAAGTTACCCCTGACGGCCACCACAGTCCAACGCGACGTATCATCACAAATTAGGTGAACCAAGCACAGCTGTAAGACTGAAAGACTGAACGGCCTAAAAACCCCAAGAATTAAAATAAGCGAGGAATCCTGATTGGGTTTTCGTCAGTCAGTCCTGCCAGTCCATGCTGAAAAGCCGGGAAGCACTGTACGGTTGCTCTATCCTTATTGGGAATCGTTAGCAGTACGTATCTTACGAAACTCCAGGGGATCTCTGACCCGGCGACCTCCTGGCTAGCAGTTTGAAAAATCTATCGTTAGGCTGGTAGAAGAATAAAATTCCCCCGATGAGTGAAACTCCCACCTCAGAAGTGGTTGCTCAAAGAGTCAGTCAACACGTGTGACCGCGTGATGTGGATCCCGTGATTAAAGGATGAGCTGCAATCCGTCTAAGTGCGATCAGCCGCTCGTGGCCATACAGTTGAGTGTTCAAACTTGTAGCCAGGGGATTGCGGGCGTGAAACTCACTGGAGTTTCGTGAGATGCGCATTGCTGATGGTTCCCAGTGTTTCTCAGCTTTTCAGCATAGATTGGCTTCACTTGCAGAAGGAATTCTCCATCAAAAGTCTGACTGTGCAAAATCCGTGGGGAATTTCAGTGAAATGGCATTTTGAGCAGTGATTTATGAGCAGCGCGTTTAATGATTCAATGGTTTTTGCTACTGCTCATTCACGGTCCGCATGGAATACTTCAGAAAATGGCGAAATTAATCTAACCCTAGATACGCAAAGGCATGTGAGAATTCTCGGTGAATTTCCCGAAAGTTTCTCTACTGGAACAAATGTGTCACCAAGGTTCCGCTCTCCTTGGTCTTTTCAGTTTGTCTGAATCTCGACGGGTCTCAAAGCCCTCCCGTACCAGACCAAAAAATAATTCTTTTGCACGAAGCGAGACGAAACTGAATGATCTGAGATGTTTGCAGTACAACCAGTTTATCGGTGTATTTCTAACAAAACCTTTAGAAAACGGGCTCTGCGGTACGAAGCAGGTGATCTAGTCATGAAAGGCGTTCACCAGCTGCTGTGTATGCCAAAAGGGTGTCTGACACGTTTCGTTCAGGGTCTCACAAACTGCTGGGTGAACAACTTGCGGCCTGTCAGAGGATGGTGATGTGGGTAATGGGGTTTTTGGGACCATCGCATTTAATCAAACGTGTTTTCGGAATAGCAAAACCTCTACTTCGCAGCGTCTGCTTCATTTGACATAAATCAAAATGTATTTACTGCGTTTGTCGTTTTAGCTCAAATGACACTCGGTTCCAAGCTCTCCATCCTCCCGCAGACTTGTAAACGTTTGAATATTTAGTCAACACGTCGTTCTTTGGTTAACGAAAACGTCTTCCATTTTAAAATAAAAAATCGATCAAATAGTAACTTCGTTGAATTATCGGACGGTTAACGGAGACCTCCCAATAAGCGAAACAGAAAGGTAAAATGGCAGGTATGATGGTTGAAAAGTCCAAAATAATTAAGTTTGATGACCTGCCTTGCGTTTCTTGAGCCGGACAAAGGCTCAGGTGCTGTGAGTATAGAGACAATGATTGATCGAATTTTCAAAGGGACGGCGAGTCTGATATGAATCGATTAATGGAGAAAATCAATCGGATCGATACTTTGTATTCTATTGCAACATGATTTAGTTGCGCCCAACCTCACAACTAAATCGAAATTACTGAATTAAGATGTCATGTCTACGAAAAACCACCTAAGGTCCATAAACAACGGGTGTTTTTCAGACCCATTCTGACTGCGTATGACTCCACGTACCACAAGAAAGCCTGATGCGAAGTGTGGATTAACAGTCTGCGAGTTCACAAAAGACAGTTTCTATGGATGTCAACCTATTCGCGACAAAAAATTCCCACATTTATTCCCTTAAAATATCCCAGATAGCTGATCTTCCTGTGTACGGAAAACATCCGCTTTGGATTTGAAAACCGTCGCACGGCAACGTTACTGACAACCTATCTACATGTGAATAGCGGACACATTTTTTGTCAAATTTCCAATGGCATGCATACTACTCAAATAACTCTGCTCTCTCATCAACAAAACAAGTTTATACCCGATACACGCCGTAGACCGTATCCCATCAGTCCGTCTTACACGTTAAGTATAAACGAATCAAACTGGTAAGAGAAGCAGAAACTTACACGAAGACGTAAGTTTTTTGACATATTCTAGCAATATTCTCTTCGCTGGACACCGAAATGGTCTGGAGAGAGCACCCCTAGTTTTACTCCACAGTGCTAACTGGAGGATTTTCAATTTCAGTGATGAGAAGACCATCTATGATCCGTCCAATCGGTGACCGATGTAATGACACTTTCTCTCGGATCGACAACATCATGGAACCAGAACCTGCGTCTTCCTTCTGAAGTAGCTAGCAGTTATGAAATCAGGCTCGCTTAATAGGAGAACATTTAAGTTGCTCCGTTCTCCAAATCTGAGCCTAGAGTCGCTTGGATTTCTGCTTTCGCCTACCCCTAACAAAGGGTACCAGGCCGCAAACGAGTGCTGTTTGCGTACTTGTTTATTACGCTGAATGTGCACCCTGTCGTTTAAACAAATCTTGACCACCGAAGCACTTTGTCGCCGGTTATATAAAATGTGGCGCTTGAAGCAGACGCGAACCAAAATAGGTCCGGTATCCAAATCCTTTCGGCTAAAAATTAATGTTTTTCGGAAAAGTGGCTCATAGGAAGTGTAATTTCACAAGATGAGTGAAAATTTGATCCTAGAAACCAGTCAATAGCTGACCAAGTGATGTGATTTCTGTGATTGAAGGATGAGGTGCGTTACATCTTGCATGTGTGTGATTTCGTCAAGCTGTCGGTCAGTCACTTGTCGCCCGAAGATTGAGTTTTCAAAATAGTAGGCGGAGGGTCGGTTTACAAAACAGCGAATGAAAACCATCCACTTAAAAACGACTTGTCCTTATTTTGCAAACGGCATACTATTGTACTGAAACCCACCTCGCAGTTCCGATGGTTCGTAGAAGCGTCCGGCAACAGGCGAACAGTAAAGAGCAAGCTTCGTGGAATCTGCGGTTGGCGTGCTCAAGAAGCCGTTTCCAAAGGGTGATTTATAACCTACACGCAGATTGCTCTCCGGTGCAAAGACCGCTGAATTCAAGTTCTCTACCACTTTCTTAGGATCAATAACGCAAGCTACGTTTTTCTCGGGTGGGAAACTCAGCTACTAGGCCTATCTGGTGCTCCTGTGTCGCAAGCATTTCGAAAGGTCTGCACCTTCGGGACAAGCAATCTTGGAGGAAACTGACGGCAAGAACGCTATTTCTTGCAATGCCTCCAGCCAAGCGCACGGAGTCGCGAGAACCCCATTCAGGAAGGCTTATTGAGTCAAAAAGCACTATAATAGCTGTAATTGTAAACTCGCCGTCTGCGCTATTCTGAAAGGGGTGTGAAGGGCAATACCAGTCTCGGTAGACCATGTTCCGCCATGCGTAGCACTTGGCCGAACCAAAGCTTTAGTGCACAAGAGGTAGCAGGTTTTCATCAGGCTTTCATCCATGTTTCATTAAACTCTACTATCTTGTCCACGTTTCAGGGAGGACTGTTCAGATCATCCGGCATCCGTTTGAATGAAAACGACTAACAACTCAATGTAATTTGGTTAACTATAAACTTAACTTAAGAGTACTCATGAGGCCAGGGGGAACTGTGGACAACTCAGAATCAGTTTCGCTCTTCTTGGTGTTCATCGGACAGCCTTAATTGCTCGCCAAAATTATCTTCAACTTGATTGAAAGGTCATTTTTCACAGGACAAAGCAAGCAACAATCATGAGGACCTGTATAGGAGGGGAATCGGTGCCAACTATTCGGACATGCTTTCTGATTTTTAATCCCAAGGCGAATGTTGTCAGATTTACTTCCGACTTGCTCTACTGGCCTTTAAGTCTCAATCACGCGAATAGTTCGATTAGTTCCTGTTTGCGAAAAAAATCATCTCTTGGATTAAAAACGTACATTTGTCCACAAAACACACAAGCAATTATGTTTTGCTGTGAAAATTCAAGGAATCTAAAAGAGAAAGAGAGACGTAACAAAACAACTGTTGACTTCCAGTATAGGTTTAAACCTACTTGAGATGATTCAGAACCACTGTCGGAAGTGGATCGATAAAAAGAGAACATTTGTCAAAAACAATTATCACTTGCTAGCAAATGCATTTACCATATTAGTGTGTTCGGGGTGGTGTTCTTTCGTCAGATAATGGAACCATATTAAAACGACAACGTTTGCGGCCCGCGTTCAGTTCTCCCAAAAGTTTAACCGCTTCCCCTGGTGACGCAAAATGATTAAACTTTATTTCATACGTTCCAATATATTCGGTGTGTATTGTTCCCTCGGCTGTTTCCAGTAGAAGGCATCTTTCAATCCGAAGACCATTTTCAAACGCTCTAGATTGAAGCTGGTACAAACGTGTAAAAAGGATAACAAAAGGGAATGTAGATGAAGCCTTTAGAGGTACGATGAACATAGAAAGTCAGAAAAAACACCATCTCATTCTTTTCTGCCGAACAAATTTACATAGTGAAAACCACCTTCCATTTTGCTCGTCCGGACAAAAATATTATACTAAATACATCTTATTCAGATATCTTTGTATGAAAAGCATATCAGAGTTGACTACTGTCACACTGCAGGTTCTCCCATGCCCTATCAATAGTTTGCAATGTGATTCTGGCGTTTTTAAAGCATTTATTGAAAGATGACAACTCATAAGCCTTTCAAAAAATCACCACAGTTCTATCAGATAATTGCATGACAAATATAATTCTCGTACTACCGCTTAAGTCTATCTAGCCGTCATTCAAATGGTCAGCAATACTGACCGTCCTAATGAATCAATAAAACCTCACGTGACCGTTTGGGCGCATCGATACCCATTGGGAGTTTGGAATAAGAAATCCACAAAGCATGGACAGCAAAACTGACCGTCAATCGTCCTGTTGAGTTTAAATGACTTGCTCCATTGTGTTTTACTCGATATATTTCATCTCGAACTAGTTTGCCTGTTTACTAATAAAGCAGTAATCTTTCTGGTTGGGAGCAGGCGCAATCATGAGTTATTCTAAAAGTGCATCGAGCGAAACACGTTGCCACGCTGTCAACCTACCTTATCACACATGCACCCTTTGGCTGGAAATGTCAGTTTGGCTCCTGAAAAAACAGATTGTTGCAATGGGTTTCTGTCATCTAACGGCAGTGATGCTTAGAATGAAGAACGTGATACGCGAAATTGCCACGGAGCTGTTCAGAGTTACAACAGACAGTAATCGTCATTCAGAACAAACCCAAACCAAATCATGCCACAAGGTTTTTTGTTCAATCAACTTACGTTTAAAATAGCCACCCCGGCTTTCTGCGGGAAAACCTGTAGATGGAGTCATAGAGGAAACATGTTCAAACAAAATTTAATTTTCGAATTCGTTTTAATTCCGTTGAATTTCCTAGTTAATGCTACGTTTGGGACTTCAACCTTCAAAGAATGCCCGGGTTCGAACCCAGGGCATTCCGGTCAGGGGATTCGCTCTCTAACCACTTCACACACGTTCATAAGAATGAGACAAATTTATTCTTGGAAGAGTTAAGTGTTTGAAACAGAAACAGAACAGATGATTTCCAGTGAGTAACGGAAACAGCTTACGGTGTAAGGTTTGCTTAAGGCATTCTCCGTAATAGACCATCAATTTAAAAAACCCACAAAACTACAAAAGACATCACGTGTATAGTTTCCCCAGTTTGGCTTTCAAAATATCTTTACTTCCATGCATTCGGTAGTTCGTGGGCACTGCTCAAAACCCGCAGACAGCCCACTACCGGTTTCGTTCTATTTAGATCTCGTGAGGTAAGCTTATTCACCGGAAGCTAAGTTAATCGGTCCCTGACTTAAATTGCATTTCGGTGGGACATATGCCGTCAAGTTTGCATTCACGTAGAAATCGCCGGAGATTCGTGGCCCCAATAGCGGAAGAAATTTTATTGATTATTTTTGCAACGGTACTTTGAAGCATATGTTGCAAAGAAATATCAATGGAATAGAAACAACGAATTGCTCCGTCGAGAATTTAGCTAAAGCGATTTCACTTTTATGGTGCCTTTCCAGCTTGAAAAGTTTTCATCAAGCTCCACACCTCATATAAAACAAACACGCTGAGCAGCAATACGGCCCAAACTGAACTCGAAGTGTGAGATTTCACCGGTTCCATAAGGATGAATCGCTAATCAGAAGCAAGTGAAGTACCTGCTTCCAAACTTTGGCTTTAACCTTCCAAGAATCAGGTTGAAGGGCTTCTGAGGGCCACTGCCGGTTTTGTCATCTTCGGAGCACTCTTTGAGCTTCCATTGATCATCTTCTTGGTACTTGGAAGCCAGATAACTGGAATTAAATTTTATTTTCTTTTTTATTATTTATTATTATTTTATTTATTTATTATTTATTTATTTATTTTTATTATTTATTAATAGCTGAGACATCGGAGTCTCAGTTGAATTGTTTTTCAACTGGGTGTCATACACCATGTTTTAGCCAGAACACTAAATAAGTTTTCGCTGACAATATGCCGAAAAGAAGATCAGACAGATCAAAGATTACTTTGCTTTACTTCACTGAGATCTATTGATTTGGTCACAGTACATCTATCTGTCCGTGCGTGCACATACCTTGAGTCTGTGTATTCGCAGTCGTCGGACAACACAAAACAAGTTGTGCAAAAGATGTGACAGCCTTCAACAGTTTGGGGTGTTTAGACCTAAATTTCAGTCAGAATGGAGTTGTAGCTTTTCCAGTGAACGGAAAATAAGCATCCGGGGAAGCTAAGTGCTGCTGCAACCAGCGAGAGGTGTTTGAAAGGGAGTTAGAATAGTGTCAAAGGTCAATCCTCTTCGTAACGGTTGTTGCGGGCGTTTCCTGCATAGAAATAGATAAATTGATCAGCTTTTGAAGCAAAGTATGTATCACATTCGATACGAATATTGCGGTGGAAATGTGATAAGTATAGGATAGCGGTTTGGTTTGTTTCATGTCAGTCAAGCTGTTTAAATGACTCAGTTAATATCGACTAAGAATACTTCACACAGAAAACGTTTTGTACCAACGCTCACCTGCCAAGGTCGCGCAACCAATTTCTTGCAAGTTTAGCTGTCGATTCAACACCCACAGATAGAAATCTGTTGGCAGATCTCGATGCTCTGGGCGAAGTTTCTCATTATCCACTGTAACCTCGAGTGAAAACACCCCTGTTTCCTCCTGTCCAAGAACCTCACAGTTTGAGAATCGACCCCTTCGCCAGTATTCTTCATTCAGTTCGCTCAGCTGAAATTAGAACGGATTGCGCATACTCAAGGTGACATTGCGAGAAAAGGCTGGTGAATCAAACTGCTTTTAGGTTCCTCTTACCGAATTGCACGGGTTCGAATGGTCAACATTGAATCTTTCGGGATCCAACTGAACGTAAACAGCTGAAACAAGCAGAGATGTGACGGTCAGGTTATTGATCGCCTAACGTAGGTGGCCTAATAGTTCATTTTTCAATAAACGAGAAACCATAAAACAGTGGGTAGGTCATTTTTTATGAACAAAAACTCACTGCGAAAATCTAAACTCTGAACCGGATGAAGAAGAACGTTCACCAGTACCAACAGCCACAAACTGTTCATTTTGGCAGAATGCAGATGATTCTTAGCGAACGGAGTCACTCTGTATTTATATGCACAAAAACAGACTGCGTGCATCTTGCTCATTGGTCCGTCAGACTGGCATCGCCAACACCAAGTACCGTTTTACTTGACAGAATCTGAACTAATGCAGAAACCTTCATTAGCTGCCCCGGGTATCTACACTGTGTTTTCGATACGCTGTGCAGAGGTTTTCGAAGTTGTCTAACTGGTCTTGAAAAGTAGCAAAGCATCATCCAAGTGTCCCCGGAAGGAAAACATTGCTATCCTGCACTTTGCTGGCCCGCTGGTGGTTCGAACGCGCAACATTCGACTACGATTGACTGACCGTCAGTGTGAGTAAGTAGCATTTCTACATGTATTCCTTTGCATCACACGATGTGCTTGTGACTATCCTTACAGATAACGCATCAGAGAACGAACAATTTGAAATACTAAATGTCTGTTTTTTAACGCAGATTATTTTTATTTTCTGAGAAATTAGCTTTCCAATTTATTGTTGGTGATTAGCCATTCAAGGGGGCAATGCAGAATTTATGGGTTCGCATCAAAGACCAAAATGCTGTCCCATATACTGAGTTCCATCCGCATGTGTCGATTTGGTGTTTCAAGTCGGATTTAACACTCAACCAAACATCTGATGACTGTTTTTGTCATTTTTTTCACCAATTTTTATGGAAAAAATCATTTCCGGAAAGCGTGTTTTTGGTTCAGTTTTCAATCCTATATTTTTGGCAAAGTTATCAGCGACTTTCTTGATGCCATCGGAGAGTTGTTTAAGGATCCAACGGAAAACGCTTGACCAGTATTCAGCTATATCCGTTAGTTCCATCCAGCGTGACCAAGTCGTTTACGGGTGAATTGTTTTGGAAAACGTAGCTAGTTTTGTACCACGGATGTAACAGCCAAATTTTATCTTCCGGAACCTCCGAGAAGGCAAAACAAAGTCGGAGCTGGGGTTCTATGAACTTAGAACATTAATTCAAAAAATATACAAACCTCGATAGTAAATACTCGTTCACAACAAATGGACTACAAAAAGTATCGATCAAATGAGCAAACAGGCTTCCACGTGAGTCAGTCACAGGTGCATAAGGTCGGCCACAAAATGGCTGGATGACCTTAAGGCCAAATGAGTAAAGTGGTAAGGACAAACAAACGGTAGTTCGTGTACACGCACCAAACACAAAAGTGTAACAGGGATTACAAACATGGGACAGAAGAGACGTGGGGAATTTAAGAGGTCAAATGAATGGACGATACACCGCATTGAGGAATTTTCATAATTTTCTTTGTTCAGCCGACGGACCTGAGAAACAAACATGGGGGAAACGGTCAGACAGTTTAATGTGGAAAGAATGATGAGCAAATGTGGGTTTTTTTTGCCGCGTAGGACTAACGTTTCAACGAATGCCAAAGGGTCGAAACAGTAGCAAAGAATACCTAGCAGGGACCAAGCGGAAAAGAACGGACTCCCGTCTGATCCTATTCATGGACGGAAACAGTCGTTTGGCGCTTATATAGCATTAAACTTGTTTTGTGAACATTACGACGCATAGATTTTACTGACGATATCTCCAAGTTTTTGCATGCCAAATGATAACCGGGATGTTTTTAGAAACCCTCTTTTTAGGTGAATTCAGTGGCTTTTAACGAGGTGTACACCGGAATTTAAAGAGGATAAACATAAAAAATTCACTAAAAATGAATTTTTGCTGTTGCAGACTGGGATGACGATTCCTCTGCTACACTAACATCGATCGATAAACTCTAATTTAAGAAAACCTCCTGATACACAACATGGTGGTGATACTTTTGCCGATAAAATTGCTGTTGTCATCTAAACAAACAATTCTGATTTGGAACTACACGCTTTATTATTTTGATGATTTTTTTCGAAAAAATACCACGAATAACGCAAGTATGTTCATGCAAATTTGTGGCTTCAGCTCATTTGCTTATCACATTCTTGGCCATGCCTGGGTTCGATCCTCGGACCTTCGTCAGTGATAGAGACCATAAATTTTGCAACAGCACGAGCAATCAAATGAAAATATCCAACAGCTTCTACTCGTTTGTGGCGCCACTCTGCTGACAGGCAGATGAGTCTGTCAAGAGAAACATGACACTTTCGGTCTTGTTGCTTTTATATGTTAGTCGTCCACTTCTAAGTCAGTTTCCACCGGTGCTGCCATCGGACCATCTAGACGCAGTTTTTACTAACGTGTGGTTGTGGTCGGATGGTCGATTCCGACAAAAACACGACAGTCCATATTGCTTGATCACAAGACCGTTAGATGTTCAAAGTCATTTTGTCTGGCACAGCTCAGAAACTTGCAGAGCCGTGCAAACTACCTTGTCGATCTGTGCAACCAACTGACGTACACATACAGCTCAAGAGTTTGGAGGCACCGCATCGAGAAATTGTGCGTACATTTAAAGCCGATGGTGCAGGTGCACAGTTAGCAGGTTCGAACAGCCAAATCAATTACCCAATTTCGAAAAGTCTACAAACACGGCTACAGCAGGATCTGGCGGCTTTTCTCCACTTCTGTTCAACTTTCGAGTTTTCAGAAAAACAGTCCGTCACAGAGTTTGTAACCAACTGCAAATTAGTAGGCAGAGAAGTCTTGTGGTGTCTTAATGCGTGCCAACATAGTGCGAAAACCCATCGCACAACCTCTTTGACCAGACCGAGAATCCCCCGAGGATTCTCCGAGATCACTGTTCAATTACTGTCAAACATGACCAGCCATCCTCTCAGAATGAGCCACTCCCTGGGTCAAAAGACCCGGTTTACTCGGTTTAAAGTGGTAGGAGATATCATCGTGCTCACGTTCCGGTTTTTTTAGAATTCATGCACTAAATTGCTTTTGTAATGAAAATGACGCCCAAGTCTGATGACCCCCAGAGGCAATTTGCCTAAACTCAGCAAGTCTGGGTCACCTGAGTCAATTAGGAACCACGAAGTAGCTGAAAGTTGACTCACAATTCATGTTTACTAACCAAATAGAGGAAATTTGTCGGGCTGCCGGGAGGCTGGACACTTGGTCAGTAATGCCTTTATTGTGCTCATAGCAAACCCATGTTATCCGGGAGTCTACACACCCTTCCACTCCTCGACCTGTCCAAAAGGTTTTTGCTGGCAGTTCCTACGTGCTAACCAAGGGATTACAAAACGAAAGGTTTTGGGGAGACGTTGGCTCCAAATGGATAAGGTATATTTATGCAATGGACAACAAAAACGTGGTGCCTTGATAATTTGAAAAATCTGGAAGAAAGAAATGAAAAGAGGAACAGTTGAATTCAAGGAACGCTCCTGAGTTGTCCAGCAATCACCAACGGAAACGAGATAATAAACACGGCAAAAAGCCTCACACATTCCACTCACCAACCTGGCAGAAGTAAAGAGATGTTCACTCCTTGTAGCAAGGCACCATATTGAAACGACAACGTTTGCGACCTCCGTTGAGTTCTCCCAAAAGCCGAACTGCGTCTCCTCGAGGAACAGGCCTGTTGAACTGTATCCCATATGTGGCAATATACTCAGTGTGTATTGCTTCGCTGGCCCTATCCAGCAGGGCGCATTTCTCAATCCTGAGGCCATTTTCGAATTTCCGCGATTTTAACTAACACGAATATGAGACCGATCGCGGAGAGATTAAACATTGATTAGCGTTTTTGTGCCTGAACAGTACTCATACTGTAAGCATATGACGTCAACCGTACACTGTACTGAGCAAAAGGAATTGGATTAGTTCAAGGAAAATATTGATCAACAGACTATTCGGTTTTGAAATTCAGGAGACTTGAGAACGATTATTCTGGTGTGCTGTGAATTCTCATCAGAGCTTTGGCTCATATCAGTGATTTAAGGGCTGCACCTTCTTGCTTGCTCTTTTGCGTGTCATAATTTTTGATAAAACCTTAGCCCTGATGAAGACTTTGATCTTCTGAATACTTGCGACAGATTCACAGAACTCAAAAATAATGAATTCCACGGACAAGTAAGTCTGTTCGTTGACCACTGCCGCTTTAAAGTATCAATTCGTCGCTTAACCGATCAATAATTCAAAAGGTATCGACTAATAGCTTACAATTCACATAATTTTGAAACTCATGAGATTCTGGAGACGCGGTTTATTTCGTGAAGGACCTTTTGAGAGAGAGAGTTGGTTGTACCGCACACCTCGGTATACTATCTCATATTGTTCAGTTGAATATTGCCAGGACAGCAAAATCGGTCTTGGATACTGACATGAAATAGTGTGGTTTGAAAGCACAACAATCTGACCCATAACTTTGTGAAGAGTTTCGGCTGCTAAACTGCTCAGAAAATATGTACCCTAGGCAAATGTCGAACAAAACAAAACAAAATTAGCTGACTTGTTATTCACGCACCTTATCACACATGCAGTCTTTCGCTGGGAACGTCAATTTCACTCCTGAAAGGAGAAAGTAATGCTTGGAATATTCATGCGCTGAATTTCATCTACCACATTTCTCTTGAAGTACATCAGACAGCCATCAGACAGCCATTTCATATAAGACAAGCCAGTTTGGCAGCTGAAGGGTACGCAACAGTCCGTGATTCATGTAACTTACGTTCGAAATCCTTATCACAGCCAGTTTCAGGATAACCTGTTGGTAGAAGCGTTTAGAGAGAGAGAGAGAGAACACAAGTGAATACCGCTCAGCTTTGCAATCGTATTTGTGTTAGTGGGAAATGTGGTGTACATTTTAGGTCCCAGTAATGATAAACACGGAGAGTAGTTAAACTCCATCTTAGAGGTTCATGAACTGTGGTTGTACTAGACAGAAGTTGCTGTGATAGAGAGTAACCGTGATGAATACCACAATCAGAGTCTCAGTAATCTTGTGGAACAGGATGTTTTACAGCGTACAATGGAGTACACTAAAGTACGTTCAACTTCAAGCGGTCTTATCCTTAGTCTGCGTTCTTCTTCGTAGGGAGCAAACATCCAGTTTGTTGAAAATTTACGATAAATTTAAGACGACCATCCGTTTCGAACTTGGTTCAAACTGTTGGGTTCTTTTCGGAACACATGATTATTGAATCTGTCGAATTCCGGATGGTATGGCCACTTTTACGACGGAGAATAACTAGAAAACGTAAGAACGCAAACACACTGTGTGTTGAAAATTCGTTACAAAAAGCTCCGAAAAGCTCTCTAAAAAGGACCAAGGGAAATCAGTAATTATTATCATTGTCCATGGCTTCAAAAAACATGTTTTATCGTCGTACATACACCGTCACAGGCACAAATAGGTTTTTGACATGATGTGTATATGCTTCAGAGTAAAACGGAAGAAACGTGCAAAACGTCCGACGCACAAAATTGAAACCTGGAGGTTTCAGTACCCTGAAAACAATAATTATGATATTTCGAGCAAAACTACCACTAATTCTGAGGATATCAAACTTGTGTTTTCGGACAATAGCATAATTTTTATTCGAGCTTAATTTTCAGCCAAAAATGCACAAATTTATACGTTCTTTGGTTACCTGAACACTGCTCAGACATGCAATAAAGGCAGTGTTTGAAAACTAACAAGAAACTTTTGTGACATCTTTTCAGAGTAAAGAATTTTCTTTAAATTTTACCTGCCAAGGTCGCGCAACCAATTTCTTGCAAGTTTAGCTGTCGATTCAACACCCACAGATAGAAATCTCTTGGCAAATTCTGATGCTCTGGAAGAAGTTTTTCATGATTCACCGTAACCTTGAGTGTGAACACCCCTGTTTCCTCCTGTCCAAGAACCTCACAGTTTGAGAATCGACCCCTTCGCCAATATTCTTCATTCAGTTCGCTCAGCTGAAACCAGAACGGATTGCGTATACTCAGGGTGACATTGCGAGAAAAGGCTGGTGAGTCAGACTGCTTTTAGGTTCCTCTTACCGAATTGCACGGGTTCGAATAATCAACGTGGAATCTTTCGGGATCCAACTGAACGTAAACAGCTGAAACAAGCAGAGATGTAAACCGCTATGGACAGGTCATTAATCGCCTAACGTAGGTGGCCTAATAGTTCATTTTTCAAAAAATAAAACCATAAAACAAGGGCTATTCATTTTATGCTAACGAGAACTCACTGTGAAAATCTCCTAAACTCTGAGCCAGATGAAGAACGTTCACTAGTAACAACAGCCACAGACTGTTCATTTTGGCAGAATGCAGATGAATCTTTGCGAATCAGCTCCTATTTATTTGTCCAAACACACACCGGGTGTTCCATACTGGTCGGTCTAGTTTAGCGATAAGTACTTTTCAGATGACACGACGAAAGGAGCACAGCAATTTACCGCAGGTTTCTAGTGTTAATCGAAGCTACACTTTACACAAGGAGTTTCGTTTCTGGATAGCATCTCACGGTTTGAAGTGAGCATGTGTCGAACGGTGGAGACTCATCGTTGCATTGTCACACTCTTGTTAGGACAGAGTGCGTCACATGAATCCGGAAGAGGGTTTATTCTCGCCTGGTTCCAGATAGTAGTATGACTGAGTACTATTCAGCTGCGGTGGAGTGGTCTTCATTTGGGTTTCACTGGAAAACTGCCTCGTCATACGTTCATTTTGTGTCGCATTATTTACTGTTGACTGTCTTTGAGTAGACAAACATGCAAAATGTTCTTATTTAGGAACGGGGTAACAGTGCACCGTATTGAAGGATAGTGATTTATGGCTAGATGTCGGAATGCCACGGGTTTGAATCCTTTGCAATATTCACAAGTTTTGCCCCCATGTTAGTTTTTACCAAGGACAGAACATATGTGTAATATTCTTCAATAAATTGGAAAATGTTTGGGACCGACTGGGTAGTCACCGTTTCAGAGAGGTAAGGGTAAACACTTGGTGAGTCTGTTGCTGGGCAACGTTTCGCTTTTGACACAAAAACTTCGTCAGATCAAGTAAGTGAGGAGGTTGATCGGGTTCTAAGTAATTTGGGAAAGCAATCCGTGAGATTTCTTATGACTAGCCGACTTGATCAGTGCTTGATCGGTGTCCTTCTAAAGTTCCTGTTTGTTGGTCAGTGGGGAGTGTTGGTTAAGGGGGGATTGTCTTCATGCTGAAACCGAGTTTTGCTGCCTTGCTCTTTCGGTCTAGGACAGCCTAAAAAACATATTCCTCTTGGGGATCGTTCACAGATTTCGTTCGCTTGTGTTCGTCGGGAGGTGCCTGGACAATTGGTTTTTGGTTGGGGGGTGGGGGTGTTTTACGGGATCCTACTCTTGGACTTTATACTTTTTGACCCAGACCATTTTGCTCATAACTACACACCGCCTGGTGTCATCTCGGCTGATCTAAAATCGCTCTCCACACGCTTGCCAGTTCTACGCACCACTGATCAACAAACAGGAACTTTAGACCGACACCGACTAAGCACTGATCAAGTCGGCTAGTCAGAGGAAATCCCACGGATCGCTTCCACGAATTAATTAAAGCCCGATCAGCCTGCTCACTTGGCCCGCCGAAGCTTTTGTGTCAAAAGCAAAACGTTGCCCAGCAACAGATTCATCGATTGTTTACTAAAACCTCTCTGAAATGTGCGCAATTTCTTCATTCCAGGTTGAGTTGATTCTATGGGAAAAAGGCAAGCAGAAAAATATCAAATTTAATGTCAAAACATCAGTTTACTAGTATAAAGTCATTATTTCAACAGGTTTATACCTAAATTCTCGCTGGGTCAATATCGGCAGTGCCGGGATCAGCTGTTCGGCGGTGCCAGATCAATATTTCCTTTCATTTACGTGCCATGGCAGAAAAATGCTGTCGGTGACCTTGACGAGCACGAAGAAGCTAGAATATATAGTTCCACGAAGGTGACATCAAAAGGAACCCTGAATTTGGGTTCAGGTTCCGTTTAGGAAATAATCCTTTCCTGATTAGACTGGGTAGCAGCGAACAGGTGTTGCATTGCGAGAAGGTCAGACTGTATGGAAGACTCTAGGTACGCGAAGGTTTCCCATGAAAACGCACGTTTTTTTACACCTTTGAGAACAACTTTCTGACATAAACACAATGAATAACTCAGACAGTCAGGTCGACTTAAAAATTTAGCAAAATATCTACGAACTTCCGCACATTGTGATGACGTATAAATTTATGTGTACATCGCCAAAAACAGAGAAGCGTTTTTGACGGAACACTACTTATAGGGTTGCTGAAAATCCTCGGAAGAATAGCTTTTAACAAACGCATGAGCAGTGTTGTCTCAAGGAAATAAATCGCTATATGTGGAGTCTCGTACCAAATGACACATTCAACGGTCTTTATCCAGCTGAGGGATACTATAAGGTAAACGTGATTCCTCTGGACTTCATTTGCGTTTTCGAGTAAAACCAACTTTGCATAAAAATGAGTATACTCCGTGAAATTCATACAGGCTGGGTCCAAATAGAACATAAGATAGGCGGAAATTTGGGAACTGCGCCTTCCGATGAGCCTCAAGAAGGGTGGGCTGTCAGATTGTTTTAAGTAACCTTGTAAGTAGTATCCTTTATAAGCATATTTTGCGATCTCCCGAATATCGCACAGTCTGAAACGTGAGGTTAGATAAGAACATCATAAACGAGAGATTTAGCTAGAATTTAGCTGAGTATGCCGGAAAAACTAACTTGGTGTGCAAACGGAGTATTTTTTGTTCTCATTTGGAATGTTAAAACTGCACTGAATAGCTTAGGTGCACGTTTTTGTGCCTTGGAAGGCAAACTGATTGGTTGTATGGCATTAGGATGGTTGTTGGTAATGAATTTAAGTTTCTTGTCATGGAACAATCTTTTGAGGAGGAGTGCGATGACAACTGTTCGCGCAAAGGTGTCAGACACCTACTTTGTATGGAGGTAGAACCCTATTGCCAGTGCTTTTTTCTTTGTTTTGGAACTTCCGTGGAAGTTATCGTACCGATGATATCATGTCCACAGTGTAAACACCATATTCCAGTCAAACAAGCCCGTTGGCTGCAGTTGCCACGGTAGTATCGTGTGCGCAATCAGCCGAATGACAAAATTATCCCTCTGTGTAGCTCATACCTGCAGGTGAAGAACTTGATCCCTCTTCGGTCCGATGAAAATGTCCGCCACGGTTTGTGTGATTCTGAGCCTATTGATACACTATTTGCTTGTCTGTAAGAGGGGGAGTAAGTCGAGCTAGGGTATCGCCGGCTTCTTAACGCAACAAGCTGGTATTCGAAAACGTTCCATCTCCCCCCTTGTGCTCCTTTGAGAGGCCTGGTCGCCCTACAGATTCAAGGAAACTCAGGTCCAGTTTCTTTTTGGTCGCTGGTTTGAGGTTTGGTTTTTCATTGAGGCCAGCTTTTTAAATGAGTTTTACTGTAAGTTAATACACCCAATGGTTCTACTATTCAAGGACGTTAATTTTTTAGGGATGACTGTACTATTCACCCAAAATGCCATTGAGGTTTGAATCGATCTGCCTTTTTTCGAATATTTAAGCACACGATATTCTGCAGTCGGTCGGTGTCGCAGTGAAGTGTCGTTGATCCTGAAATTACCTTTATTTGCAGATTGACATGTTCGTTTTCCAAGAACTAGTGCTGAGTTGACATACTTACATATTGATTTGCTACTGATTCTGAAGTTTAGTGCTTTCCGATTGCTGATTCACCTAAGTCTATCGAGGAAAGCTTGACGATGAACAACTTGAGCTAATGAGTGGAAATCGATCAATTGTGTGAGCAGTATTCTAAGCAATCTTTCAAATTTCTTCGTTTCTCTGGGGGATAAGGCTGAGTAAGTAGATTTGCACGTCCTTAATCAATAAGTGATGGACCGATATATCCAGGATATTACAAGACAAAGACTAGAGGCAAGGTCCCCGAACAAAACCCCATGTGATGTCACTGCCCTTTGGGTCAGACTTTTGAGTCAACGGCTCAAATTGGGATACCTTACTCAATCACCCTTTTTTGGCTTGGGCAACTGGGAAGCATCATTCGCCCTTGCAGTTCTTCGCTCTCCAACCTTTCGTTATACCTCCTTCCCACTCATTGATCGACGCAGCACGACCAACCCATCTGCCCATCCCTTAAACATTGTTCCATGCCCAAACCGTCGCCCAGAAAATTAAACCAAAACAATCGCCAGCTAACCTCAGAAGATCTAATCCAACGGGCAGCCTTTAATGTCCGTACTGTATGTCAAATTGGGCAACAGGCATCTCTTGCTGAAACCTTGCTTCCCCTTTCTGTCGATGTACGCTGTGTCTCCGAAAAGCACATTCAAGACCCCAATTCGGTCGTGCACCTCAACCGATTAGGGCGAGCTCAGATTTTACACAGTTCACTCTTGGGGAATCTGGTGACCCTGACGCACTGACTCGGTGTATCAGCTCCAAGGCCGAAAGTGCCTTACTGGACTGGGTTCTAGTAAACAGTTATCCTCACGCTGTGAGGTTGTCGGGTCTAATTAGGATAAATGAATTTTGATGTGATAAGCTGCGTTTATTTGTCGTATCGGCATACAGACAGCAGTTCTGAGACTAAGAAGGACGGGTTTTATCAAGTTCCTCACGACTGCTTCGGTTAGCAAGAAGGAAGTATACTGTGATCCCGGGGGGTGGTATGAACGCTCAAGTTGGCCGACTGAGCTCTCCAGTTAGAGGATAGATTTAGAGTCGATGCTCGGAGTAGCGATAATGGGGAGCGACTGCTTCAGTTGTGCGCAGATCATCGTCTGTTCCTGGCCAGCACGAATTTCCAACACAAATACCGCCCAGCGAGCCTGAATAGAACATCGATACCAGTCCGTCGTCAACAGAAAACGAAATTCAGCGTGGGATATTAATCCTCAAGCGTAACAAGGCACTCGGCGCGAGTGCCTGTTCAAAGAAGATGGCAATGTCCTGGTGAACACTCAGTCAACCATCCTGCAGAAGATTTAGAACGAAAACATAATACCAGTCGAATGGGGCTTCTCAACCGTCATCCCGGTCTTGAAAAAGAGAGCAAATATGTCATACGAAAATCACTGTGGCACCAGTCTGGTATCTGTAGCATTTAAGCTGCTCTCTCGCATTAGTTACGCAGGTTGGTCGGCTATCGGGAGAGACAGATTCGTGAGAATCAAGCTGGCTTTCACCCTGACCGAGGATGTATCAAACATATCCTTACCTTAAGATAAGTTGTTGAACAGCGCCCTCTCCTTCAGATGTCCCAGGTTAGTCGTTTTTTCTTGATCTGAAAGCTGTTGATTGTCAGAAACTTTGCAAGTGCCTAGCGATCAAAGCTGTCCCTTCCAAATTCATATCTCTTATGAGGGTTCTTTATGCAAAATCCAGTGGGCGCGCACGAGTATACGGCAAGCTTTACTTTGAATTCAGCACTTCGAGCTGTATAACACAAGGGTGCTCTCTCTCTCATCTTTCCTGTTCAACTTTGTTATAATGTGCTGTTTGAACTTTATCTGTCTGCCTATGAAACTTCTGGAGTCGAGATGCTCCCGGGACGTTCCTTCACAGACATTGAGTATGCGGACGATAGTACTCCCCTAGGTTCAAATCCTTCAAGCGTGCGATTTATTTCAGATAACCTAAATACTCCTATCAAACTCTTCGGCATGCGTTTCACATCTGAAAATTGTAAAGCATTGCTGCAAGACCAAGCTGGATCACACCCAAACCTCATGCATACAGGCGAGTCAATCGAAGATGTAGCTAGATTTGTATACCTAGGTAGTGTATAGGTTCCGGTGGACTGGCTGCAGATCAGACTAATTCTCGAATCGGCCGCTTTGGCCAACCTCCGACACCTATGGCGCCAATATGACATGAGATTGTCTGTCAATTCCTGATTTTATATTGCGGCAGGGCGATCCATACTGCTTTATAGTTCTGAGACGTGGCCTGTACGCTCAGAGGACATCGGGTTGGTAATGCTGATGTACGCTAGGTTGTCCTAGGATGAAAAACTCTACCGAGATAGATGAATTGATCACGCTGCATAGAATACGCTGGTTAGCACACCTACTCCGCATGTCAGAAGACGGTTCGCCTCGCAGAGTTCCTTCAGCCCGGCCCTGTGCTGATTGAGAGCGACCAAGAGGTGGGCAGTGTATGACTTGGCAACGAAATATGGAAACACCAACCCCATCCCTGGATGAGGATCCTGGGATTCAACTCGCCAGTAGTTAGTAACACTGGCAGAAGTGGCCCAATTGCGCAGTCAGTGGCGCTCGTACCTCAAAGCCATCACCTTCACTGTTTAGTTACCCAGTTCCAGAACTAACCAAACCTGCCATCTCCTCCAAGGCTCGATTTTTTGTCCCACACTCTCCCACTTCTCGGTGATCAAATCTGTAGCGGCTGGAACCAATGTGCCTATGTCGCACGGTTTACAGCTGATAAATTGAGTTAAATTGAATTTGATTCATGTCGTGCTGCCTAGCTTCACTACCCTGTGGCGTACAATGTCAGGTGATCGCACAGTACTGTCAGGTGTCAGAAACTGGACACCTCCATGTCAGAACCTCAGACAAGTTCACGTAGTCTAATACTGTCAAAGTCTTTTCGACCAGTATGAATTGGCAGCTGATTGATCGATGCAGTTTGCAGATTGAACGACCAAATCACATCTTTGCGGATGCATCGTGGCAGGTTGTGTGCAAATTTAAAATCAACCTGGACCGATCGATGACAGTCTCGCATCGGAGTGAAATGCCAGATGGCATGTTAAGGGTGGAGCAGGCCTTCAATAGAAGGCTGAGCAAAAGATATGACGAAGAACTGGCTCACTTCAATTCCAAAAGTGCCCAAAAGTTCTTCGTTGGCTCACGTAAATTTTTCGCAGACACCACCACGGTTCTCCAGGAATTTTATCACTGCGTGTAGTGGTTAGGGATAACGCATGCAACCAGTACTATTTGGAACGTAAACCGTTTGATTCAGTGCAAGACAGAGCTGTAGCTTCCGCAGTCTCTATGGCTGTAGCTAGTGTATTTCGGCACAAGTGGAGCGGAATCATAGAAGACAAGGATGCGTAACAGGCTCGGTAGTGTACAGCTTAGAACTGCACGTTGAAACACATTTTGACAATGCTTGGTAGATCGTCTTTTCCACCTAACGTAGTTCGAAGTAATCCAGCAACAGATAACCTTAACATTCCAGCGCAAACATTGTGAGAGTTGTAATCGATCGTTTGCGAGCTGGGTTGCCATCTAGATGAACAAAACGAACACCGAGCGCAGCCTAATGCTGCTGCCTGTTCTGAAAGGTGTAGGATAGGATGAGTCGTGGTTTTTTAGTTTGCCCCAATGTTACGTTTGCGGATTTTGCTTTGTTGCTCGAGGGTGCGAAGAACTGACGCTCCGAATCAGATACTCGGAATATTTAACGTTCTACTGTTGGATAATGACACTTTCTGGGTACAAACAATCATTCCACACCATCAGAGGTCTCAGGTTTCAGTTATTGAACATTCGCATAATCCAATCTATGAGACTGAATGCTAGAAAGCTTTTTCTGACAGACTCCCTTGAACCCATGATTCAGAATGAAAATTTAAGAGAGATCATTTGAAAGTTGTTTTTTTTCGTAGTCCCTACTTTGTGGGTTCATCTCCTGAACGTTCGCTTAGACTACTGTTAGATATTTGAAAAACTTTGTACTTTTGAAGTTGTCGCAGCCAAACGAGTCAGTTAAACTCAGAACTAGTAAGCGTAAGTGAATTTACCATTCAAACTGTGTACGTTTTTTGTGGAGCCGTAAGAAAAATTTGTGTAACAGAAGAGGGAACAAGAGGTGGGAAAATTTAGGCAAGAGGCATCTGCAACAGAAACATTCACCTGACCCAAGTAGACACGGCCATAGTTTTTCTGACCTTGTTTAGAATACAACTTAGCAAGAGGTTGTATTGCATGATGTCAAAGTTCGTGACATTTATTCTGGCGATAACCGTGTAATTACATAAAATCTCATTGACATACAAAGAAAAGACCTTGTTTTGCCTCTGCAAACTGACTCGAAAGAATTGGAAACCGGCCTTGTTAATCAACGAACAAAACCTCCGCAAACTAAGAAACATGACAGTGTTTTCAGGCAACTTAGAGTAAACAAGGAAATAGCCATCAGAAGACCAGAATCAGTTGCTGGTGTAGATTGACTTAAAAGCACAGACCACAAAAACAAGACGCACTCAAAACTGTGTGATACTACGGAGTTTCGATTGTTGTCCAATTGAGACTATGCTACGAAAAAAAGAGCAATGTATATCAGGGGAACAGTTTCAAAACGGTAGACAGGCAGAAGCGCACATCTCTGCGCGACTGTACGACTTACCAAAGACTCACAAGACAACTGTCCCATCACGTTGCATTCACGATATGTACAGTTATTAGTTTTGTACAGTTATCCAATAATTAGACAGCTGGACGGCCCAGTACAACTTAGAAACGCTTCCAACTGGATTCAACCTATATATGGCTATCGGCTATCGATCATCATGTTAAAAAAGTGGGATTTCCGTGTGCTACCTTACAAGCACAGGACAATCAAAACAATCTATAAATAAACTGCTTTTGGTTTGCTCTATGAAGGTACAGTTCCTCGTAAACGACATAATTTGCCGTCAGACTGATGGAGTTTCCACGGGGTCGTCCTTGACTCCATGTCTCGCTGATAAACTCGAAGAAAACTACAAAAGTACAGTTGCTGCCATCTTTGAAGCTGTAGATGAGGCTGTATTGGTTTTCTTACTGTTCTCATGTTTATTTTGAAAGTACGTAACAAAGAACAATTGTCATTTTGGATTACTTGCGACGACAAATTGACATTTTAGTTTGTGCAGCTGAATTTTCTCCCAGACGGAGCCGTAGGACAAAATGTCTGCAAGAAGCCTACTTGAGCAGCCACCATGGCGTCACCTGTCTATCCGTCTCTGTCATACAGAACAGACATTCACAGACGGTTGTTTGTGTGGGACCTCACGAGAATGTTCAGAGTTGTACTTAAAGCAGGCGGGCTGAGTATAATCTCCACTAGGTGTTCAATGACCAGACAACATATGATGAAGTAGCGACTGCCTCGCCAGGACCCCTCAATGTGCGTTTTATTTTCTTTGCCACTGTGGAGCTCGCTGTGTCGGCCGAAAGACGAGACAGGTGTCTATCGGAAGTCCGACCGTTTTGGCCGGCAAAAGGTCATGTGCACTAAGGGGACAGCTCGATTTCGGTTCACCTAGTAGACACCGGACACCACTTGGATACTGCCACAGCTTTCGAAGCCGTCAACATCGTCATTTGAAAACTGCCAAGGCAGGAAAAACACGGATGTTAAACTGTGGCCTTCCGTAGCAATAGGCCACATTCTTGTATTCAGAAATGTTTTTTTATCGGTCCTAATCCTAACGGTATAGACTGTACATGTCATCAGATAGGACCAATGCAATTGAACATCCTCATTGATCCATGTGCAGCACGTGACCCTGTTAGCCTCATTCATCTACCCATATTCTTGTCACTTAGTCCTGTGTTGCTGTCTTTTCGACCTGTAATTTTGAATCACTCCGGATGTTATTCTAGGCTGCTAGTTTCGGTCACTCGTTGCCAACGGTCTCATCAGCGAGGCTCGTTTCGCATTAGACTGTATTCAGCTTTAAAGGCGTTTGCTCTTCAGGGGACCTTGGTGTTTTGGATCTGGTGTTCCTACCTGATCCGAAGGATTTTGAGAAAATACAAGTGAACGTGTCGGCTAGATTTCACTGCCATACGGAGGCTAATTCAATAAAAAACGATACATTGCAGCTGACTGTTTGTGAGTAAGCAATGATTGCTCCAGGTGCGACTTTCAAAGCAAACAAACGAAGTGCTCGTTCTGGTAAACTTTGCGTTTGTTCCATTCGCAACTACCACGCCTGCAGCCTCCGGGCTATTTTGAAAATTTGTGCCTACTTGGTTTCATGTCAAATATCGAACCATGCATTATCTCGGAGACTTTACCATGGGGATGTCAGAGGCAGGTCGGTCATTAAAGAGTGCCAGCGATTTGCTCAATTATTTCTGTTTACGCAGTTCCTATTCCTAACTTCTGATGGCAAAGGATTCAGGAATGTGTATCACCTTACTGTTTGAAGTCCTGTACACAATGTGGAACGCAGCTGCCAGATCTATTAAAAGCCCACTTTCAAGTATACGACTGACCGTCGGTGGAGCTGTTATCGACCGTAGATTTGCCTCAGTATTTGAATTTCTATTTGCACGTGACCAATTCAATACAAGAAAGTGGAGCACCAAGGGCGACTTGAACTTCGTATGTCCGAACACAAGAAAGTGTCGTTTTCTCCTTCATTGCTTCGAAACAGAGGTCAAACTTTGTCAATGTTTTTACCTACACACCTCTTGCTAGTTTTTATTGTTTTCATTTCTTGAACTAGATAGAACAGAAAAACGGATTCCCTAGGTCTTACCAGTGAAAAATAAGCATTGATTTATTAAGTTAATTATGAGCACTTTCCCCGAGCGTGAACTCCAATGAACTTTCAGTGTACTACTGCAGATATGGTCAACATTTGCCTTTTTTGGGGGCATGCATTGGGAAAAACACCTGCAGATATTAACTTCAGTAGATTTAGTCACTTGCTAGGTTGGAAAGAACAGGTAGGCCCACAAAAATGTTTTCTCAGTAAATTTTTGTGCATTACAAGCAATATATAAACTGTGTTCAGCCATTGCTCGTGGCACTCGAGCAAAGTACCACAGTTCCCATGAGTAGTCTTGTTTCTATCGTCTTTGCGATTGGCGTGGTCCGCCCAGCATTGAGTGAGATTCGAAGTAAGTCACGTGGATACCCATGACCAGATACTGACACACTTACCTAGTCCATCAATTTGCACCACAGCGTTTTCATTACTCCTCTGCTGTTCACCAAACTGAAGCGCCTATCTACGAATAATGAACCTTGTTTTTGTCAGGGCAACAACATGTATTCATTTGTAACTATGGAAAAAACAGCTTTAAGATGTAACTTCAGATAAATACAGTATGACGGTGCACCACGAGTAATCTACCGTAAACTTTGGTTGCCCCGTTGATGGTAAATCCAAGCTGTCCAGCTATTATGCACTCGTGGGGATGTACCTAATTGTGGCTTATTCCAGTTCCAAGAAGTTTATGGCTGACATGCTCGATAACCAGAAGCGGCTTATACAAAGAATGTAGACAATATGCTCACAAATCTCTTGAAAACACGATGATAAATCCAAGATTATTCGTCTGTGTGGAGTCAATTAGGACCCACGAGGCTCCAAGGGAAATTTGTGTGGCATCCAACATAGCCTCTGGACGCAGATGAGCTCATCCGAGAAAGCGGGCATGGAGCACCTGATCAGCTTGCCTAGCCGGGCAAAGCCAATAGTCCAATGCATTTCTCTTGTTATGGGCAGTGACAGAGTGACAATGTGACCATAAAATGGTGCCACAGGACAAATATGCTTAGTGAAATCTGCTCCTTGGAACTGTCATTTTCAGACTCTGCATTGTTAGTTGAGACTGGGCGAGTAACAAAGAAAATCTGAGCTTAGGTGAGAAATTCACTGATATCCAATGATTAGGTAAGCGACGCGGATGGGGGTTTCTTCTTGACGCTGATCAAGCTAGTGTGATCCGACTAAACCCTGTTGAAACTCTCGTTTGTGATGTTTCTCAACCGATAACATCAACTTTAGTAACAAACGAACGCACACGGCTAGAGAATTGTCTTTTCTTCGGTTGACCTGCAAACTGTCCCACTCAGAGTACACATCAAAACCGATTGATAGTTTACGCAAGTCAGATTTATGTTTCGGTTATTGATTGTAATGAACTACACTCGAATAAGGACGGAGTCTACAGTACAGGTTTGCCCGTTTGTAAAGTTCCTAATCTTCTGTCTTCAAAGCTGTTGAAAATAAACTTTTCCCGCTTTTTTATGTTCACAGAGATTAACGTCCAACTGGATACCAAAGGCGTACCTTACAGCCAGTCAGACCCATGTGAGCCGGTAGGTCAAACTGACACTTCCATGTCTCTGTGAATTTGACTCAACCAAAAGCATGGTGACACCTTATCCGCATCATTTGATTTCAGTTGAAAAAACTCAATCCATCCTACTGGCAAGAAAATCGATTTCAACAGTGCAAACTTGTTCAGGAAAGTTCCGATGTTCTTTTGTATCATGTGAGCATTGACAACGAACAGCTGCAGTCTGAACATCAAAACTTGAAGTCAAATTACTATACTTGGGTGATCAACCAGCAGCTGAATTTGGGGAGAGCCGGTTGTCAGACGTTGACCAGTGAGTTTTTTTTACTGCGGTTGCTGAGATGGGCATTTAACTGGGGTCACGTTTGCCACTGAAAGAAGATTGGTGAGGTTTCTTGCTATGTCTAACTGCTGTTCCCACTCCAGTGTCTGGTGCCAGAAATAACTCACCGACAAGGGTACACAACAGCTTTATTCTGAACAAACGAGTGCTTGCGAGTGCAAAAGTTACAACGGCCTCACGCTATTTAAAGGGCACTTTCTGACATTGATCCAGGCTCTCTGGTAGTCGTTCAGTGAACACCCATCAACATCGATCGTGCTTCTATGAAATGCCTGAACGCTGATCACATTCGGTCGTGCTTGTGTGGCTTGTCTGAACACTCATCAGTTTTTGCTGAATTGATTGAATGATTGACTGGCCTATTTGCGGGCCGGCTTTCCTATTAAGATTTTGGTAGAGTTTTAGGCTCTCAGTAGGTTCCGGGCGTCCTGGGGTTACTTTCAGGAATCTGACCTTTCTGATAGTCCTATTGATTTTTTGGTGACTACATTTTTTGGGCAAAAGTGAGTTTTTATATCTACCGATAGGTAGGCACCTGTTACCATAGTAGCAACTCCTTTGTAGCCGGAGGCTACCGAAGAATGAAATGAGATTTGAGTCGGCGAAATACATGGACGGCTCAGTAGAATTCCAACCGAATATCTCCTTTACGATATTTTTCGAATGCCTGTGCTTCGCGAAGGCCACCTCGTGTTCCAGGACCTCGTTCCAGGACCTCGTGCAGGACATTGGAGATATCGTGGTGGGTTTTTCTGGGGGAAGACAACTGATGAGGTTGCCCACGACCACTCTCGCTCTTTGTTGGGCTCGCCAGCTAAGCATAGCCCCCGAGTTTCCTTCAAACTTTTGTTCAACTTGAGACCCGATTGTTAGGCGAATGAGTGTAGTTCGAAAATTTCGTACAATCCTGACAAGCTGGAAAGTGTGCCTAGCTGATTAGCCGGAAGTACGGTGAAACTCGGTGTGGGCTGTCAATGGGAATTCAGCCAACTTAGTGTTCAGGAGTTTAGGTTCGTCACCATCGACGATTGTTGAACTATCTTAGTTTACTTAGAGTGGGTAAAGCTTAAAGCTCCGAAGAGAACTGAAGAGCCAGTCAGATGGTGCCACGACAATCTACTTTGAGAAAACCTGATGTTTCGCATCCGTGAGCAGTGCGCTAAACATTTTCACTGACAGGACAAAATTTCAACTGAAAATTGCCAATTCCCATCATACTACTATCAACCTAAAAGTAGCTAAGGAGAGGAATACTTTCACAAGATGTGTGAAACGTCCGTCTGACAGTCATAACCTGAGCAGCCAGTCAAAACGTGAACATTTTATATGGTTTCTGTGAGTAAAGGACGCGTAACGCTATCTCCTGTCTAAATGGAAGCTACTCGCAATGTTGCTCAGACCCTCGCGGCCGAACAGTTGAAGTTCAAACTTGTAGTTGGGATGTCGCGGGTTTGGAACTCCCTTAAGTTTAGTGTGATGTGCACTGCTGACGATTCCCAATATGTATGAAACAGCGGTACAGTGCCTATCGGCTTTCAGCGTAGATGGCCTGCAATTGCAGGACGAACTCTCAGTTGAAGATCTCCAAATCTCCCCGTCAAAAAAATGCAACCGAAGAGAACATTGATTAAAAACCAAACAACCAGCTGTTTTTGTTGCAGTGCTAGAGTAAAATCCGTCATCACGAAACACAATTTTCATCAACCTTCCAACTTTCAAATTCCAATTAACATAAGAGAGATGGTCATGTGTTCCATTCCATCTCGTGCTATCTAGGTTGACATACGTCCATTGGTGTGTCAGAAAAACCAATCAGGACGGTTAAAACTTCTCCTCGTTTTGCCGCAAACTTAACACATTACTCACAAGGTTGCTGAAAACGCCTCGACAGCCCATGACCGGTTTCGCTCTTCTTAGGGCTCATCAGGTAGGCGCAGTTCCCGAGATTCCACCGTAAACCTTATGTTCTACTTGAACTCAAATTTGACAGAGTTCCACAAATACTCTCATTTGCAACTCAGTTTGGTTTTCACAGGATACTCAACTGATTCCAGATGACTGTCATTTCTGACGGTCTGCTTGTGTGTTACGTTTAAACAACAAAAAATGGCGTACAAACTGAAGCATAAGGTAGCCTTCGTGCAGCGCATTCGGTTGAAAAATGTCACAATCGGAAGATCTAGCTGTATTCACTTAGTGTGAAAACCGAATTCGTGCGAAAATGAGTGTTGCTGTTGATAATCGAGACTAACAGGAACACATCCAAATCTGTGCTCCCGTGATTTTCTACCTAGTGAATGGCCTGTGTACGTAAGAGGGAGTCCAGTAGGTTACGCGCAACACATTTTGCTGTAAATATTCTGCACTGAGCCGCTTTGAAGCTTGAAAAAAACACAGAAGTTGAGTTACCCCTCACAAGCCTATAAAAAGATATTGAAAAGCCAGGGATGGATCAAAATCTCGAAGAATAAGGTCAGTAGATGTCGAATTAACATGTAAGCTAATAGACATTTTGAAAGATTCGATTGAATGCAAATGCATTCGAACTTCCAGTACTTTCAAATGCTTACACGTGACAACAAAATCGTTTAGCTGTGACAAACTCTTGGTTAGAAAATGATCCAAACTTTACAGAAATGTAGAAGGGTCCCGGACCGATGGAACCCCTAAGCCTTGTGATGAGTGAGATAAAGGTTTGGGGTGTGTCGGAGGGACAGTTTATTGTACTTGTTGTCAAAAGTTCACTCAACGCAAACTAAGCTCATCCGTTAAATTCATTCCGCCCATTGTAATAACGAATTTTAAATTGTCCCCAACAGCATTTGTGGATGTGAAGGCCTTTAAAAATTTCAAAAGTGAGTTGAACAAACTTGACACATCTCACACGACTTTTTTCTTCAGTTTTATATTGGCATTTGATGTGACGCGTAGAACCGATGTTGGATAAGCAATGCTTTTTGTGTAACCGTTTGCTTTGTACCCCGTTCTGTTGCATTACGACTACGTCCTTATAGAGGGACCTTTGAAAGTAGTAGGTAGGAGTTGAAAACTATGAGTGATCACCTGTCCATTCCTCTAGTGCAAAAATAATGCCCGTTCAGATTGAACAGCATTTTGATGGCTACCTTTCATATCACACCTGTATTATTAAAAAGAACTGACCAAAAGAGAAGGGATAACTTTTGACATTGGTGAAAACGAGTCCCCTTCAGATTTCGGAATTCAACCCGAAATTAATTGATCTGGCGTGAGTAACCGAGTCAGTTGCTATCGCGATATCGAGTTTTATCCAACTTTTCAACTGATTTAGAAGCTCTCGAATAACAGTGCACAGTTGTCACCGCTTAACTAAAATCCCCCCTCCCCCCATACTTGGAAGGTGTTTCCATCAAGGAAGTAGGTTCATGATGAAACTACTTGTCTGGCATAAGCTGATTAAAGGTTTTCCTATATTAGCTATCAAACGCATGAAATTCCTTGGCGTGAAAGCACCAGCTAGCTTTGGCAAACGTGGAAGCTTTCACTGTTCATTTTTCTGCAAACCTGTTCCCAAAATTTGTCTAAACCGTTTTGGATATCACAAATTTTCCCGTCTATTTTATAAGCTTGAAACGAATTATGGCCATGTTGATAACAATATTCAACGGTCGCTTCACTTATCTCAAACACTCTTGTCGTTCTGTTCGAGATGAAACTGAACACCCGACGTACAATTCACATGTGATCAAGATGAACACTGGTAATAGTCTTTGCTGACCTTCATGGATGGCATTCAATAAAGTTTATGCTACTTACTTTTCGTTAGTAGCAGGAAAGTAGAACGCACAAAAGCTGGTCTTTATCATTACACTGCAGTTTTTTTAACCAAAATTCACTACTTTGATGATGTTCCAGCATTTCTGTTGCGAAAACATTCACCCTGTCGGATTAATATGGAACCCTTGCCATTTTTTCACTCTGCGTAGCTGCCACGTTCATGTTACCGAAGGATGAAGGATTCTGTGATAGAGTGAGTTTCTTGACGGCTTTCCAATGAGGTGGGTATGCATTTTCTAAAAATGGCAGTAGAGTAAACAGTCTTAAGAAAAACCTTATCCGTGAGTGTCTGTTCCTTAAAGGCAACCAAATTTTAGACTGTGCGCATTTAAATTGATCTTACTGATAGTTCCGGTCATTCATTCGTCACAAAACAAATCTAGAAGTAACGGCCAAATTTTCCCTAGGGTAATTTCAAATTTCTGAGGAACAAAGTCGATTGTGGCGGAAATTACATTTTTGACGGTATTGAGTACAGGTAACTCGATCACGCAAGGAAATAAAGGCAGGGCAACAAAGTGCGACCCGAATTCTTGGATATTCACAAGTGTCTAAGCATGGTGATGGACGTAGACGGAAGGATAGGCCTCGAATACAATTGAAAATGCATTCCCACATTGCTAATGTGTTTCAAAACCCATTCTGAAGCACTATAAATTCGCCCTCAATTTAATTTGGCTCGTTGTTACAGACTGAAAAAACATCACATATCATCTTAATTTCCGCCTAAGTATTTGTCGACTTGCTTGACCTCTCGTTTATGATATCCTCAAACCTGTGACCAACAAGAGATTTAGATGAGTGTCTTGCTAAAACTAAGTTGATTTTCGCATGATTGCGAAACGTCAGTTCCCTATAGACTGGGACTTAAGCTTTTGTAAACTAGGGAGTCCCACGAAGGACGGGCTATCAACGGGTTTACAGAGAACTTGTGAGTAGTATATACCGTCTAGACAATCCACTGTGATATCTTGAGTATCGATCACACTGGAAAATTAGGTGGCTCTTGTGAATCATGTGCAGCTGAACAGTATCACAAATTGAAACGCACTAAGAAGGGTGAAAAAGATATTATTTGCTTTGCAACGTATTTTAAGAAAGGCGAAACCGGTGGTAGGCTGTCGAGGAATATTCAGCAACCTCATGAGTAGTGTATTACGGCTATACATGTATCGCAACACCTCGAATATCGTAACAACTGAAACATGAGGCGGCCTGGTGTAGCATATTCAGTTGCTTGAAAAAAATCACAAACTAGAGATTCAGCTGGGTTCCAGGTGAGTCTCTCACAAAACCAAATTTGTTTTCAAATGAGTATATTTCGCTGGTTCCCCATGAACATACGCATGTGGAGGTTATATTGACCATGAGGACAGCTGGATCTACCAATCTCAACGTCGCCTATTATGCGGTTCTTCGTGAATATGATGCGTCTGCGATGTCATGTAGCATCATTCCAAATAAATTCTTCAAGATATTCTCGGTACGGAACAGTAAATAAAACGCATTTTGATAAACAACAGGACGATGCAGTCCACATTCTGAGTTCGTTGTATTTACAGAGTAGACAGAATTTGGACAATCACGTGTTTATTTTTGAGAAAAATGCCGCCTGAAATACCCTGTGTGAGAGGCAAAAAGGAAAATCAAGAAATTGTTCGGAATTTCGGGTATGCCGGAATTTTGTTCACGATTTCCTTGATTCAGATGATCAGAATTAATCTCTGCTCTCAGAGTGGTGGGGTACTGTTCTACTTACAAGTTCTTCTATGCATTCGAAGGAACCCTGGTTACCTCACGACGAATTATCCATGTTCATCATCACTGTAGATGATAGTGAGGATGAGAGACATGTATTGCTCGTGGCCTTGTCTCCTATGGCGTTCGATTGAATCGTTTGGATCACTAATTTCCCAGTTCAGTTTAGCTTGATAACTTTGATAAATAGGCAAATTGCAAATAACGCAAGTTGTGGTGCCATTCTCTATGGTGGCCACGAGACCTTCATACTTATCCTGGCACCAAATGAAAACGAAGGCTTCCACTGCGGAGTTGTTTATTAGATAAACACCAACCCAACAATTACAGACTATTGGACAGGGGAGCAAAACTCTCATATGCATCTCGTTTACAAAACTGAATATCCATCTTCTCATTGAACGCGTATTCCTGAGTTTTCCTGGGTATTCATTGACTGTTACTCATATGCAAGCAAATGCTACAAAGCGACTCTACAAATTCCGTAGAAGATATCACATTTCAAGAGAGTTGAAGCGGATTTACGAGAAAGTAGGCTACTCGCATGACTCATCAGTAGTATCTGCCGTTACAGTGGTATGCAGCGGATTGGGCAGGTCGGTAACTCATTAAGTCTTTTTATGAATATTTTCAGTCGGCAAAGCTATTCCATACACCGTTCGGCCGCACAAATTCTCCAAACAATGTACCAGTGAAAGCCGGTGAAAAAGACATCAGCTTTCTCTCTCTCAATCTCTCTATCTCTCTGTCTCTGATATAGAAAAGAAGGCTAGTAGCTCAGATAGACCAGTTAGTGCTCAGATTCTTCGCTGAGATTCACAGTGTTGTTGCAAACGTTTCATCACCTGTGGAGATGAAATCATCATCCCCGAGGCACTGCTTCACAACAGGACACTGGTGGTGAAGCCTTGCCAACGAAACTGTCAAGCCTGGCGAATAACCCGACCAGCAGTAGGTGTTTCTTGAAACAAATCCAATGAAAATACATGGTGCTGTGGGTGTCAGGAAGGAGAAACCTTCCCCGATTTCTTGTGACATGTGTCAGTCATTCAGAGCCATAAAGTTTCTCAGATCGATGTGTGAACTATTTGATACAAGCGGATCACAAAGCGATCGGATGAAAACGACCGATGACATTGACCTCCAGTTTCAAATGTTCTAAGCATCTCAACGAAATCACCCAACCTAATCGAAGGGTTTCAATTCATCTTGTACGCCTTCACTTGAATTCATTTTTATTTACCCACATGGTTTGCAATTTTGCGTCTCCGATTAAACCACGCAACGATTTTCACCGCAATTTAGATGAAGACGCTCGTCCTCCTTGACAAATATCCGGTCAACTCGTGTGAGTTCATCTCACAATACACGGACAACTTGTATCACAAGGAAACCATCGGTGCTTATGAGGTGTCATTCCTCCAGCCTATTCCAAGCCTAGAAGCAGTCAAACTAATCGAACAACTGAACAGTGGCGACGTACGATGTCGATATAACATGGTGTTTTATTAAACTGTTGCACAAGGAGGTGTTCTGTGTTTTTCTGAAGGGTGCATATACTCTCTATGCGTTGGGTTAAGGTGAACAATGGTTGAAGAGGGTGGCATCGTATTTCGCCGTGATATGAATGTCATCCCAAGCGATGGTATGGCTCGGTTTATTAGTATGTGGCGTCTTGTGAGTAGTGTATTGTGTCTAGACAATCGAGTGCGATATCTTGATTATCCCTCCAACTTGGAAAATGAAGTAGGATTTTTGAATCATGTCCAGCTGAACAACATCACAAATTGCTGTGCACCAAGAATGCTTAAACATGCAGAATGATGTCGACAAATTTTAAGGAATAATATGAGTAGTAGTGTATGGGAATATCAGTCTAAACTGGTGGAAGTCAACCAAATACGACTCAGGATTCCCATTTTTGAAACACCGCTAAATGAAATAACACTGATTTCTGTTTGGATATGCAGTGTCACGTGTTCGAATCTCCTCAGGTCCATGTTATCAGACTATCTTGCGCGTACGTGTACACTTGCTCACGTCCGCGAAGCTGCGAAACCAGAAGAAACTTTAGAACGTCTCGGTAGCAGCAATGGATCCGTCTCGGACGGTACATGTGGAGTGGTGCTTAGTGGTGTTTGTCTTGGAAGGTCAAATGTTTCAAGTAGCAGGTTGAGATCTAGAATCTGTTAGTCCGATTTGGGATCGGGCACTTAGTTGGCCGTAACTGACTGACATGTCGTTTCCATATCAATGGTCCCACCTGGACGCTGTAAATCACCTGATCGATTCTTCTGAGGACCACTCCAACAGTCCATCTTCGGTGCTCGGGAAGATAGTCCCTCACAAGCACACGGTCAGTAGACTGGAATGTTGGCTTCCCTGCTGTCGGTGCTGATGAACATAAGTTTTCGATCGGCAATGTTGAAAGATGCAAGCGATCGATCCGGTCTATGCCCAGGAGATTAAAGTCGCAATCAGCAAGATAGAAAATACCACAATAACGGTGGCCGGCTTTCTCCATCTCACAATCGAATTCACAAAGTAGTTGAAGCCTACTGCCTGAAGTATTTCTGGCAGTGTTCATTGTTGGTTTGCGTTTCGGTGATTCGATATTTCTCCAGGTGCGCCGCGAAACAATCGTAATATCGGAAGCCGTATTGAGCCGCAATCGATTCATGCTTCCGTCTGCTCCGACTGTAACGTGCATGCGACGGGCACCGATCTGGTTTTCAAATGCTGGAACGTTGAGTTAAAACGGAGTTCTGACTGGCTCCGTCTGTTTCGTGACCTCCGGGTTTGACTGCCTGCTTAGCTAACTTCGCGCGTCCGGCAATGGCTTTCCTTGTGCCCACGTCGATTACACAGTAAAAGTTTGTGCTTTTCGTAGAAACGCAATCGCACAAATTACCATTTGCCGCATTGTCCGCACGCTGAAGCAGGCAATTCCCCGTTCGAATTTGCCACCACGGTAGGTTGTCTGGATGTCGTCTTGCCAATGTTGGAAGCAGGGTTCGTTAAGGGTCTCTCCAACATGGCCGTGTCGTGTTTTAGATTCAAAAGGCGCTGGTTCTCATGAATAATGGACTGCAGCGTCTTTTATGGTTTGTTTTATCATGTTCAATGGTCTCGCTGTGATATCCCTGTCTGAATGTGACTGAAGCTGAAGACCACATATGAAAACAGGAAGCTTGAATTGGAGTTCGGTCATGGTAGATAACTTGAATTGTTCGCACTCAAGTTTGACTCTACCGGCATAAGTGATGTAGTCCTCAGATTCTTTTTTGTCAGTTTCATACATTGGTAACGAATATTAAACAAGGACGAACGCTCACCGAAAATCATTGAAAGTTGCTGCACGGTTTTATCAAGACTGAGATCTCGCGTGTTCTTAGGCAGGATAAAGTTGGAATACCGTGTGTGTTCCGCTGTGCGGAGGTTTCGGAGCAATGACCGTACTATCCAGACATCATGTTTGTGCTTCAGTTCGACTTTAAAAATATCGTCGTAACGTCTGAAACACGAATCGAGGGTTCGACCGACATCAGAGTCATACTGGAACTCCGTGATGCTGTTGGCGATCGAGTCGACTGAAGTTGCATCTGGAGCAAAATTTGGTGGATGTATTTTTAGCTGCTGCGTCAGTGTTTCCACCGCTTCAAACTGATTTTGAAGTGCAGCAGAATTCTCTTTCAAACCTCCAGTAGTTATTGTCATTGTTCCGTGGGTTCGGGCGTCCCCAATATCTTATATCTAACTGCCGTTTCTAAATTACCGTGACTACTGCCAGAAAGAACTCACAGACAAGAGTGCACAACAGATTTATTCTACACAAGCGAGTGCTTGCGAGTGCGAATGTTACAACTGCCTTGCGCAATTTAAGGGCACTTTCTGGAAGGCGTTAGTGAAAACTCATCAACATCGATGGTGCTTGCATGAAATGTCTGAACGCCGATCAAATTCGGTTGTGCTTCTGTGGCTTGTCTCAGCACTCATCAGCTTAGGCCGAAGTGACTGAATGATTGACTGGCCTGGATGCTTGGCGAGTTTTATGGTCTCAGTAGGTTCCGGGTGTCCTGGGTTCACATTCAGCAATCCGACCTTCCTGATAAGTTTCATTTATGAAAATAACCGATAACTTGTTCAGCATTCGGTTAGGGTACTCCAGACCCAGTGTGCTCACTCACCGCTTGATTTTTTCGAAGTCGAATAATCAACTAAATTCGTCAGTGGCCAGCCGATTACTCAATGGAAAATCAGATCAAATTAGTCGTGACTGTCATGGCAGGATAAAGAGTTTTTCGAAAAACCTAAACAGCTTTGAAAAACTGAGCTGAATCCTAACTGTATGGATACCGTGGTCTGAGATGATCTCAGCTAATGAAGCCGATGAAAATTACCCATTCCATCCAAGAACATCAGCAGAATATATAGCGTTTCCCATTTCCGCCTGCTTCGATTTCAATGCGCTGGCATCTCTGAGGTAGCGTCATCTACAGCGCCCAATGAGATGAAGGCAAGGTTGTGCTGAGTTTCATTTAGCTAACTATCCATTCAGATAGTCAGTTGAGTACTTTCCAGAAATATTTTCATCTGGCTAATTATCTACCCTCCCAGAGAACCTGATCCATATTCAGCCAAGGGTGCGGAAGCCAACCAAATGTCAATCAGAGTTGTCATCTTTTGAGAAGCAGTCTAAGACTGATTCCCTAAATTCGTCGGACTACATCAATCACCGTCGGTGCATCTCAACTTCCAGGATGGGAGTTTGGTGACTCCAGCTATGCACAGTTATGCCCGCTTATTGCTGCCGACGACGTTCTCGTGGTCAGGTTTCATCAAGGTTGTTGGTGGTGCAGGCTTCTTAGACTAGCACAAGGTTACTGTCCGATCCACCTGTACCCTTTTCATCACAGTAAGGCTTTTGAGTATAATAATCGTTATATGGCCACGAAGCACCGATGTTTCAAGACTGATGTAGTGATTTCGATGATGATGATGATGATGATGATGATGATGATGATGATGATGATGATGATAATGGTCATGCTGATGATGATCAGGAGAGGGATGATGCTGAGGTTGAAGGTGGACAAATGATGAGGAGGTTGATGGATACCAGATTTATTTTTATTGGTAATGAGTAGTATATCGATCTAGTGTGTTAGATTGGTTTGCAATTATTCCGAGGACATAACTTTGCTACGTACGACAACGACCCAGATGTGTCCCTTGATGAATCTTGTGCTTGTTCGTCTCACACGAGTGACAGCTGAAAAAGCCCCGCAGTAATTTGGTGACCCATCCGCCGAGTGATCATGTAATGTACCACTATGAGACGTTGCATGAGACATAGCCTTAATACACTGCTCATAAGGTAGGTGAAAACTCTCCGAGGGCCCACGACTAGCGTAACCCTATTCGCATTCGGTCAGATAACCAGATTCCCATAAATTCCATCAACCTCATGTTCTAATTGAATCTAAATTGATCAGATTTCCACAACCACACTCATTTGCTCATCACTTTGGTGTTCACTGGAGACTCCGCCCAATCCCTATTTTATGAAGATTTTTCCAGACACCTCGTGAGCAGTTTCCTTCACAAAAACGTACTGCGATATCTCAAACATCGCATCATCTGAAGCATGATGCGGCTTGTCGCAGCACGTTCCGTTGGAGAAAAGCACTATAAACAAGAGATTCAACAGGTTCCAGCTTTGTCCTTCTCAAAATCAAACTAGTGTGTAGTGGATTGTATAGGTCGAAATCTCATTAAGTCTGTTTATGGATATTTTTAGTCAGCGAAGCTATTGCGAACACCGATCGGCTGCATAAATTCTCTTAACAGTGAACCAACCGGTGAAAACACATCACCTTTCTCTCTCTCTCTATCTCCCTGTCTCTGAGATAGAAAAAAAGGGTCGTAACTCAGATGGTCCACTAAGTGGTCAGTTAGTTGGCTGAGCTTCACAGTGTTGTTGCAAACGTTTTCATCACCTGTGGAGATGAAATCTTCATCCCCGAGGCACTGCCTCACAACAGGTCACCCCTGGTGCATCGAAACTGTCAAGCATGGCCAATAACCCGATCATCAGCAAGTGTTTCTTGAAACAAATCCAATGGAAATACATGGTGGTGTGGCTGTCAGGAGGCAGAAACGTTCCCCGGTTTCTTGCAAAGCATATCAGTCATTCAGTGCCATACGGTTTAGCAGATGACAGTGTGAGTTGTGACATCTTGAGTATCGTTCATTTTGATAAGCGAGGTGGTTTTTGTGAATAATTTCCAGCTGAACAATATCGCAAATCGGAGTGCATCAAGAGGGGTAAAACAGGCAGATGGTTATCGATTAATTTTAACAAATTATGTGAGTTATGTTGTTTTTGGATCATCGATCTAAACTGGTAGAAGTCAACCAAACACGACTCAGGATTCCCGTTTCTGAAACACCGCCAAATAAAATATAATTGATTTCTGTTTGAATATGCAGTGACATCTGTTCGAATCTCCTCAGGTCCATATTTTCAGACTATCTTGCGTTTACGTGTACTCTTGCCAATTTCCGGAAAGCTGAAAAACCGAGTGAAACTTTGGTCTGATACACAGACAGTGGTTAGTCGGCAATAGTCTTGCTTTAGGTGTGTGTGAGTGAGGCTCACATCTACAGGCCGTTTCTTTCGACGAAACCGTTTGATGCTTAACTTCTCCGTGTGGAGGTCGTATTGAGGTCAGTTGGAACTAGCAATCTCAAAGTCGCCTACTATCTCAACGTCGGCTTGTTTGGAATTAGAAAGGTGTCTGCCATGTCGCGTACCTTGTAGCGCCATTCCAACTATTTTCTCCATGACATTCTCGGTGCACAAGAGTAAATAAAACTCTTTTCGATAAATGCGCGATAGTTTGCAACAGGACAATGCAGTTTCGTTACTGATTTTTTTGTATTTTCAGAATGAACTGGGTTTGGACAAACATTTGTTCATTTTGAAGTAAATTACTGACTTCAGTACTCGGTGAGTGAGAAGTAAATAGGAAACTCAAGAACTTGTTCGAAATTTCGTGTAAACCTCAAAAACTGCTCACGATTTCACTGATTTAACATGATATCAATGTCACCATTAGAAATGCCTTTGTTAGGTATATTATTGTGTTGCGTTTCTTGGCTTTATGCAAGTGGACAGTGAACTTGTGACAATCCTAATTAAAGCAGACTACTGTCTGAAAAACAGTAGTCTATAAATAATTTGGGAACAGTGTCATGAAGAAAAGCCTTTCTGGGAGGTGTCAGTGGATTCGAGAGCTTTCGATGGCAAGCAGTTAACAGCAAAGGGTAAACAAGTTGATATTTAAGGTTACCAACGTTTTGTGTCCTCAATGGGGAACACGCCAACTCTCGGCATGCCAATGTCACCACCTGTCAAACGTCTAAGGCAAATGTAAAGACTCATCACGGCTTTAGATGGCCTCAATAACCAAGTTTCCCCCCATATAGAACGCGTTCGTTAGAGTGAAAATATTTACACCGAGGTGGAGAACAAGTCTGCTTCGCTTTTGTTAGCTATCTTGGTGCTGGATTCTCTGGGCGATAAAGGAAATCCTTCCGCGGGGTTCGCAACATAGTGGAAATGCTACAAGTAAGGGCCACAACATTAGTGCACTAGAATCACTGTATCATCATATTATTTGTGAAGTTTGCTCTGTTCTGCAGCTCTTTGCATCTCTGTAAAGAGATACCGCCTCAGCTAAGACAAATTGGACATTTTTGTTAGGTGATCTTTGTTTGGAAGTACCTCTGGCAACATTATTGAAGATCAGCTTACGTCATCAACCAAAAACTGGAATTCAACGAGCACTCACAAAGTTCATTTAGCGGGATTGTTTCACACTGTTCACATGTCTGCATTACTTTTCACACCAAAATAGTACCGGGAATTTTTGCGCCTGAGTCAACAACCTGAGACGTGGTTGTATTTTCTGTGAGTCGAACTACGTCTCGAAGAAGGCATGCTCTTTTCAAATGAGTCAAACTTGGAATAACAGCTGTCAGTATTGTCTTAGCCACCTGGTCAATCAAGAATGATCCTTGAGAATCATGCCTTGTAGCCACCTGTCGATGGACGGAACCAACCACACTGACCAGTATTCAAACAAAAAACGGCTCGTGATCGCTGCTAAACCCGCTTCAAACTATCTTGCCCTATCTAAATGCAAATCAGAAACCTATACCAGACAGCACAGTGTAACAGCTCAGCATCGGCATGGATAAGGTCTTTAAGCTCTCTTATTACCTTGCTATCAATGAAAATTCTCGCTAGAGACATCTAGTAACTGTTTCAACTAAGTTACGCGTTATCCGGCAACGTTTTTCCGGGTCCGTTTGCCATGTCGATAGCGTCCTTGTTTGACTTTGTCACCGCGATTCCACAATAATGAAGCCGCGGGCCACTCGGTAAGCTTTGGAAGTTCGGCATGACCCTATGTCGTCTTAAAGAAGGGAACGTCAAACGCACAACGTTTCACTTAAACAATGTTGAGTTCATTTACAGGTTCTTTGGCGAAAAATTTCTACCTTCTCTAACAAATAGTTACAAGATTTGTTTCAGGCCATTGGCCATCAGCATCATCATCGTCAGCTGTAAGAACCGTGTACTTGCTGTACAGTGGTTGTAGCTGCCATAGTTTCAATCGCCGTTGATTTGGGGAAGTGAGGTAGGTAGCTGCGCATTGGAGGCGGGAGCTGATAAACTGGTGCGTAAATACACCATTGTCAATGGACTGTTAAGTGGGGGGATTGGGAAGGGAGCTTTGCATTGAAGGCGATAGCTTGGATGCACGAGCGCCATTGAGGGCGCGACTGAGCCATGTCTGACAATGTCCCTAACCATTGATGTGGCCCGTCTCGGGGTCCCCATCCAGGAAGACGGCAATGATTTGCGCAGCTGAGTTTTCCGGCGATGGTTCTTATACTTCGCTGCCAAGTCATTGTTTGACCGCCTCTGGCTCGTTTCCATCTTTCATGTGGTGATGCAAAAAGGACCCTTCGAGGAAGTCGGTCGACTGGCATACACAGCACGTGGCCAAGATGGCGCAACCTGGCTTTTATACTTCGCTGCCAAGTCATTGTTTGACCGCCTCTGGCTCGTTTCCACCCTTCACGTGGTTGTGCGAAAAGAACCTTTCGAGGAAGTCGGTCGACTGGCATACGGAGCACGTGGCGAAGCCAGCGCAACCTATACAGCGTGATCAGTTCATTTATCGAGGGTGAGTTATTCCTCCCGAGTACCATTCGACGTACTTCAGCATTGCCGATCCGGTGTTCCCACCGGATTCGGGCAAGGCTTCGAAAACATCGGTGGTCAAGCACTGAAGGTCTTTTGACGTCCTCGGCACGCAGCGGCCAGTTTTCTGAGCCTTACGGTAATATGGAGCGCACAGCAGCATTGTAACCTCGATCTTTGACGGACAGGCTGATAGCATGCCTACGTCGCAGGTTACAAAGGCTCACAAAAGCTGCTCTGGCCTTCCCAATCCGAAGAGACCACGCGAGACCACAGGGACTGATACGGCTGTCCGATACAGCTGCCCAGGTAGACAAATTTGTCTACTACCTCAATCGGTTCACCCGCAAGCACTAGGCTAGGGTTCGGGCCCACCCAGTCTTGCACTAGCACTTTACACTTTGCAGGTGTGAAGCGCATGCCGAACCGTGAGGCGGAATTAGTTAGATTATTTAATATTCTTTGCATTACCACGGCGTCAGATCCAAGAAGAGCTATGTCGTCTGCATACTCGATATCTGTAAGCGGAGGCCCCGGGAGCGCTTCGACCCCACAGGCAGTAGAGGCTGATAATGAGTCTTCCATGATCGTATCAATGACGAAATTGAAGAGGAAAGGTGAAAGAGGACAGCCCTGTCTGACACCACTTGATGTGGTGAACTCAGAAGAGAGCTTCCCGTAGACCTTCACACGGCCGCGGGAGTTGGCGTACAGCGTCTTAAGGAGGGTCAAGAATTTATGGGGGACACCTTTGCTCCACAGACACTGCCATAGTGCCTGGCGGTCTACAGAGTCAAAGGCAGCCTTCAGATCGAGAAACACAACCATTGTTGGTTGCTGGAAGCAGTGTCGCTGTTCAAGAATCTGTCGGAGGGTGAAGATATGATCGACGCATGCTCTTGCAGGACGGAACCGAGCTTGGTTTTCACGGATTTGTCTCTCCCTGTGTTCAGTTAACCTTCGAAGGATAAGACCAGAGAGTACCTTCGATGCCACAGCTAACAGGCTGATGCCACGGTGGTTTTCGCACAGGGTCCGCGTACCCTTTTTGAAAATAGGGATAACTGTCGACATGCCCCATTCTGCAGGCACCTTCTCTTCGTTCCATATAGCACCAGCAAGCTTTGTCAGATGGGTCACCAGGGATTCTCCGCCTACTTTGAAGGGGGCTGGATAGAGACCGTCCGGTCCTGGTGCCTTCTCACGTTTTAGTACGGATAGTTCGTACTTTATTTCTTCTTCCGAAGGGCGATCAAGGTTTACATTCCACTCGCCTGTATGTATTATCTCCACAGGCTGTGTTGCAGGAGGCCAGCTGAACTGTTCTTCGAAGTGTTCTTCCCATCTTTCTAGTCGACGTTTTTGGGAGTGAATTAATGAGCCGTCTTTTTCACTTATCGTTTCGCTGACCGTTGTTTTCTTGGGACCAGTCGATCGTATCAGTTGATATAGGGCACGGCTGTTTCCCGTAGCAAAAGCCTTCTCCATCTCTCGAGCTTTCGATTTCCACCAGAGCTCTCGGTCTTTCCTTAGGCTCTTCACTATTTGGCGTTTAAGGGATCTGCGTGCGCCGTCGTACGCGTTGCCTGCTGGTATGGATTTCCGGGCATCAATCATGGATAGCGACCTCGCCGATATCCAGTGGTTTTGTGGTCGAATCGGGGAGGTTGGACAGACAGCACTGAACGCCGCTAACATGGCTTCTTTCACATTTTGCCATGCTTCATCTACACTCGCACTGCCAGTGCATGTAGAGAGTTGTTGGGCTAGCTCAGATCGGTACTGTTGAGCTATGGTCGATCTTCGAAGGTAGTGGGTTGGCATGCTTCTTTCTAGTTTGCGAGGGCCTGAAGGGAAGCGAACTGTCAGGCGTGCACCCACCATGGCCTGATCGGAAGCAAGTGGTGTGTCTCAAAAGGAACGGCAGTCTTGAATTGTGGCTCTCCACCGGTAGCTGATGGCCACGTAGTCCAACTGGGTCCACGGTTGATTTGCAGTTGGTAGCCGACAGGTTACACGATGCGAACGCCTACGTGGAATGTTCGTACTTGACACAAACAGTTCGTGGTCAGCACACAACTGAAGGAGTCGATCGCCGTAGCCTATGCGGCGAGCACCGACTCCGAATCGACCGCCCAAATGTGATTCCAAGCAGCTAAGACGACCTACTTGAGCATTCGTATTGCTTTCAAGGATCGCAGTATCAGTGCGTTTTGCCTGACTAATGAGCTCGGATAGTCCTCGATAGAAAGTATCCCTCTAGAGACGACCGTTCACTGGTATTCAATCCAGCAAGGCGCGTTCGGCTTTATGGCTAAGTGCAACTCCTACGCCATATATTCCACGAGTCATTGCTTCTGGGTCATCGGACATACTAAGGGAGAAATTTGAATGAACTGAGTTCATCCTTGTCATTCCCAGATGCATTGGTTATCGGCAAAACGTACATAATGCCTCCGCACCTGACCTGCTGCTTGCCAACAATCTACAAGCAAAGGACACTCGGGAGACAAGAAAGCTTATTATCACATAAAATAAAAGCTACAAGCTTGCATATAATGGTGAATTTGAAGCTCAAAAGATGGGAGTATTTTTATCAGCTAACCTCCACCTAACAAACAGCAATGCCGTAAATAATTATCCAATCCAAGTCCACAAGACATTGCGACGGGATTTCCCAAAGTAGGAGACTAGCCTCTCGACAAGTGCCGTTAAAAGTCTCGAACGACTGCGCCAAAACGGATTGGGGAAAAATCTAGCACGCATGCTGCGAAGTAGCACCAGGTTGCGGTTGTTTTTAAGCATTAAATATCTTTCCAATCTCCACATCTGAAGACGGACAGAATAGTTCTGAACATATCCCCATGATGGGCTGCTGGCTAGTCCGATGGGGTCTTGGGTACCCCAGATAATCTCCATTTTAATGTGATAGACTTTAACGGATCTTTTAAGCTGTAGTTATTTAAGTTTTTTATTTCTCTCGAGTTCCTTCTTGCGTACATTTCAAGCCATGAACCCGCGTGCGATATCGGCTCTTCCCTCACTTCTGCACTGACCAGCACCGTATCGAAGAGGGTGTTGCCCTCCTCGGGAAGTGACGGTGACAAAAAGCTGGGATTTTTGACAACCCGATACTACACCAATCTCAGCTCACACTACCATAAAAGGCTAAATTGTTGTGTGCGATACATCGGCTGGCTACGCGTCCCAGCGACAACATCATACTCAAAGGGCAATTACTGGACTGCCGGGTTGCGTTGACACTACAATGACCACTGTGAGCAAGGTGGTATTTTTTATCAACTCGAACTCACAAACTAAGCAAGCAGAACAACGATGATCGAAGATATCAAAGAAGGTACCCAGGTTGTTGCAAGTGCGCAGTTATGGAGCCGAAAATTGACAAGCAACAGTTCTACGTCAGAGAACCTACCTCCCCATCTATTTTGTTCTCTCTCTCTATATCTGTTGATTCCAAACTTTCGCCCTTGTTCCTTTTTGTTTTGGTTGTTTTTTATTTCATTCATTTTTTTAATTTGCTTTATAAATCTTTTTACATTTCCTTTTTATGCCATTAGGCGCCAGCCAGAAGCCCTTCAATCGGCCCACAGATTGCAAAGCCATCGCAATTGGTATGGTTCCTGCATCGTTACCCTCAAAGTACAACAGCCGTCAAAAAGTCTCCATAACTCACCTCAATATCAACGTCTGCCCCGTGTTTTATCTGTAAAGGGAAGTTCTATAATTTGTATTACATAAATTAGACGGTTGGAGGGGCTGGAAGCACCTTCTCTTCCTAGATGAAAAAAGGTCCAGGTGCACGAGGCCCTCCGAAAGAAGCGGTCACCTCTCAGTGTTATCTGCCTGTCTTCTAGTGCGTGAGTATCTTCATATACAGACTGACTTTACAGGTTCATCATAAGCTTAGCTAAGTTTCGAGGCCTCACGGAACATTTGTACTGGTCTATTTTAACCAGAAGCGAAACTTGGTTTTGCTTTTGACAACTGGTTTTTTAGTTGTAAAATGCATAGCAGTTTAAGGTGGAGGCAGCTGGCGTAGACAAACGCGTCGGAGGTTTATCTGGTTATCCTGAAACTCTGTACATTTAAAATGCCACCAGGCCTGGCATCCATTTCGCCCAACTCTGTTGCGGTCCACCGATAGCTGTAGCCGGGTACACCCTGTAATTATCTGGCTCATGATTGAAAGTGAGTGCACTGCAGAAATGGGATGCAAGACGACAGCTTTTCACGCACGGGTTTTGTTAGAATGAATCATTCGACAAAATGACAAGTTTTAGTTCTGCAAAGAGCAACGAAACTCATCCACAACTTTGCACGAGCGAAATACGAACCAATTTCGAACGTACCGCGTCTGTTTCAGAAAGAGGGAGATATCTGCACCGATATGCAAGCGGATAGATATTTTATGGAAAAAGCGAGATTCCTAAATTTGAGGCACCATTTTGACCAAATGTTATACTGCTCTGCTGAGACACTGTCATTGTAATTTTCCGCGCATATGCCTTTGACTGAAGCGGTTAAGGCGAATTGTTGTTTTTAGCGGAGCCGTAGGTTCACGCAAAGAAGTTTGGAACATAGGACACTGCTTGTTCCTTGGACTTCCGAGAGCGCAGCATGGGTGGTAGGCAAACGCTAGTTTTAGCCAGGAGGCAGATTGAAAGCGCCTGCAGCCGGAGTGTAAAATTAAAAAGTGTAAACTGAGTTAGTGGCGCGAGCTGGGTGTGTACCAGAATGCACTGGAATGGGTAAGCGGAATGGATGCACCTAGACAGAACGGGTCGGAGCAAAGCATCAGACGACTGACCAAGGCCAATGTCAAGTTAGGTATGGCAGTAGTGTTGATGGTTGTTAATATGAGTGTTTAAACAGGCGCTTGCCGAAGCAGCAGTGAGTGTACGTGATAAAAATTTCTTCTATGCGAAATATGGTAGGAGTGAACTGATTAAAATATGGGGGCGTGTATGATTAGTACAAACTCCGCCTAATTTAGCCGGCATGAAGTGTATGCTGTAGATGTAGTTTAATCCGTGCTCAAGCCACCTCGGTAAACTGCAGTAAAACCCTGGTCGGCCTTGGGGAGACTTTGAAGGTTTGCGAGCATCTGGATTAAGCGAAAGGCCATCAACGGCAGTCACTTGTAGTGAACTCCTCCAGTTTGCTTGTATCAAGTTCGCGCATCCTTCTTGAAGATACGGTCATTAACTTGAAGCAGTGGGCAAAAATGGAGGGTAGGAAGAAATCATGTGTGTGATCACTGTAGACTTAATAACCTAGTTGTCCAGGGTATGAGCCCTTTATGGTTGGTAAGCGTATCTTCGAATAAGATCAGTTATTGGACGCATCGTCTTTGCGCAACCGAATAGAGACCGACAGTTTTATCCCCCTGGCCAAAAGGGCACCAGGGCGGATACGTGACAGTGAGTTCGGGAATCTACATATGGACAAAATTTTACTCACGTTTAGGCATACTGCTGTCAAGAAGAGACTGGATCCGTCACGAACAGACTAAACATTACCGTGGTGTGGCGGTTTGTGCACCTCGGCAACCCTGGGGGACGGGTGTCCGCGCGACACTCACAGAGTCTGTCATACCAGGTCAGTCCCTGGGTAGAGGTCTGACGAGTACAATCTCCTGGCCCTCCAGTGTTGGAGTTGGAAAATGTGTGGCGACGTGTTCCGTAAAAATGGTAATGTACTTGCATATCCAGTCCAATACTGCTGCCTTGCGGTTGGGCTTTTGAGCCAAAGGCTTTGGTTGAGGACCCTAATCGTCCTCCTGTCTAGGTGTGGGCGCCCTGGCAGTATCCCAGCCCTCGTACAACCATGACATTCACAACTAACAGTACTTTCATGCCACATCGGCCGTCGCGTGGTGCCATCAGCCGGGTCGCCTTACTTGCTGCATACAGCAGGGCGGGTAAGCGAAAACATGCTACTGCTGACGCCTCCCTTCTTACACTTTCACGTTTTCCGTCTTCCACCCTCCCCCGCCCCAATTTTAATACTTTCTCCGCAGGTCCCAGCTCTAGGACTGATCGGTTTGCCCGCCCTACATCACACTTAGCCGCAGATTGTGTACGTCCGAGTTCCGTTACATCCCTAAACACTTCGAAGTCTGTTTTCAAACCCCGAAAGCCTGTCTACTTAGCCACCTTTAATGTTCGTTCACTGAAGCAAGCAGGTCAACAGGTGGCTCTTGCTCGTACGCTGGATTCCCTCAGCATTGATGTATGTTGTCTGTCAGAAACAAGGACGCAGGACGCAAGTACCGTGATCGAACTGACTGCCCCCTCGCTCTCTTCCAGGTTCCGGCTGCGCACCTCTGGTGATGCAGAGGCCGCTGCAGCTGGATATGCTGGGGTGGGTATTGTACTGAGTGAACGAGCGGAAGCGTCTCTGCTTGATTGGATACCCGTTGATAGTCGCCTCTGTGCGGTTCGTTTGGCAACATCTGTGAGAGAATCTAGAGGAAGTGAGGTCCATCGCACCTTGTTTATTGTGTCTGCTTACGCCCCAACTGACTGTAGCTCTGAATCTGCCAAGGACAGTTTCTATGACGCTCTAGGTGCCCTTCTACAGCAGGTTAAAACCTCAGATATCGTTGTGGTTGCTGGTGATATGAACGCCCAGGTAGGTAGACTGAGCGCTGCTGAGGCCCGATTGGGTGGTCGTCTTGGTTTGGACACGAGACGCACGGACAACGGAGACCGCTTACTTCAGATGTGTGCCGATCACAGACTGTTCCTTTGCAGTACGAATTTCCGGAACAGCGGAAATCGCTTGACAACGTGGTGCCCACCAACAAACCAGCGACGAACCCAAATAGACCACATCGCCGTGAGTTATCGGTGGCGAGGGTCGATCACCGCTTGCCGCTCCTTCTGGAACACCAGCGTGGACTCCGACCATGCACTTGTACTCTGCCGCTTTACATTGCGGACTCAGGCCTACGAAAAACGCGCACACCTCGCTTAGCCATGGACCCGGGAGTCAAACGAAACTACCAGAACCGGCTTCTCGAATGCCTGCCGGACGGTGCAGTGTCGGATATGAACGGCCACTTGGAAAAGATATCCAAAGCGCTACTCAAAGCCGGAATTTCTGTTTGCGGTACAATCCAGCCAACCTCATCCAAGCATTGGGGGTCTAATCGGAACGTGTCTTTGCTGAAAAACCGGCGACGGATTTCTCGCGGCTGCTACCACAACTGTATCCGGCGCATCATCCGATGCCAAGTGCATCTGAGTGTCCGTGCAGACCGAGAAGCTTGGTGGACCCGAAAGGCCAAAGAACTGGAAGATGCAAAGAATGCTGAAAACGCGCGCAAGCTGTTCCACTTGCCTTGTTCGATTGGTCCTCGAAAAAATCTTGTCAGCGAAATAATCAGAGACCAAAATGGCTCCGTGATATAATAATAATAATAATGTTTATTTTCAAATTTTGGGTGACATACCGTCTGGCATGATCATAAGTTTACAGTCAGAATGAAAGGTGACTGGGGGATTTGCGTGTAGTGCGGATTGCGCGAACAGAGGACAATGTCATAAACAGTAGGAAATATCCGATGAAATAATAATAATAGGTTGCTTTCCCAACTTGTAGGGAACAATGGTCATGAGGTCCGACTAGTTCAAAGACATGAACATGGCCTGAACTAAAACTGAAAAACATTGCTGGCCATGAGTGACTTTGGGCGGTTGGGCAAATGGCCGGAGTCACAACGAGCAAAGTGGAGATGGAGCCAAGTAGAACATTTGGACCGCTGGGCACAGTATTTCGAACAGCAATTCAACTGGCCACCTGCTACCTCCGGTCCAGAATCCTGACCTTCAACAGAAAGATGGACCGTAAATATGGAGCCGCCTTCGGTCTCCGAAGTGTCCGAGTGTATTTCTCTACTCAAGCATCATGGTGCCGCTGGTCGTGGCAACCTTTTACCTGCTCTTTTCAAGGATAGCGGTGGCCTCCTCAGCCAGTGCCTGTCTAGCCTATTTGGGTCTATCTGGGAGAAGGAGACCGTCCCAGACAACTAAGGTGAATCGATAGGAATGTCCATTTTCAAAAACGGTACTCGAAATGAAGGTAGTAACCACGGAGGTGTTAGTTTGACGCCTGTTATGACAAGGCTTCTGGTGTCACTGATTCTTCGTCGTCTTAAGATGTCACGCGAAGCCTCGACTCGTGAGAATCAAGCGGGATTTCGACCGGGTAGAGGCTGCATTGACCACATCTTCACACTCCTTCAGGTGTTTGAGCAACGCCACACAACGACCCAACATCCTAGTATTTCTTGTCTTCAAGGTGCGTTCGATTCTGTCGACCGAGCAGTGCTGTTAACTACACCTACCCACAGGGTATGCCCCAGAAAATTGTAAAAATAATCCGATTTTCATATTCACATACTTTTGAGCGGGCAAAAGTGAATGGGGAGCTCTCCAAAATCTTCCCTACAAAAAGTGGTGTCAGACAGGGATGCTCACCTTTTCCATTCTTGTTCAACTTCGTCATTGATGAAATAATGGGGCGAACCTTGAACGGCCTTCAAAACCCCGGTGTTCAATTTGTTGCTGGTGAGAGCCTTGTTGATCTTAAGTACGCAGATGACATCGCGCTTATCTGTGAAGACCAAAGCAAAGCACAAGCCTAGTTGGATGGACTAACCACCATCATGCCATCTTTTGGCATGCGCCTTGCACCTTCAAAGTGCAAAGTCATCCCTCAGATCGTGCAGTCTCGGAACATGGCCGTTACAATTCAAGGAGAATCCCTGCAGTTTGCGGAGAACTTTACATACCCTGGTAGCTTTATTAGATCTGACGGAAGTGTGTCTGATGAAGTCATTCCAAGAATTGCAAAAGTTCGAATCACATTTGCTGGCTTGCGTTGCTTGTAGCGTCGAAATTGCATCTCACTGGATCTTAAGGGTCGTGTGTACAAGGCTACAGTAAAGGCCGTGTTGTTGTTTGGGTGCAAGAAATGGCCTCTGCGGACAGATGACGTGAGGCGTCCTCGGGTTTTCGACCGTCGATACCTGTGAAGCGTGGCTGGTGTTGGACGCCATCGGCGTGTTAGGAACAAAGTGATTAGAAAACGGGAATTTGGTTGTGCCGAAGATACTTCGGTCGGAAAAAACATCCGGCACCACCGACTACGATAGCTCGGTCATGTGCTACGCACGCCCAAACACGGTCTACCGAGACAAATATTGCTGTGCCTTCCTTCTTCAGAATGGTGCAAACCGCGAGGTGGACAGTGTGTGGCTTGGCAAAAAGGTTTGAAAGAGATTACAAACATTCTGGGTGTTGTCATTGTAGGACTCCCAGAATGGAGTCCTGTGACCTCGTCTCCGTTTGGATGGAGACATTGGAAGAACTGACGGCTGATAGGTGATAGTGCGTTCGTGCTGTCAGTTTCTTTCCAGATTGTCTGATTGAACGCTTGGAGGTGTGGGCACCTCAGAACGCTTGAAATAGACCAGCACTAGGTCCCATTCATCATTCACTATTTTTCCTTTTTTCACTCCGAGGCTTCCAATATAGTTATATGTATATATACAAGTAGAGAAACTTTATGGCTGCACGGCAGTAAAGCATCAGTATCAACATACATGTTGTTGTCTTTGATGATGATGATGATGAGTCACGTTGCCAAGGAAAGGTTATGAAGTGCGGCCGAACCTGCATTTAATAACGTTCATTTTGGTGTACTGCTGATGCCGACTTTTGAAGATTTCTCAGAGTATCATAAGGTCTAGCGCATTATAGGGGCAGTGAGGTTACTCTTCTGGTATGAACAGACAAACCGAAACCAGTGGACAGCTGAGTCGATATAAAGCTGGGGCGCAGCTCCTTAGCCGAATAGCATTCAAGGGAAGTTGAAGGGCGCAAATGGTGTATTGGCAGCTATCCTGTTAATCTTTTAAATTTCGGTCGCCCTTCTAGTCTATCTTGTCAAAGTCTGTGAGAGCGTGGTCAATGTCCAAGTCAGCCCGAGGAGGTGCGGCTATAGATAGCGATTAGAAAAGAGGATGTTATCCAATATTCTGCAGTCTCCAGAGAGACGCTAACCGGTTCTTCTTGGTCAACACACCCTGTGCATCGGTCACAGATTTGTGGGTTTGGATATATCGGTTTTGGTAGTGCGAGGTTTGTTCAAGGCAGGATGTAAGGAGGGCACACCCTGGGGGAATAAGCGTGAGGACCTTTTGTCTCAGGTGCCATGACAAGAAGTAAGTGCTGCAAATATCACGCGAGAGCGTGTAACATTATAAGCGACTTTATTCAAAATCGATCAGTGAGATAGACTAATAGCTGAAAAGAAAACTTGACCGAGTATGCAGCAGGAGAAACGCGCCAGCCTTGCTTGCCGTAACCATCGAGACATTTCTGAAGTCTTGCCTTGAGGAAGTCAACGTTAATGCCTGACCAGGTTTGTCCGCGGCCATTAAGGCTCACAGCAACCTTTTGGAGGTTGCGTCTATAATGGTGTAGAATTCAGATTCCAGAGCAAGGATGGCTACACTTAGCAGTTTGACAGAACGACTTCCGGCAGAATCCAATGGCACTACGCCAACTACCCTTCTTGTATCATCTAGAAACCGGGTGCCAACCCAACCATCACTCATGTGGACAACAAAAACTGATACCACGACCAGTGGCTGCTCTTGCCGGTTGTTCTGGTTGCTTCCGTGAAGCAGATCTTGAGCCTTTTAAGGTCCAAATTTATACGCACCTAGGCTTACGCTGGCCCAAGAGCTCACGAAATAGGAAAAGCTTGTGGGACGTAAGCGACGAATGTCCGCAAAATTGTTGCCAGGATTTACCTGTTCTACGGAGGGACTAACAGGCACAATTTCGAAAGCGCCATCAGACCTCAGCCGCTTATATTCTCACGTCGATAGGAGTGGCCGCAGCGGAAGCCAGCGATGGTCACAATTCCCAGCGCTCGATCATGCGCTTCGGGATTTCAACCAGCCGGACCACATTCTTCCGACTACTCTTGGAGTCGGAAGATTTTCTTGAGAATTATTTCATTTGGCTGTGCACCCAACAACTTCGCGTCGTACGCAGTGGCTGCGACGGCTAATGGTATCCTGTCTTTGCCCAGTTTAGGAGCTTATGTAGACGCTCATCATTCGAAAAGCTTGTTTGTTCAAATTGTCCAGCTCTGACAATGCTGTACGACACATCATGCGGACAGTAGCTGTGATGCATATAACCTCCTGTATGACTGAACCAGCGCTGATGTGACTAAACGGTAGCTGGCTATTTGCCAAGTAGTTTCTTGGGCACAGACCAAGAATCAGTGTGGAAACAAGGCCACAAGAATTGAAACTCAGTAAATTGTAAGTTAAAATACAGGGGTGCCAATCAAGCAGTCATAAATCAACGGAATATGTGAGGTTGCCTGTCTGGCCAGCAGCAGACGGCGTGCTTGGAATTTGTAATGACGTTGTGGGACTAGTTTGCTCCTGACGTTCAGCGGCTAAAGTCAGCCTTAAAAGCACTAGTGGAAAAGGGGTGATGCAATTGAGTTCTTAAGGTTAGCAGCGAGCCCGCCCGCGCGAGGTGTCGCCCAATAAAACATCTAAGATCCTTTCACCTGAGTACCAGATGCAGAACGAACACACGCAAATGTGAATATTCTAAGCACCAACTACTCGAAATGTAAAAAACTGTTTTCTAATAGACGTTTGCTGTCTGACCTTGAAAATCCTCCAAAAAACTCCCCTGTTTACACAGGGTATATGTGAGTATAAGTTCTCCTTGGAGACCACGATACTCCAGAGGGACTGGTTCAAGCATTTGGAGGCTCGTTTCATTGTCAAGAGATTTGAGGCCAGCGCCCAGCTTCCTAGCATCTCTTTGGAGGCGCTCAATGAGGGTTCCGTCTCTCTGGCGCTCTGAATAGAACCTTTGGTCCGCATATTCAAGAGACGATCTGACGCGGGCCCCATAGAGTATTTGAAAGTTCGTGCTAGCAGTGCGGGAGAACGCGCGCTGAATTATCCGTGGAATGGAGAATGTCATTGGAGAGGATTTCTCATGCTGAAGTGAGAAAAGTATGTCAAAACAGAGCGAGATACCTAAATCCTTTCTGGTATCTATCCTCGTAAAGCGTTCTGTTACATTCTCACAATGCACGTTTTATCGACCCTTTGCGGCGTCTACATTCATCTGTTTTGGGACCTCAGGGTTCCATGTCACCTGCAAAAAGTATACATGAACTTAAAAGCTTATCGGGGGGGACGTTGGCGTAGCTCAGAAGCAAGTCGGGTCCATAAATGAAGCCTTAAAGAACTCCAGTGTAGACCAGTGCCGAAGAACAAGCCGAGCCTACTTTTACTCAAAATTTTCCGTCTGAAACGAAAGCCCTAATTCAGCGTAGAATCCCTCGTTGAATCCCATAAGACTGGAGTCTACCTGGCAGCAAAACGTGCGGGATCTAATCGAATGCTCCCAAGAAGTCGAATAATATGGCATCTGCTGTGATTTTCTCGTCCTTAGCTTGAGTTAAACTCTCCATAGTTACGAGCATGTTCATCCACACAAGCACAAAACAAGTCTAGTGAGCATCTGTTACTGGCGGATCGAAGTCCTAAGAAAATTACATAAAGCATTGAGCCTAATAAGGATACTGCACTCCCCCAGTTCGTCAGGAGTCGCTCGACGGTTCGTATGAGGCCTGTCAAACAGCAACTTTCTGCATGCGTGGCGATGTTGCAGGGAAGGCATCGCCCTCAAGTTCAGTACACTGACGAACGCAAGGCCTCCCTGGACAGGCATTACAGTGTGTACATCTCGTCACCGGGCAAAACACTACATTGTTGATAACTGCAGCAAAGTCCCCGACGTTGGCCTTGGTGAGCTGACAGCCTGCAATTTGTAAGTTCACCGAGGAATTACGCGCAGACAGCGTATCCATCCTTCTTGTATTCATATAAAGTTTCTCGGTCCAGGAAATGGGGAAAAACGAAAAAGTCGAGTGGCATTTTTCTCCGCAGGCGCAGGCTGGACACGCGCAACCAAGACAGCCATCAAAGATAGTGCCTAAAGCGTACCTTAAGTCGCATTACTCAAATGTTAACAAAATAACACCTGTTTGGGGTCACTTGCCAGAAGCAAACTGAGATAATTTTCCCCCAAAGTGCGGCGTTTTTGAGCTTGCGAACTTTGTGGGGTGTTAGACCAATGGATTTGCACGTTTTAATTATATGCTGCTCATGGTACTTTGTTTAAGTGAGTGTAATTTCAAGGTCACCGACTACTGCCGTTACCAGAATACGAGATAAAGTACGAAATCGAACATGGGCATATTTTGGATTTCCGCGGTGTTCCTAAAAAGTGACGTAAGGCCGACAGAATTTCCCGATGAGTAACATTTGTATGCCCACTCGTGCCCCCACCTACAACTGCGAACGAACTCTTCAACTCGCCGTAGCTGCCTCCTGGACGCGTTAATTCTAAACCGCTGAACCTTCCGTTGGGGTACGAACAATTCGCTGACTTTTATTCTATGCTCTCCACAAAGCCAATCATTTGCTATGCAGTTTGCTTTCAGTCTTGTGCGTTAGCATCAACTCTTTTTCCAAGGAACTTTTACACCCAACCTCACTCCAACAGTGACACTAGTGACTCTATACAGTTTTAATGTGCACCGTGACTATGAGATTCCTTCTACCATTTATCCGTTTTGCTGATTAATCTAATTCATCATGCCTACCTATGGTTATTGTGACCCTGGCCGTAAGTCCAGCAATCCAAGGCCGAATAGGCCTCATCGGTGGTTTTAGGCTTCAATTCAAATTGACCGGCCAGATCATGACAGTCCAGCTACCGCACCAGATTCGTTGTCTTGGTTCATAATTTTTCGCCATTTGAAGTCTTCTTACCATGCGTCAGGCATAATGCTTCTGCTTTTGCCCGTCACCTACAAATCTTAACGAGCTGATCATGTCTCAACTTGATACGTTCTCCCAAAAAAGTAAGATAAACTCCTCGCAACTTTGTCTCCTTTCCCATACCGGTTTAGGCCTGGCCAAGTCTACATCAGATATTGCCCACTGTTTATCACATTTCCCTTTGTCCCGCAATCCCCGATACCCTAAATTTCCCCTAGTCGTGTTTTATTCTTACTGTAACCGTATGGCATGCCTGACGGAATGCCACCCAATATTTGGGAATAAACAGGAGTATTAATTATTATTTATTATTTATACTCCACAGACTTGACAAATGGGATGAGTTTGTTCAGCGAACTTGGGCACCAAACAGTTTTTCAGAGAGTCGCCTTTCAGTGTGCATAATAATGAAAGATTATTTGGTGTATTGTGCACTAGTGTTGCGAGTGTCATCCCAATTCCCAGGTATGCACAACTAGTCAGTAGACATTGCAGCATTTTGAGATATCCGAAGGTGAAGCACCAACACAGAACATCTTATTCATTGTGAATAAGCAGAGTCCTTAGCTGGAATGCGTCAAAAAGCCCAACCCCATTGACGTGGAATAAAACCAGACATTGCCAGTCATCACTATTACTGCAAGCGCTGTCGCCCACTTAGGCTAACTGCTGGGCCCATACCCGTGTGCGACGTTGATTATGATGCCCCACATATACACGGGCCACTGATGGCTCTAATACTTCCCTAGTAAATCGACATCGGGCTCAAATATCACAAGCGAGGGACGCTAGCGAGATTTAAGCGTTACGCTTAAAGAGATTACAAAGTTAGCTGCACCTTATGAATATAAACACAATGTAAAAATGAAGCACACAAAATCGGGGAGGCTTATCAACTTGTAAGGTTCTTACAGGGAATGTTCCCTTGGCGCTATTTTCGCCACACTTGTTGCTTGTTGCCCGTGGCCTCAGTTTGCTGACGCTAGGTCCAAGGGCCGATGCGGTGTGCATTTGAAGAGCGCTGTGCTGATATGTTGGGCCGAACTGCGTTCTGGAGTGCGCGTGATGCGTGTGTTCTGTCGTTGCAATAATGGAAAACCGCATGGCGTCTTTTAAAAGCTTACGGAACCGGAGTTGACATGTTGTTCATCAAAGTCGTGTTCATGACGCGACGTTGCCGCGTGATCGTGAGACAGACAAAGCAAGATGGAGATAGTAGGCGCATGTGCGAGATTGATTGGAGGAGTAATTGAACGGAAGAGTAGCCGTTACAGCCCTTCATCTTCGTAACTGTATCACTTATTTTGCTACTCACAGCAAATAACAAGCCAGTATCTATGCACGCCGATGAGCACGAGGCCCAAACTAAGCTTTATAGCCTGATTCAGAAGTCAACGACGGTCCGTCGTTCTAGCAGTACGCGTTGTCGTTTTTCCGGGCTACTCATCGCAACTTCTAGGCCCGTGTCTATGCTTGACGCTGAGTACAAGGCCTGAACTATACATGACAACCAAATCCAGCAGCCAACGACAATCCACCAAACTCGTACATGTTTGCGTTTTCGCTAACCTTCGCCATTTATATTGGCCAATGGACCCACACCCATGCACGCAGCTGATTAAAAGGCTCAAAATATACATACTAGCTCAATACAGCGGCCAGTGACTGTCCTCTATATTCGTTCCATTCATCCGCCTGCCAGGCCACGCCTGAAAAATACACATCAGTACAGATATAATGTTAAGTCAATCCAGTTCTCGTTTTCGGGGGGCCGATTTCACTTGACAGTATTTCTGAAGGGAAATGTTTAATCAATTACAACCTGTGTACATCTTCCGCAAAGTCGTTGAAAACTCATACTTAAGCAAACTTTTGGTGGTTTACTCATTAAGTGCTCATTAGACCATGTTGCCCACAACGCCCCATCAATTTCCACGCTGAAGCTGGAGTCATACTGTTATAAGGAAAAACTTACTAACTGCCCAGATAGTGTGTACGCCGATTATTCGTTTGTGAGATTCAGTGATCAGATGCATTATTGGACGCAGCAAAGCTAAAGCTAAAAAGGGTGATTACAAGTCAGTCGTAAGACCAAGTGGTGTGGATTTGAGACGTAGGGTTCAAGGACTGCATGCCCCCTCAAACGTGCATCAATGGATGCAGCCATGGTGACCGTCCAGTGAGAGGGCCGGTACTTGGTATCAAATCTTCTCAGGTAGAGCGCTAAGTCCTAACTTAACCCCACTCTTGCTTCCCGGTACTGATACCACGTAGCATAATAGAGTCGACAGCTACGCGTCCTCGTAATAACCATGATGTTTATCCTCATCTGGTTGATGGCATACCGTCAGACATAATGTCAAAACCACAATATGCATAGCCGGCGCGATTTGTGGGTACTAAGGATTGCGCGGAACATGGATGGTGTCACAAACAGTGAGCATTATTTGATGTACATGCGGTCACTCCCAAACCGGAATGGGCATGGAAGAACAGTTACTACTGCTGCGCTATTTTTTGGGGAAATATCGAGCTAAAGCAAGCTCAGCTTGTTAGAATTTGAAGGTGGCGGGCAAAAACAAAATAAGGGAGGACAAAACAAGGGGCATCCTGCCTGACATATTACGAGAAAACCGCAAATGGTGGAAAATAAGAAGCCAGAACGATGGATCTGGTGAAGCAGCAGAATTGGCGAGATCCACTCGGTGAATTTGATCCAAACCCTAAAACCACCGCTCTTACCTCATGACCCTGGACGTTTGTGTGTATAGCCAGGGTCACGGAGGGCGTAAGTGGGGATGACGGAGTGTGACGAAGGGCTTAGCAGTGCAGACAAATGGTAGCAGGAATCACTGAATCATCGTGCACAGTGAAACTGTGAACATTGACTGGAGGTGCTGATATAGTGGAGTCGGGTGTGAAAGTTCCTTGAAAGATCGAGTTGGTGACAACAAACAAGCCAGATCGCAAACTGTGCGGAAAATTGTTGACCTTGTGGGGAGCATAGACTGAAGGTCCACCGAAATGATTAAATCCGAAAGAAACGTTCAGCAAATTAAAATAAACGCGCCACTAAACACCACTGATTGTGAATATGCTGCCTAATGTTATAAGAAGTCGAGAATTGCACAAAAAAGTGACTCACTTACAATGCATGGTACTTTCAGTTAGTTTTACACCTTAACTAATTCTTTGAACACTCTAGGATGTACACAGCCCTAGTGGATGCAAAATATGCGGTGGTTCCATTCCCGTAAACAATTTTTGCTCGATAATTGCCGTCACAAGTTAAAATTGCATAGGCTGCGTTAGTTGTTGGCGAAAAATCGTGCAAGTTTGTCGTTAAGAGCAGAGTCTTCCGTTTCAGCCTGCGAATTATGCTAGGAAGACCATGACGTTGATCAATAGACCCCATGAAACTAACATGCGGTTAGTGGTCTACGATGCCTAATCAACTAGCCACATGGAACCTATGTTGATCACAGCGAACAGCTGAACAACCTTGCTGGCCAGAGCGCGCCCGTACATTTCTACCGGGGAAAGGGTCTACAATGGACGACATAAAAAGTTGTTGTATTGGTCGTTCAAATGGGTACATATGTCCTTCCAGGAGGCACATAAACTCCTTCGTGAGGAGCGTTCATTTGACCATTGACGTCCTGAAATGAGAGCAAGATGTGAGTTAGGTTATCAAGATATCATCATGAGGCAGGCGGCTGGCAAACTGGGAGGAATACCTACCCTAAAATGGAGGCACTTCAGCGGATATAATGTCGTAGAGCCTTGTTTACACAACAACATCTTCAGCGGCCAGTTCGCCTGCCTACTTACTGTATCCATCAGGAAATACGAAAATTACATGAAATGCACGGGGCCTCAATAAAAGACGAACTGTCTGGAGATGATGGTTCACATGAATCATCTTCGTCTCTTTCATCTAACTGGCACTCTACAGCGTTAGTCGTAGTAGTCAGAAGTTTACTCACGGCTGTGGAGTGGATCCTCCTTGGCCTCGAATACACGGACAAACACAGATTTCCGGGAAACACTGTGCTGGTATTCTGGGCTTCATTTCAGGTCGACATCATAAGAAGCCCTCTTTGCGGACCGAGTAGCAAGCACACCTTTGCGTTTTTTGGACGGGCAGGGAGCTAAAAAGCAAGAGCAGATTATTATTCTGTGGACTCACCACTTGTTTCGCTTGTTTACGAAGGGCGTCAAAAGCTGTTGGTGGTGGCCTCGGAACACGTGTAAGGGGTACACCTTTTTTCGCTAAGTTGTTATCCGGCAGCCATCGTTGGTGGATTGTGAAGACAGCTAAGAAAAAATCTACAAAGAACAGTTCTTACTGCCTGGGACCGATTGATCTCTAAATATAGAAAACAAATGTATGCACGGAAGCCACATCTCCTGGTAGAACTGGCATGTGCATTCTCCAGCACAGGTCTTGGAGCATCTGAGTGTTTGAACCACAAACTGTTAGTTAACGTAGCTTGACCTCGCCTGGTTTGTTCCAACACTGCCATAGGGAAGCCTTGGTGGTTGCCCCAAGTGTCTGAAAACGAGAGACCATGGATACGCAGTTTTTTGAGAGACCACGTCCAGAAGGTAACCATCGCTCTCAAGGATTTGCCACCTATCACAATGGTACAATTTTTGCATCTCGAATTCCCACACGAGCCACTCGGCGTACCGGGAACCTTTTGCATGGCATGCTCCAGTGTGTCGGCGCAGTGCACCCGGTCCTTAAGTTGGCCGTTCGCATTCTCCAGACAATTGTTGGTCACATGCCAAAGTGACCCATTCCGGGATGTGCGTGTACGGCTCATTTTCGGGTGATGTACAACCAGCGGGCCGTAGGGTAATTAACAAATCGTGGGGCCGTTTTGCGCAGCAGCTGCAGCTGTTGCTGAAAGCTGCGTTTGTAGTACGATAGACAAAAAAACATCCTGGACGGCGTTGTCTAGGCTAGCCATGCGGTAGAATATGTGTCGACTGTTCGCAGAGTGTGTCTATGACAAAAAATACCTCGAAATTAAATGACGCATAGGTGCTTCCCGATAGCTTTTCTGATATAAATACAGCAAAGCATTACATCGCAGCCAAACACAACTCTTGCCGCCCGCATTTGCGACGCCAAATTGTCCGTAACGAAAGTTCTAACTGGATAATGCCCGCTCATCCTTTCCTTGAACAGCTCGAACGGTTTACGCTTAAGAGCAAACTGTTTGCTCTCCACGAATGCATACGTAACCGGACACCCGATACCCATGCCGTTCGTTATCAGGAACGTATACAGCTTGTATCCACAAGTCGATTATTAGGTGCTTTAAAAAACTTACCCAAAAAGATTAGTTGCTTGCGTTCCGTCTACATTTACGACATCCGGAAAGCGTCGGAAAAACGCTATCTGCTGCCATCGGGAGAAGCATATGTGGCTAAAGTGACCTTCCTCTGGCTGCCACACAAGCACGCGTCCCGTCTCCCAAAGTTTTGCTAGCGCCGAGGCATATCACCTGCCACAATAAAATTCAACTATGTGGCACCTACTCAACAGAGTCGGTCGACCATTCCGGCGGCAGTTGTATATATCCTGAGTGGTGAGGATCTTGCCGAATTCATTGGCCACAAACTGCTGCAACTCACATGATGGCGTTCCGTATCTCAGAAGGGCTCCGCAGGTGCCCAACTCGTCTTCGGTTACCAACAATTAAATGGAAGTCAATCATACGTTGACAACTCCTGGTTTTGTTCAAGAAAATAAGAGATGAATGCCAGGTGGTTCATTTGTCTCCGTAAACGAAACCGCACCGGATAGCCGATGTTTCGCGTGCTGTTTTTCATTAGCAAGCACGCTCACCTTACCATTTTCTTCGGATTCCTCAACTTTTCGTTGGTCTTGGAGGTCGCCTGCTGCATTTGTAGTACACCCATTGGTAACGCAAAACAGCGTTGGTTCCTCGATTACTGCTTGAACGCACAAATAACACATAGTTCTCCTTCATGTATTGATTCAAAGAACTCTCAAATGCAGTGAAGGATAAAAGGGATACAGACCCAAATTTCTCAACAAACGCGTGTGTAGCCAGCTCCGAGGCCATAGCACAACAAGTTCAAAGTCGAGTATGCGCAAAATATTTCGAAACAAGATTAATTAAAACAAATCGCAAAAATGACGGCAGATGTGGTTGACTTTTAGTTTTGGCACATACGCAAGGAAATTCGAGAATTTGACGTAGAAAGTTTTATTTTGTTCGCAAGAGCTTAGCAGAAAAGAGCATTGTGCCTCTAAGACGTGGCAGTTGGATGAGATTGGTATGGCCTATCGAGTTTGCGGAAGTATCCGATGGGGTAATGTGCATTATTAGAGAAAAACCTAAGGTTTACCTTAATTAAGGTGGTAAAAACAAGTGATTAAATGAGACAAGAACAGGAGGAGATTTGAACTTAGTAGACTAGCGAAGAAGCACGGGTTGAGTTTGCTAATGCACGATATTATAGTACAAGAGTTCTAGAGCAACCGGGTGTAATCACGCAGAGTTGGTTTGGTTAGGGGAATCAAATGTATGAGGACTGACGGGAATGGACTTCGGAGCTGAAAGAAGAGTTCATCCGGACTTTACTACGTGTGTTGGACAGTACCACAATCCAGGAGAGAAGGATGTGGGAGAACTGGTAGCCAGTCCCGGAAGCACTGCTATCAGCTTCAATTAACGAGTGGTGCATGGCGAAAAAAAGCTTTTAGATGCTAGTCTTTTATGCTGGTAATGGAGTGTTGGGAATCTCATTATACATATTTATATATTTCTCATTATAGCTACATACTACCGGGAACATTGGGTAGGTGCGCGTGTTTTATTTCATTGACGAAGTTGGCTTTGGTGCTGTGCAATCGCAATTATAACGAAGGCAGCTAACGATCTGCACGTCGAAGTGAGCATTACAGAGCACCTTCAAGCTATCCTATTTGTGTTTTTATTTAAACGAAATTCTAACAGGCGAATGGTCAGTTTATAAGCATCCCGTACCCAACCGCAGTAGCGCTGTCAAAAACTAAGGGCTCCTTTCTGGAAAACCAATCTGCTAGCGTGCTTGCGTTTGTAAACCAATGATTGCACGGTCTTCAGTACCCGGTTATATACAAAAGGCCTCCACATCTCAGGCAGACAGCGTGTTAGAAACTGTTTGCTATTTCAGGCTATGCTTGGTCTCTATTCATGTCCGTCCTATATATATATGGCATATGTCATATATATGTCTGTCATATAGATTTCAGCCTCATCCATCGCTCATGCCGAAGGATTGCACTTCACTTCCACAGTCATGTCTACAATACCTGAATGGATGAGCTGCTAAGATAGCCACAAGTGATACAATCTAAATCTCTGATAATGGCGAATGATTAGTCGGGGACTGCAATGTTAACTATGTCGAATTTCCCAGGAACAATTATCCTTCAACTCACATTCAAGTAACATAGAACACCACAGTGCCACCACTCTCGCTTTTGTCCTCCAAGTAGTCGATGAACCCTGGCTCTCCATTATCCATTCCATCAATGCGCTTTGTGTGCGCATCTACATGTTTTCTACCTGATCGGCCTTTTCGGTCACTACCTAGCCCCGTGGTCATCATCACCACGGACTACACGAACACACTGTTAAACAATAATGCTTCACCGACGTACAACCACTATTTACTTACAAGCCTTGTGGTGAGGAAAAGAATAAATGTGGACAGGGTAGGGACATATTGCTAGCTTATCACAATTATTCCAAGGTGCAGAGTGCATACCAATGGACGGAGTGACCTTGGCCGGTTGATCCAAAAAACAAATGCACCTTATCGTTTTCGAAGACGAGGCAACGATGTCGTCTGCGTATTCCAGATCGGTAAGAATTTCGTCACAGAGGATTTGAACACCGGAGTTTTGGAAACCTTCTAGCGTTCGCCTCATTAATTCGTCGATTACGAATTAAACAGGAATGGAGAAGGCGGGCATCCTTTAAAGGCACCGTTTTGTGTATGGAAGCTTTTGAAAGGTTCACCGTATACTCTCAAGTGCCCGAAAGTCTGAACATACAAAAAACATATTAGATTCACTAACTTCCGGGCATTTCAAAAATCTTTCCGTAGCACGTCCGACTTTGTTCACCTCCTCTCCCCAACTAATAGAAAGAATCTCACTTTAACTGCACACCCTCTCCCAAAAGACATTCCCGCTTTACGCTGAACCCCAAACACCGTCTTCCTTAATGAAGGAAAGAGAAAAATTGGAAGCAGATTTCGTCGGACGCTTGTGCAGCTGGCTTGAGGCTGCCCTGGTTTCAGCGAATACTTCTATGGATCCAAAACTGGTCCACTGATAGCAGAGCGTAAAGTGCCAGCAAAGCCTAAAAAATACACATGATATGACGCCTACAAGGCAAAACCTCCAGGCTTCTCATTAGACTGTAGGTGCGCAATTTTGAGGTCACCTAATCGTGCAAACACGCAACACCACCAGAAATCCCACAATTTTCTCCAGTCTACCGTCCCTGCGCGCTCCTGCCTGACTTTTTTGCGCACAGTTTAGCTGATACATATACCTTAATCACAAATGACAACACTCGCTCGCACCGACCGCAGTGTCGCATCACAGCGGTAGTTAAAAATTGTAACCACTCTTGGCTGCGTGTTATTTTGAGCAGCAAAGTCCAGCTGGCATTGCCACACCTTTTTTTATTAGGAGTCCTCGAAGTAGATATTGTTGCCGTATCGTCTTGTTTGCGTAGCAGCTATGAAGTGGCGTGTGCCCTCGACGGATCCAAGAATATCCTTGGTCGCTGCTGGTCTTAATTTGTCAGGATTCCCTGGCCAATTCTAGCTACCACATCAGCCTTAACTGATTCACTCAAGCTGTTTACGTAGGGAGCTTTCCACGAACACCAGCACATCGTCGTGATGGCGTTGCCGCAACTGCTGCATACGCTCAGTTTGCTGATTTTGTGCCAGAACTTAAAACTTTAAACCCACTAATTCTTCCAGTGGGTGTATCAAGGGGTCGGTATACCGGTGAAGATGAAGACCTTGCAGTGCACCCTTCGTGACGTGTGCCAACCATCTTAAAATTAAAAATACTAGCTACGATGAGGTCCTTGGCTTTATCTGGTGAGAAAACTGTCGCAACGATAAAAGAACTATTTTTAGGTTGGTAGCGAGTGGCTGATCTATTTTGCGTGTGCGCAGATATTAAAGGCGTATTTATTGTTCGGATAGACTTGAGATTATTGTCAAATCCAATACGGAAGAAGACATGAGGAGAAACAAAATGTCCCAATAACTTTCCACCGTCTTCTCGGAGGCATGCTAAGGCAGTGACAGCCATTAACATATGAATTCCGCGCCCCTGGAGGACTTTGAATACGTTAAGATAACTTTCAACAAAACTGCGGCCACGTGGGTAGATTTTAGGAATTCGATTAGGTACTATAAAATGCTAAAACGTTATGGTAAAGTTTTCTTCATTTGAACCACGTTTTCAGGGAAATTTTGGATATGCCTCTAAGGATCGGCCAGTTTATGGAGGTTCACTAGAGTCAGACGTTACAATTTTATGTACATTTGACCTCAGGTAGTGCGAAGGTTTATGAACGATTTGGATGCACGTCTCAGAGTCGGTAGAACGAAGTTAGGAATATGCAACAAAACTATCAACAGCCGTTGCCGCGGCCACTCACCAGTGCCACGACGAAGCAGCATTTCGCACTGCTGACCAGTTTGCTAAAGTTTTTGGGGACGAAATATCGAAAGGGGATTGAATGCAAAAGAGATTTTTAATCTAGCGAAAGCGAACGGACGCATTGTATCGTGCATCGCCACCCTACAGTCGGAACCTTTAGCCGGCGCTAACTTTTGCTGTACATAGTAGGGACGAGCCAGTGTTGAGAAATGGGCTAAAAGATTTTTAAGTACCCATGAAGAACAGCAATAGCTCTAACGGTTACCGGTCGGAACGCGTGCACAGAAAAGTGTCACATTTTGGCACAGAAGTCCCTTTCTACACACTGCGCTTTTGGAGTCTACTGGACAAGGATCGACACTTAGTGGACCGCTATACCTCAAGAGAACTCAAGGTAGCAGCGTTTCAGCGAACAGAAACACTCCGAAGTACTTAGGACGTCCCAGCACTCGATAAAGCAGGTCTTTGAAATCCTTGTGTTACAAGTTCAGCTAGATCAGAGGTGAGACTGTGTATACATGCAACGTTCAAGGCAGTTCACGGATTCACGGATTAAGGGATTGATACACAGGATCGAGACTTTTGCCCATGTTTCCCCGGTCGGTTTTGTTCTTGTTCAGCGGCTGTCGTTCACCTGAAAGGCACAGGTGTAGCACTGCTCTTTAAGTTCTCAGCGCGGGGCAGTATGCTTGCCAACGCAAGGACTCGCGTAAATAGGTGTCTAATAGTGTTTTGAACTGGGTTCTAGATAGAGCGTGGACCACCGTCCGAGGAAGGTTATTCCACGCAGCAACTTCCCGAAATGAGGAAAAATTTTGCCCAATGAAATTGTGCGCTCTGAGCTTAAAAATCTTCTTACCGTGTCCCCGCCGTGTGTTTGCTGGCTCAACGGTGAAAAACCTGTTGGTCAAGCCTTGTTCAAACAGGGCATAAGTGACAACTAAGTCCCCTCGGAGGCGACGATGCTCCAGGGGAAGAGGCCAAGCATCGCAAGACGCATTTCGTAGTCCGCGGACTACGCTCGCTGGAAACGCTCAATGAGGGTTACGTCTTTCGTGCGTCCTGAGTAGACAACCGGGTTGGCATATTCAAGGAGCGGTCTAACATAGGCCCCACAGAGCATTTGGAAATCCGTGCGAGTAATACGGGAGAAGTTACGCCGCGTCATCCGTAGAACAGCGAATGCCTTCTGGGCCGGTTTCTCAAATTGCAGTGAGAAGGACATGTTTGGAGAGAGCCAGATACCCAACTCCTTTTTGACATCTATCCTCGTGATGTCTTCTGGTCCTTTCGCACCATGCATATCAAGGGAGTCCGCTGAGTCTCCTCCACATGACATAGGCACGCACTTTCCGTCATTCAGAGGAAGGTGCCAGTCACAGGCCACTGCTTTACAGCGTCAAAATCCATTTTGAGGGCACTGGCACTGGAACTCCACGATTTCAAGTCGTCCACAAAAAGTAGAAATGGTCTTGCAAGAACATCTGGAAGGTCATGGCGTATATCAGAAACAGCAAATGTCCCAAAACGGAGCCTTGAGGAACTCCAATGGAGACCGGCGCCGCAGAAGATTAGGTCGAGCCTACTTTCACTCGGAATGAACTGCCTGATAGGAATGCCTTGATCCAGTGTAGGATTTTCCCTTGAATCCCGTGAGACTCGAGTTTGTGGAGCAGCGGGACGTGTGGGTTTTGATCAAATGCTTTTGAGAAGTCGAAAAATGTGGCACTCGATATGAGTCCCTCGTATTTGGCTTGGGTTAAGCTGTCCATAAATACGAGCATGTTCGTCACGCAGGAACGGTCTGAGAGAAATTCGTGTTGAACTGGAGAAATCAAGTTGTTGGAAGTAAGGTGATCTAAAATGGCTCGTTTCAGAATGCGTTCCATCACCTTGCATGGCACGCTAGTGAGACTTATAGGCCTGTAGCTGCCATGCGAAAGACAGTCACCAGTTTTGTAGATCGGTGTGACAACCGCTTCTTTCCAAACAGAGGGAAGGTGGCCTTCGTCAAGAGACTGACGAAACAGCAGATGGAAATGAGTTGCCAGTGTGTACGACGTTGGCTTCAGGACTCTTGGGTGGACTTCGTCGCGCTCCAACGCGCAGAATGGGTTGATCTTGTGCAGGAGTTGACAAATGTCCTCCACCTTAAAAACCAATTCGGGTAGAGGCCGTTCGTAGGTACACCTTGACAAGGTTAGACGTGACGAGGACGCTGAGACTGAATATGGACCTGCATGGTGATCTCTGCAGAACTCGGATACCACTATTGAGTTACTTGTGAGTTCCCCGTTCCTGTCCCTCAATGAGAACGCCGATGGCTTGTTTCTGCGGCGATGTCTCATGTACTTGAACAACACCTTTCTGTTTTTCCGGGCGAGGTCCAGAATGGTGGCTTGTTTTCGTATGTTCCATGGGCGCATTTCTGATTTACAGCGGTTCCGCACTTTACGAAATGCCAGCTCCTCTTCCGTGTCCCCTGTAGTCAACTTTTTGTAAAATAGTTGAGACCTTCCCAGAAGACGCCGGATACTTTTGGGTTCCTTGCGGTTCATCCGACTGCGTGCGGTTTTTTTTGGGGACAAACATCGCAAGCGACGGTCTATCTGGTGATTCCCCCCGCTCTTTCAAAAGTTTTGACACTTATTTGATGATGTGGCGGGAGCACATTGTAGTAGTTTGCTACCCAATAAGTTACTTCACCAGGAGTGTGTGGCAAAGAAATAAAAATAATAACGCTAGGTTGGGTATACAATAATAAAGAGGTCAGATGGCACAGACTCACTAATAATTGTTCTCTTTAAAATAGTTCGTCGTTGGCCCAGGTCAGTGAATAAACAATAATCCAATTATGGTGTTCCAGGGGTCTTCTTCTGAACAGTTCCCACATATAATAGATTCCGAAGATGGTCTGAAATGTTTTGATACCAGAGTTAGCATATGAGACTCGTAAATGACCGCTGCAAGCGCGAGCGAAATCAGAAGAGAAGAGTCGAAGCACGTGACCACGTTTGTATTGCGTAAAATTGTGCAAGTGGGCGTTTTCGTAGTTTTTCGTATTCAAACAAAAAACGATTATGCAATTGATGGAATACGTAGTGTTATAACGAAAGCAAAATAAAGGTACAAAACGCCACAACATCGCCAGTGAAGATCCTTCAGTCCGGGGGAACGAATTACATCGGATATTCTGATTGTCTGAAAGCAGAGAGAAGGAGGAAAAAAGTGGCGCTTGCCCTCTTTCCCCTGGAGTATCGTCGCCTCCGAGGAGACCTAAGTCTTCCTTATGCCCTGTTGGAACAATATTTTGTCAACAGGTTTTTCATCTTTGACCCAGCTAACACACAGTGGGGACATGGTGAGAAGATTCTCGAGCTCAGAACGCACAATTTCATTGGGAAATTTTTTTCTCATTTCGGGTAGTTGCTGCGTGGAATAGCCTCCCCCTGACGGTTGTCCACGCTCGATCTAGAACTCAGTTCAAAGCATTATTAGACATTTGCTATGTGAGTCTTCGCACTATATAGCTTGCCGCCCTGCGCTGAAAATTTTAAAAGCAGTGATAGACCCTTTTTTCACTTGTGCCTTTCAGGTGAACGACAGCCGCTGAACGACAAGAACAAAACCGACCGGGAAGCCTGGGCGAAAGCCTCGATCCTGTGTATTAATCCGTGAATCCGTTATTCGGATTCCGATTGGCCACATCCATTCACATATTATTGCATTATGCTCAGCGGACGAGGTTCAGAATTCATAACAAGCCGATTATTTTGGGGCATGTATGATACCAGAATCTATGACTATTCCGCATCCAAAAGAAGCCTCTGAAACCCTTTCTTTGTTTTACGACGTCAAATGTGTCAGTGGTAATAAACTGCTAGTTGTCGCGCTGCTTACGCGTTTGCTCTTTATTTTTTGCGTAGGCTTTGGCGTCATTTTGACTTTGTTATTCAGCTAGCCGGAATGCTAAAGAAGCGGCTGTCAGTCAAAGCTCTGTTGAAGGAAACAAATCAGAGGTCAACTAAACGACGATCGAATGCAACAGACGAATAATAAGGAGGTTAATGCCATAGAAAATACCCGTTATGGGATGGATTTTTTGCCTGGAGAAATATGGACAAAGATGAGCAAGCTTGTGTTTCCGATTCATTGCCTACCCGGGCGATTGTCTCTCGCACATTATAAACGAGACGGAAACAAATTCAATGATGGACTGACTGTCGACCATAAATTGCACACACCACTAACACAACTTGTTAGTAGGTCCCTACAGGTCACTTTGCCCGATGACCATATGAGTGCAATGGTTGTTCTAATCGCTTTCAGGGGAAGAGCTCACGTCCTGTAAGATGAACATGGCGTTCGGAGTAATGGGAAGAATTCTGGGTGGGAAACCTCTCAATTGGAATTGATACTCGAGTGTCAATTTTGTCTACAAAATTACTTGTTTGGGCTGCTGCAAGATGGTTTTTCTATTGCGAAAAATGGACAGTATAGTAAATGCACTGTGCAAGGGAGAATGAGAAGGTGAAAGCTACCACAGGCGTATGCCCTAAAATAAGTGGGATTGATCGTCAGAATATTGTTCGTCAACCCTTGCAGTAAACCTGGTAAAAAGGCGGAACAGGCAGACACATGTTTTATCCATACTATTCCTCAACCCCGAACCACACATTATGGTTCAACTGGATAATGTTATGGTTTGAATTTATGCACACATTTGCCTCAAGCAATAAAGTGTGGTTGAACAGCATGGGGTTGTGGAGTAGTGGCCCTCGAGACCCGAACATGCCTCCGGTGAGCGAAGCAATCGCGGATAACGGTCCGCTTATCTGTGAAACAGGAGTGTCTGAATCACGGAGCTGAACAATTACAAGAACAATTCAGCAAGACAGTTGAAGCTGCCCAGCTAGATTCTCGGCTCCCAACTCAACCTCAGACACAGAAATTTGAACCTCCGACGGTTTTGGAAATAAGCCGTCTCTCAAGTGGCAAATTTTGCCTGTCCGGACGGACTCCCACCTGCTCTTTCTAAAGAGGAAGTTAAAGTCCCAAGTTGGTGTTTGTCTAACTTATTTGCCCCTGAGAAAAAGAGACCGTCCCAACTAAGTGGCTGTGTCAACAGTTGTGCAGATTTTCAAAAAGGGTGCTCGCAGTGAGTGTGGCATTAATAGAGAGGTTAGCCTGTCTAGACTCTCCGTCGCTTACATTATCTCATCTTACTTAGGCGCGTGAAGACAGGAACAGCAATCAGGGTTCCGGCCGGGAAGAGGCTGTGTGAGCCACACCTTCGAGGCGTGCGTATGAGCGCCTCAAAATCTTGATGTTCCTTAACTTTAAGAGAGTTCGACTTTATCGACATCTCAGCACGGTTCCACAGCAGTCCGTGGACGTGTATGGCAGGGAAGCGTCGGTGTTGAACACTGATGTCATGCCATCGATGACGATGATGGTGGTCCACTGCTTGTGGGCTAGTGAGAGCTCTTCAAATGTTCCATAAACAGTGGTGTCCGACAAGAGTGCCTGCTTCCTCAATTTTTGTTTAATTTCTTCATTGATGAGGTAATGGAGTGAACACTAGAAAATATCCAAAATCCCGGTGTTTGGATTTATCCGGGCTAGAACATTGTCGACCTTGGATATGTAGGCGACTGTTCCCATTTTTGAAGTAGGGCAGGAAGGACAAGAAACAGAAAAGTTGAACCAGGCCATCCAGTCTTTCGGCATGTGATTCGAACCCATGATGTGTAAAGTCAGGCGCATGACGTACAGTCTTTGAGCATGCTTCTAAGAATGCACTGAGTAACACTGGAGGTTGTAGAGCACGATACATATCTTTGAAGTTGCACTAGCTATGATGGTAGTGTGACAGACGAAATGAACGCACGAATCTTGAAGGCCAGGGTTGCCCTTGTTACTTTGCGCCAGATGTGGTATCAAAAAGGCATCTCACTGGCTCTAAAACGAAGCGCGTATCAGACCACAATATGGGCTGTATTGTTGCACGGCTGCAATACTTGGCCGATTCGGAGGGAGGATCTGAGTCAGCCATGCAGGTCTGTCACCATCGATATATCAAAACTATGGCTGGAACCGAATTCACAATGAGGTGGTCAAGAGGCAGGTCTTTGTTGAAGCAGACGGTCCTTCATTGCAAGGTAAAGTGGGTAAAGTATGCCGAGACGAGCGCTGTCTAGAGGTGAACAGAATTTGACATGGCAGAAGGGAATAAAAGATGTTACGAGAAGTTGGTGCAGTTGCTGCTCTCAGTTTTCCAGGGTGGGGTCCACGTGACCCTCCTTGTGCTGGGCTGGAGACACTGAGCGACATGGTGGCTAACCGATGGCGATAACATTCAGTTTCTATCCAGCTGGTCTGACTGCGCGTTGGAAGCTTAGTCACCTCGGATTTTTGTGTTAGGTCCCTCTCCCCACCTCATTTCTATCTTCTCATTATAAGGTTTTATTCAGTAATTTGATGTGGTTGTACGGCAGTGAAGCGCCTGTGTTTTAATCTAGTGTTGATGTCATTGGTGGTGATGACGACGATGCTGGCGATGATAGTGATTTTATGACCCGCTAGGCAATGGGAGAATGCAGGGTTTTTGTTTCGGCCTCTTGATCGTAGCGTTGGGCCCATAAGTCTAACCCTCAAGGCAGCGAGTATTAGGGTTCACCTCAGAAAATCTGCTTAGGAGCTCGAGGTAGCCCGAGATTGACCTGAAGATCCATGGGTCGAACCCCCAACTGGACATCTCAACTGCTCCTGTCTAGGCTTGGATAACCTAGTAGTATCCCTGCCCTCGTGCTTCTCTGTGGTGTCATGGTAGCTGGGCACTGAAAAGGTGTTACACTAGAAGGGTGTTACCCTTCCTAGATTAAATGATTTATTAGTCTGAATTGTTTGGGTTTGGCCTAGCCCAAAGGCACAGCATGTAAGGCATAAATGTCTCAATCCTGATGTTAATGCGCTCAGCAGGTTTGCTTGGAGCCTCATCGGTCTTTTGACAAGTTTTTATTGTTTCGATTGTATCAGCTATTTCACTGACAGTTTTCGTCAGCTCTTGGGCGAAGGATTGTGTGGTTTCTGGAGCCAACTGTCTTCAACCCATCATTCTTCGGGAGAGGGCAGCGCGTATTCCTTCGTGCTGGCCAGTGAGAGGAAATATCTCACTGCCTCCCCACTCTTATCTCAGAGGACAACACGGGTCTACCTCTTGATCAACATGTATTACTGTTAATCGTAGTACGTGTGGCTCTGGCCGCTTTATTTTGACCTTCTTGGCATGGTTGAACTTTGTGAAATGAATTTCAGCCAGTTGTGCAACGCGGGCTCACTGCAGCACTCAGACCCAACTGCCACGTCAAGATGGTAGCTTTTCTTCGGTCTGATCTGATTTGCATCTTTCAATCTCCACCATCTTTGTCAAGTCGGATAACAGGACTCTCTCGCCGATTCTTTGCCTCATCTTTCTGTCGATGTGTGTTGTGCCACGGCAACATGCATACAAAACCTCACCCTAGTTATACTCAGATCGCTAAAGATGAGTTCAGATATTCCATTTCCCACACTTTCTGTATCTGGCGGTCTTCGTTCAATGGCGTGTTATAGCTGTCCTATTGGAGCTGCGCTCCCTTATTGTCTGTTTCAACTAGAGTCGGTGGAGAGTGAATGCGGTAAACAGTGTTTATTGGTCGCATCAGCATACACCCCGATAGACTGCAGCTCTGCAGTTGAGAAAGGTTTTATCGAGATTTATCAGGATTGCTTCGGTCAGCAAGATGAACAAATATTGTCACCCTGGCTGGTGATATGAACGCCCAGTTTGGAATACCAAGCCCGGAAGAAGTATAGTTGTGTGGTAGATCCGAAATCAGCACTTACGGTGCAGGTACCGGGGAGCGTGCTGAACATCGTCTGTTCCTGACCAGCACGAGCTTTCAGCACACGCGGTCGCGCCGAATCACTTGTAGGTAACCAACCGCAAACCAGCCTAGATATCATCTCTCCAACGCGACAATTTTGTCGCGCCTGCACTTTGCAAAGGTGGAGAAATCATGGCGTACAGTCTACCTGGGTCTGACCAAATTTGAAACGGAGGCAGTACCAGTGGAATGTAATGCTTCCATCGTAATCCTGACCTAGCGAGACAGAAGAAGAGCACACAAAAACCGCCGTGGCATCAACCTGGGAGCTGTAGAATCCAAGGTGCTCCCTGACATTTTGCGAGGCCGATCGACTACCAGGATAGACAAATTCATGAGAATCTAGATGGGTTTCGCCCTGTCCGAGCATACACTAGCCATATATTTATTTTGAGACAGACTCTCGAGCAGTGCCACTCTTTTCAAATGTCCGATGATGGTTCTTGTCTCCACCGATCTACAGGACCTTTTGCGGCGTCTGGTAATCCAATGTATCCATCCTAAGTTTTCAACTCTCATAGGATCACTCTATGCTTAATTGCCTGGCTTTTGGACGACTGTGTTCCGAGACAGGATTAGTCAGCTCCAGAATTGTTTAAGACACGCTACCCAGACACTACGGTGGAATGCCAGCTCACCAATCGCGCTCCACTATTGGGTCCATTGGCGAACTCCGTAGACCGTATGCAGACCGAGCTACTTCATGTCTGTCTTGACCATACTCGGTCACGTGTTCAATAGTCCCCCAAGATGACAACGTTATCCTCGACTTGGTATGCAGGACAAGGTTCGTTTTGCAACAGACACCCAGGTCACTGTAGTAGATGGAGTTGAGATAGGCGTGTTAGGTCATGACAACGTTTTCTGATGTCATTAGTAGACACCACCAGATAGGGAACTCTCACCATACGTCGGAGAAACCAGGGGTCTAGAATATTTAGGTTTTGACACTAACTAGGACCATACGGATGACTGTGTAAAATACCCGGATTTTTGTTACCAAGCCACTCTCAGTCATTTTGAACAAGATGTAATTCGGCTGTATAAAGGCTTGCTGGGAACCGTCTATATGTCGTTAAATTTCCTTTTTAACTGTTCAGCTGTAACACCCTTCCGGTGCCTAGCTGCCACGCCACCCGAGGGAAGCACGAGGGCTGGGATACTGCCAGGTTGCCCAAGCCTAGACAGGGGAAGTCGAGAGGCAGAGGTCGGGTTCGAACCACGGACCTTCCGGTTAGTAGAATTTCCTCTTTATCCCGTCTTGGTGGTGGAAGCAAGGTATTCGAACTCGGCAACCTGATGGATTACTTCGCCTGTTATTTTGAGACGCTGGATAGGCACGTTCATGCATGAATACAAGAATAGATGGAAACCCCAAAACACGTGTTTGGTGGATAAATTTATTTGCCTGGGTAGTCCTATGATCTTCATTGGACTGGTTGCAGACGTGTTCACTTCTAGAATTGAGAAGACAGGAGCAGTTTTTGCCAACGTCAGACATATAACGCCGGCGCGACTACAGTTTCTGCATCAATGACAGACTGTATAGTGCGACGGTGGGATCAGTAACGTAGTCTCTACGCGCAGAGGATGCACGAAAATTTTCGCTGTTTGACTACCACTGTCTTCGAAGCATTGGCCAAGTCTGGTGGAAATATCTAATTGACAACCATGAGGTAAGCCAGCTGGTTTCCGAACAAAGGATAGATAGATGGATGAGCGATAGATGAGCTACTCACGCTTCCTAGGTTACACCGTTTAGAATATCTACTTTGTATGTTAGAGGACTGCACTCTGCACTGCACTAAGTGGAAATGGTCGAGAGACAACGAACTATGAAGGCAATTACCAGTAAACTCAGCCGATCCGACAGCTGCTGCCTTCTTGGATTGGAACTCCAGCAGTCAACTCATTGGTGGTTAGTGATACCGGCGGCTCAGTCAGACAGTCAGTGATGCTCTTGGATCAAAACTGTTGCCTTTAGTGCGAAGCTGTCCAGTGTGTTGCGTTTTCAGGTAACTAAAATGATTCGACCAACTAGATAATTATGCTATCGTCCCGGCTATCTCCTCTGTTCTTCCACATTTGATCAAAGAAATTCCAGCAATTTGAACCAAAAAATCGTCCAACTGTATTGCTCTTTTGGTTCGTCGACCGTGCCATTCGAAGGAAGCACGTTGGATGAGATAAAAAGCGTTCGGGATGCAGAGTTTAGGCTCGAACCGCGGACCTTCTGGTCAGTAAGCTCTTATCTCAACCACTCACCTACTTCGAGCTCAGTTGGACCCAACGTACACTTGTATGGTTTGGCAAACTGAACAGAACCTCATACCTTCTTCTGACTACATGACAGCTTGGCACTGAAAAGGCCCTGCAGCTGGACTTCCGAACATGTTATCTTAAAAGCGAAACTAACATTACATTGTATGGCCTCATGTGCCAATTCTAAACTGCTTGTACGGCTGTCGCAAAGATAAGCCTTGTGGTACGAGCCCAGGTTTATTTGCTGAGGAGTGCACCATCTGAATTGGGGTGTACTGTTTGATGCCCCAACTCCAGAAATCCAAAAGAAACGGAGGAAGATGGGAAGAGCACACGGGTAACTAAGAATGCGAATCTTGCAAATTGAGGACTAGAAACCCAAATCGAGAGGGATTTCATCTGAAAAGTCAGCACGTAGGTCTGGTTTGCCTCAATGGTACCAAACTCCATCTGCGATCCGTTCGTTTTGTGTTGAGTACGCTGTGAAAGTTTGGATTCTTTGCCTTCAGTAACTTGGTGGTAATTTCTTTACCTTCCAGCAGGCATCTGCTAAGGACAAGTTAATCCAAATACGATCTACTTGGCTTCAAGACACTATTATTGAACCCTTAATGTTTCAGAGTTGTTTTTCTGTTGACTAAATGAATGGTCTACCTTCTGTTAGATTTCTTTTCGGCTGTCTAAGTTTCTGCCTTACTAGAAATCTCGCGCTTTTTTCTTCGACCGCGTAACGTTTCAATCAAGCCATGTGGAGCACACAAGCTGCGGTGGTTTGGTTTGCCCAATGCAGATAGGCGCAAGCAGGTAGTTAGCCTACCGTCAACCTGATGGAGGAATATGGAAGCGACTAGGAGAAGTCTAGGTCCTGTCGGTGCGGTTTGCCTTTCAGAATGGGGCCTGCTGTACAAGTTTGGACACGTTGCAACAAATGGTTGCTTATGGATGTCAATGGCGTTCTTGTTACCAGTTACTATCCAGATTGCCTGAATGGGTATCTGGAGGGGCAGGAAGCTTGGAATGATTGCGTTATGGTAGCGCTAGATCACTTCCCCACATTCTTTTTTTATTTTCACAATAAGGTAGTCCAATAAATTGTGGTTGAACGCTGATATTGTTTTGCTGATGGTTATGATGATTATGGTGAACACTCGTAGGTGAGGACACTCGAAAAGAACAGTAAGTGATTTTCAGGATTGCGATGTCATTGGAAATGTGCGGGTGATAGATATGGTGATGCGAATATGACACGAGAGATCGTGCAATAGGTGGTTAACGATAATCTTAGCAGATAAATGGTTGACATTTAATGTCATGTTTGGTTGCGCCGGAGGAATGCCGCCATCGAGTAAACAGACAGAAGTGAATTCTGTAAATTGTGATACTCAACTTATTACTGGGGTTGAGAGTATCCAATGAAAGCCCGAAAGGCAATAAAAATTGGGGATTTTCAGGCACTACGGCAGAGGTTGGCAAAAGGTGCGGCTATAACGGGAACCTTCGAAAAGAAGATCCCGAGGGTGTTGCGTTTCAGTGTTTGCTACCAGTGTTTGAGTAAGATCAGCCGTCAAGGAGCGAAGCCACTCTCCAAATTTTGGTGGTTCGGACCCAACCTTGCTCTTGTCGAACTTCGAACAACTTTGGATTATCTAAACCCTCGTAATCCCTTTGGGTTTTAAAGGTACAATCCACTAATGGGTGTCACAGATGAGCGATCTTTGTATCCTAAGCCTAATAAAGGAGATGAACTGGATGCGAAAGCGAGCGAAGAATACTAGTCTCGATCACCCTACCACAGAGGCGTTACACTTGGGAGTCAGTGGTGCGGATTTGAAGTTTGATGAATATGTCCTGTTAGGGCGCGTTCGACTGAGCACCATAGATTGCTTCATATTTCATATCAACTAGATGATGGGAGCACTTCAGTAGCCAGGGCTGCGATGGATTGAGCGATGTGCTTGCGGGAAGATGGTCAATACCATGCAGTCAAACCGACGAAGATGTGAGATGAATTTCTAAGACATACCAAGTTACCAATAGATGTTTGATTTCAATGCACCCAATATTAATTTGGCGATACCTAAGGGCCACTAAAACCTGTCTTAACTTGGGGCCCTTCTGTACACCATAGTGAAACAAAACAAAGCGAAACAGTACGTAGTAGAATGAACGAACTCATTAAAAAGTCACCACCAAACTGGGTTAAATCTAATATCCACAGAGGCGAGAATGTGCTGCGGTGATTCGGCTGAGTGGGTTACTGAGCATCCAATCATTTGCAACAGTAAGTCCAAATGTAAGACGGAGAAGTTTGGGAGATGATTACGGCAAGCGCAAACTTTGGTGTGGCACCTACCATCCGACTGCGTTGGCAAGGCCTTTGTGTTATACAAGCCAATATGGTTCAGTTCAGTTCGGTTTGACAACCATGTACCGTGTATGTTTGGGGGCGAGATGGCTCAAGTGGTTAGAGCGCGAATTTACTGACCGAAAGGTCCGTGGTTCGAACCCGACCTCTGCCTCTCGACTTCCCCTGTCTAGGCTTGGGCAACCTGGCAGTATCCCAGCCCTCGTGCTTCCCTCGGGTGGCATGGCAGCTAGGCACCGGAAGGGTGTTACAGCTGAACAGTTTTTTTAGTTTTGCCGTAACTTATGGTAGGGATAGTGTAAGATAGAGGGAGTTTAAAGGAACGTTTAAAAAAATAAAAACAGTGAAGAACAGCCGGTTGATGGTTAAGAACAAGAAATCATATATAAAACAACACCACTAGTTTCGTGAAGTTGATATGTCAGTGAGTGCCTCCGACCATTGGTGTGTTGGGTCTTTGATATCCCAACCTTGTAGACGACTTTTCGCTTCTAAGCTATCCGTCCTTATCTGACTCCCTACACGTGCGTCAAAGCGAGTGACGAATCCGAACACGAGATCGTCATCTATAGCTAGTCGTTTTATGGCCACTCTTAGTGCTCGGTTGCTTACGGTTTGGAGGGCGCCAAGTAAGATGATGCTCACACTTGTGTTGAAAGTTTATTTTAGCGACGACTAGATGTTTACCAGCACATACTTGTAGAAAACGGCCACCGTTATTGTCGCTTGTTGAGACAACGAGTCTCCAGGTAAAGATCGTATCATGACGGGAATCTGCGAAGCCCGTCACGAAGAGAATGGATCTTACCGTGGTTTAACGCTTTGTGTGCCTCCGTGGCTCATTGAACTAAACTGGTATGTCCGTGCGCCACTCAGAGGTCGTCATTGGTTAGAGATCTGACCGGAACAGTCTCATGGCTCTCCAGGTTGGGAGCTGGAACGTGCATTTCCCGCCAAACACCTCTGCCTTGCGGCCATGTTTTTGAGCCAAACGCTTCGATCGAGGACCCTAATTGTCCCACTATCTCGGTGTGAGCGCCCTGGTAGTATCCGAACCCACATACCTACAACTATGTATACTCTTGTAACACGTCGGACGTTGCATTGTGTCATCCGCCGAATGTACTCACTTGCTGCATACAGCAGGGCGGGTAAGCAAAAGAAGGTACTGCTGGCGCTCTTCTTCCTCTTTCACGTGATTTTTCCTCCCCATCGTCTCCCCCCATTCACAACTCTCCCCTTGTAGGCCCCTGCATTAGGACTCTAAAGTAAGCAATACAATAAGCTGCTCTTGGTTTCAAACTGGACTTGCATAACCTTGGTGTTTTTTGAGTGCCAGAAACATGAATGCAAAATGCAAGCAGAGTGGTTGAGCTAACCACCCCATCACTCTTCACCTACCTTCGACTGCGCACCTCTGGCGATCAAGAGGCCGCTGCGACAGGATGTCAAGGGGTCAGTATTGTCCCAACTCACCGGGCGGAGGGATTCTCGCTTGACTGGAAACCCGTTGATAATTGCCTCTATGGGGTTCGTCTGCCGACTTACGTGAAGGAGTCTCACGAGAGAGAAGTTGATCGCTGTGTGTTGTGTTGTGGTTTGTTATTCCCCAATTGACTATAGCTCTGACACCATTAGGGACAAGTCTTGTGGTGCTTTGAATGTCTTGTTATGGGGAGGTAAAGGGTCATATGTTGTTGTGGTTCCAAGAGACCTGAATGTACGAGTGGGTACGCTTAGCGCATCTGAGATTCGATTAGGTGGTCGACATGAATTGGATTTGGTACGTACGGGCAATCGCGAACGAGTTCTGATTGTTTTTATGCATTACTGACTCCTGAAATAGCCGTAGTCGTCTGGCCATATGGCGTCTTCCAACTGGGTGCCATCCATGAACCCAAAGTAATCGCACCGCTAGTTGCCGATGGCTCGCATCAATAACTGACTGCCGTTCGTGCTGAAAACATTTGTGGATTCCGGTTACGTACTCCTGCCCGCTTGTCGGTAGTCCTTGGGCCTGTTTACAGGCCTTTCTGCTCAGTATGTGAGCAAAACTGTTCCTGATGAGCCGCGTATTTCTGTACTGTTACCGATAACCAAAACAGGTGGTTGAGCGGTTTGTGAGCACTACTTCGACAGCCTGATATATATCACAGCCAAAATCTTTGCCTTGCTGCGCCGCTCCAACATTGTGGGAGAGTCTCACATACCGGATCAAAGAGGCTTTCGTGCAGGAAGCATTTGCCGTGTTTTGAATCACCACTACAAGTTTCACCAACCAACCATCGTTTGTTTTATTGACTTCCGTGGAGCATTCGATTCACTCAATAGGGATTGCTTGTTGTCTGTCTTGAAAGCTGATGCCGTGCCAGATGAGCTGTTGAATCTCATCACAGCCTACTTCTCAGGTACATATGCATGCATCCAAGTATATGAGGAAGAAACCACAGCGTTTGCTCTAAACTTCGGTGTTCGTCCAGGCTGCCCGCTTTTGTCGGTGCTTTTCAACATCGCCAAATGTCTCTGGTTAGGGTGTAATTTCACTGACCGCAAGGTCCTTGGTTCGAACCCGTCCTCTGCCTCTTGCTTACACTGATGGTACTGTTTTCCTGAGTAAAGACCCCACAGAAATGCAGCCTATACCTGATCCTGTCGGCCACTGTGTTTCGCTGGCTGGACCGGAGATTAACTCTGGAAAGGCGGGATTCTTCATCACAGGCTTGAACGTTTAATCTAACCCACTTAGTGTTAACCGACAGTCCACAACCCAACTTGATTCCTTCACTTATTTAGGCCGCATCATCTTCTTAAATGGTCAGGCAGAGCAAGAAAAAGACGTTCGCACAGACAACGCCAAGAAGACGTTTACACAGCTTTCCACCACTCTATGTAAACGCTCTGAAATCAGGCTTCAAACCAATCTCCGTGTGTTTACTATGACCTTCCGATCCGTATCTGCCTACGCCTCTACGAACTGTCGATCTTCGAAAAATACCCAAAGTACTTTGAAGTGATGGTGTCAGGGACCATCATAATGACAGTGGCTGAGACATATCTTCTGGAACTGTCCATGTTTTCACTGGCCTGCTCAGAGTGATGATGTTTCATCAGATGAAAGTTGAAAACCTAGCTGTCTATGTTCAAGCTGACAGGAGCTTCTTGGTCAGAAGCTGGTCTACACGGTCAAGCGGTGGAACATAAACTTCATAGCGCTGTGCTCGGACCTTGCCACCGATCGCGCTGAATGTGCAGCTACGATCTGGGACATTCTTTGAGTCGACTCATTCGGGAGAGGGCGTCATCATAAAGTAATGTAAAAAAAAAGTAAATTTCCTCAGCGGTAGCTACGGTTTAATAGCTTTCGAAGGTTCCGAAGGGTTATCTGCAGTGGTTTACTGCCGTACAAATAAAGTCTTGTAATTGAGGGAATAAAAATGGAAGGAGGGATCATTGTGCCATCATACCACAAACAAACCAGGTACTCTAGTTTCGCAACACCGCCAAACAATTCGAAGAGAAACAGAAATCGCTTGCCAATATTTTCTTTCAGCGTCTTCACCCAGCATCAGGGAATCACATAAACTCTATTCTGGAAGGTGGGTTGCACCGAAAACAAGACCCTGCATGCCGTTCCTCGTTCTATTATGCCAATTCTTATCTGACTAGCCCATAAGTTAACTTTCGGTCTTCAAACACCTTAGTGCGATTGGGGGCGGATAACGTGGGAACGATTACTGTTATCCGCTGCATCCCACTGAGCTGCTTACAATAGAACCACCACTCTGCAATCCTTACTGAGGAACTGCTGTTCACTGCAGTTTTCGCCAAAGTGAAGTAGATGGTCAGACGCCTTACAGTCTGAGGGCCCAATTGCCGTCAGTTTAGTGGGCTCTTTAAATCATAACGAGGACATGAATTACCTCCGTGAACTAGCTCTGGCTCAACCGCTATCCACTCATTTTACTCCGATAACACAGGGTTGGCCTGCCCCTAATTTGGTTTCTATCGTCGTGTAGTTTTACCGACGCCGGTTTCGAATACACTGCGAGATTGTCTCTTGAAGGCACAACAGAGCTACGTCCGGTCTGAGAACAGGAGGATGTAACACCGAATGCCCAGATCCGACGGTGCTTATTGCTTTGATTGCTTCAATCTCCAAGAGCTTGAGTTTATTCGCACATGTCTTTTTTCCATTTTAGACGTTGCTTAGCGCTTTTTAACACATACCTGGGATTGGCAGCAGAACTCCAACTGTATCATACCGATGTCCACGAAACCCACACGCCGTGCCACAAAATCCGTATCAATTTGGATTCCCAGTGGTGAAATTTATCAGTATGACAAAAAGGTATCCACCAATTCGGTCATTACCTGTTCTTCTTAGATTCGTCCCCATAACTCTATCGATTTTCTTCAACTGGCCAACAAATTGGGTCTGCAAGACGATGCATCTTTCTTCTTTCTCACAGAGGTACTGGTGACAATACTCCTCTCGTCTAATTTGCCAGATAGGAAATGATTTCTTTCTACTGCCCGCCTGTTACCCACGAACTGCTGAAGAATTACATACCGATGAAGCAAAGTAAGCTGGCTTCCGTCCGTCAACCCTTCCCAACATTTAGGCTCTTCTTCCTCTACTATTTATGTGAAAAATGCCAGAGCGACAATGTTCTCATTCTTGCTCCACACAAAGATTCAGATGTCAAGATGATTGGAGACCACGTCAGTTCGAGTGAGTTCGTCAAACCTCTGTTTCCATGATCCCACTTTCCCCGTGATTCTGTCCCAAGCCGATGAATGAGGAAATCCAGCTGTAGTCCTCTTTCGGTGCGTAGCTGTAGCGCCACTCTTAGAAAGCACAAAGGCCGAGACACTGCCAGGTTGCCCAAGCCTAGATAGGGACAGTCGCGATGCAGAGGTCGGGTTCGATCCACGGACCTCCCGGTCAGTAAATTCGCGCCTTAACCATTGAACCATCTTGAGTTCTGTGCGGTGAATATCTGTAGGTTATTACCATTCCTGAACAGTCACACAGGAGCGATGCTCAAAACTAGACGAGATGGCACAGTGGTTGGAGCGCGAATTTACTGACTGAAAGGTCCGTGGTTTGAACCCGACCCCTGCCTCTCGACTTCTCCTTTCTAGGCTTGGGCAACCTGGCAATATCCCAACCCTCGTGCTTCCTTTGGGTGGTATGGCAGTTAGGCACCGAAAGTGTTACAGGTGAACGGTTTTCAAAACCAGAACGCTGGACAAACCCTTATCCAACTCCTGACTCATCTGTACTTGGAACATAGCTTCTAGTTACAAAGACTTGCCGAGGTAAATGTGTCTATGAGGAGCTCCGTAGAACTCACTCAGGGTTTTTAGCATGCTCGAAACCTGATGATAAATTTTGTGAACCGAGACTTTTCAGATGGAATTCAAAAAACCCTCATAGGGGTTGATGCCCGGACCCGAAATTTGGCTCAAGAATCATTTTCTGGTTGGAATAAATCACAGTATGGGCAGACCATTTTTTCACTAGTTTCGGTAAGCGCACGAGGCCACCTCTAGTGCCACGTAGAGTCACGCGAGTGCTTCTGCCGGAGAGCTTTTGACTTGTAAGATCAGTGGGTCGGAGCACCGGATAAGTTTCTTTTTGGAAGAGGATTTCCAATTGGGCCGGACATGTAACATTAGTTGACGCAGCTTTTCGGTCAGCTGCATGCAACACGTTTCAAAAAGTCACTGGGGACGTGTACATCAAAATCCACCTGTTTCGGTTTTGCAGCCACGGTTCTTGCTTGGGGCGGGATAGCTCAAGTGGTTAGAGCGCGAATCTACTGACCGGAAGGTCCGTGGTTCGAACCCGATCTCTGCCTCTCGATTTCCCCTGTCTAGGCTTGGGCAGCCTGGCAGTATCCCAACCCCCATGCTTCCTTCGGGTGGCATGGCAGCTAGGCACCGAAAGGGTGTGTTACAGCTGAACAGTTTGCTTGCCCACGTACAGTAGGGCTGAAGAAAGGGGACTGTGTACACCACGAAGTGGTTCATCAGGACTGAATGTCCGAATGATTTTATGAACTTTGTTTTAACATGGAACTGGGGGCACTCTCATGGCGTCGATGAATGCATGCTCCACTTTGACCAAGCTGGATAGTGCAACGGTGAATATATCGTTACGCCGTAGTTATCGGGATTAAAACGCTATCCTTCCATATGAGGGCAATTGTTTCAACCTGCGTTCGTTTTGCGTGATCGACTTTCGCCTACCATCGGTTAAAAGTTCGGGCATATGTCGCAGCCCTTTTGCGCACGATCAGATTGTCACGGATAAATTTATTGAGTTCGGGATAACTCAGTCGATAAGGTATCGCGAAATTATTGGCTCCATTTCAAACCCAGCATCTCGACTACTCCTGTCCAGGCTTGAGCAACCTGACAGTACCTCAGCCCTCGTTCTTTCTTCGGGTGGCATGGCAGCTAGGCCCTGAAAGGGTGTTGCAGCTGAACGATTTTTATTGTGATTGCAGTCATTACTTCATAACAAACTCGTAAAGCCCACAATTCACTAACGAGTGATACGATAAAGCTCGCTGCACTTGAAGTCGACTGTTTTGAGACCGTAACCGACATCTGACCGATACTGACCAGACGTGAATATCCCAGTGCTGCATGCAGATGGATAATTTAGTTGACCCAGCCTCAGGACACTGAAATATGAAATCCGTTCTTTAACTGTAGGTAACTGTAGAGTTAACAGACGCAATTAGCCATTCTTCTCTATTCTGTGAACTACCCTCGCACTATATCACGTTTCTCATGATCCAATGTGTTACGGATTTTGTTTGTCTCATTTATTTTTCCACAACAATGTGTTCACCAACTCTTGTTTATTCAAATAGAAGTTCTGTGTTTGGAAACGTTTGCATGTTTCTAAGCTGAAATGTAGGACGCGCAGTTTGTTGGTGTACAGGTTTGATGGTCAATTGTTACTTTAATCACATGGTTTCATAGTTGGAAGAAATGAACATCTTGCTTCTAAAAAAAATGAAGTTTTTACAACAATCCGCGAGCCCCAGACAGCTCAGTGGATAAGGTGCGAACTTACTGACCGCGTTGTCCATGGTTCGAACCCAACCCTGGCCCAACGACTGCTCTTGTATAGGCATTATCTCAGCCCTCGGGTTTTCTGCGGGTGGTTTGGTAACCGAGCACCAAGAGGGCGTATTCGGAGTGTCATTCAAATTGTCGCTTTGGACTTTTGGGTTGTAGGCTCCCTAACAATTTTGCATACCAATCATACCATTTTTTCAGCATTTCTCCCAGAGGAATTGTAGCAAGTGGGCAAAGTTCTCGAAAGGTCAGCAGCTCGCTTTTATTTCGTCAGCCGTATACCGAAAAATCAATTAATTTACGGCGTAATGTGTTGGGAGTGGAAGAGGCAAATGATGGATGGAACGTGTTCTTAGCAGGTTCTTTTGCTTTTCGTTGGAAAGCCGAAAACCAATCGCACTTCATACCGTAGGGATTCAAGGTCCATGGGAACAAGCTGAACTGATTTGGAGAATTTGCTTGTGGCGAGTTGAGTAGAACCGGTTTCTGAATTAAGATTCTGGCAACCGTACCAAGCGGACTGAGGAGGGCTTTTATTTTAGTTACTCTGTCCCCTAGAATCCGTTTACGATCAGCTGATAAACCCTACGACACAGGACTATTTTATAGTCAAATCCAACCGGTTTGGTGTTTTCGGTACGTAGTTGTTTTTCAGACCGTCATACATTGGAGAAAGATAGGATCCCGGTGCTAGCCTCTCACAAACACTTGTGTTACCGACACCTCTATACACTCATTCGGTCTCTTCGGATGAAGTCTAACAGCGAGATGGCTCTGTGGTTAGAGCGCGAATCTACTGACCGGAAGGTCCGTGGTTCGAACCCGACCTCTGCCTCTCGGCTTCCCCTGTCTAGGCTTGGGCAGCCTGGCAGTATCCCAACCCTCATGCTTCCTTCGGGTGGCATGGCAGTTAGGCACCGAAAGGGTACTGCAGCTAAATGATTTTTTTTAACAGCACGAACGTCCCTGACATAGGCTGGAGACCATATCTTATTACGTATAGAGCCAAGCATACGAAATTCGACGGTGATCGAATCCAACCTGGTGTACCATACCAACAACTTTCAGGTCTTTCCCTTTTCGCGAAGTCGCACCTTACATCTTGCTAGCATTCATTCCCCAATTTCAAGAATTGTTCAAAAAAGTGTTCGACATCCTAGCCTGGGAAAAGTACAGGCGCTCGAAATGAAAAAAATGACTATTTCTTTGACGTTGACACAGCACGGTACGACTCTCTTACTTAGTAGTCCTGCAGACAAACGGGCAAACCGTCAACGTATTCAGCTTCCGGTCCCATCGAATGTGCTCATCGCCGCACTGGGGAGTGTTTGTTGCATAAAATTTGCATTTCTTGCTGCATGGTTACCTTTTGTGTCCGGCTGTGTGGACAATTTTTCACTTGCTCTTGTCTTTTATGACTTCCCGGTTTGCACGGCCCGGAAGATAGTGTAGCCTTTGGGATTCTTCTTTGTAGCTTCCGACGTGCTAATCTCTTTATACTGACCTGATCAAGTCACTTCTCTAGAGGATCACTTTTGGCATGTTTTTTTACATCTTTTATTGACGAAACCTTAAGTATACAACATTTCCAGGACGGGATCGGTAGATGTGTGAAAAAACGGCATTCCGCGTAATTGAATCGGGTTTAAAAAGGCACACTCACCATGTTATCCGCTAGGTTACCTAGGTCCTGTTGTAGAAACTTCAGTCTGAAGGCCATTCGGTTGAGATTAAGGTATCGCAGTTTACGGGTTAGTTTACTTAAACTCAGGTCTACGCTGCACATGGCCTATATATAGGGTAACTGTGGTGTTCAGCTGTAACACCCTTCCGGTGCCTAACTGCCATGCCACCCGAAGGAAGCACGAGGGCTAGGATACTGCCAGGTTGCCCAAGCCTAGACAGGAGAAGTCGAGAGGCAGAGGCTGGGTTCGAACCACGGACCTTTTGGTCAGTAAATTCGCGCTCTAACCACTGAGCCATTTCGTCCCTCCCACCCGATACGTCGGTATGTCGGCATGTTCTGCCAAAACGTGTGCGCTTTCTGTCTGGTTCGCCTAGTTTAGCTGCCTGTGGCGTGCTTTGTGAAAATAGTCAATTACAGCTTCAACAGAAGTTGCCAGAACGACTGGACTGCTTTGGAAGTGGACGAACGACATCACGTCGTTCACATGCTTCATAGGTTCCATCGGCCTCACTGCATAACGTGCCGGGCAGCGGCAGCACGCGACCTCCACTTCCGGGTTCCTTCTGGGTGACGTACTAATTCGTAAGATATTGGTAGTGAAACCTGTTCAACAGTTGCCTACTACTGGTAAGCAGTTTGCTCAACGTTGTCCTGCCTCTCAATTGTTCGCATTCGAATGCATGTATTGGCTGATAGTACTGTCCAAAACTTTCTTCTTTTTGTTGTCTGACTTGGGAAGCGTTTGACTGCATAGCTTAGATATAATCATCGCAGCAGGTGCTTGGTTAGCATTCGATCGGCAGTGACTCCATGGAGTATCAGTGTTTGACCTTATCAGTTCAAGGTGACTCTTTCTCTCTCTTTTCCCTTTGCGTGCATGGTGTTCCTTATTCAGGGGGACCATTCCTAAGAGGTTTTTCTGCGTACATTTAGAACTTGAATACGGCTGAACCTTGGAATTTCGGCTAAGCGACTGAGCTGATAGTCAATTACCATTTTCTTGCAGTAACCCCACCTTCGTTCTTTTGCCTCGTTTGTGTCTGATGTAGGCAAACTCGTCTATCCTTCCCTCCACAAACTAACCCTGTGGATCATGTTACTCGCCGTTTAGATTTGCATTCCGAGCTCTTCCGCCTACTCACTTGCCCGCATACCTACTGATTGTTTCGCGCCGGGTAACAGGTTTATCGTAAAACTCACCAGCTGGTTTTCTCCGATTTGCTTTGTTTCAATTGACCATACCACATACTTGAGTGCAGTTGACGACATCCTTAATGTGGTTAACCTTTTCCCTGTGTTCTCCCCTTTAGACCGGAAGAAATCTGCAGACCTCCAAGCGGTCACTTGGTGAGTACTTCAAACTGAAGTCCCTGTATGTTTTGCGCTGTGCTCGCCTTCGACCCATGGGCAAATTCCCTTCGATATGAGTGGGCTGAATAGAATCATTTTTTCTCATTTGTTCCAGCACTGGAGCTCAAGCTGAGAGACCTGATGAAGAGGTGGTTGGACCTGCCGGGGACTCAGTCATGGCGCATCGGTTAAAGTAAGTCCTTGGATAATCTGCTAACGCTTTGTCGTGTCTGCTTAGTCGTAATCGTTGATAAGCTACGAGGTTTTGCTGGGTGACGGTTCATTGTCGGACAAAGGTGATCAGTTTCCACTGATTTGGCAACTTGGTGAACAGATTTTTAGGATTTGCCCATTACTCTTTCATCCGGTGGACCAACTTGTGTGGGTAGACCGCAGTTTTGGGCCACTTAGCTCTTCCAGTCATCCCCGTAAGAGAGAGCGCGGGTTATTTGACATTCGGGTTGATCGCACACAACTGGTGGCTTGTGAAGAGAGCTGTCTGAGAACAATTAACTGTATGTCAGCGTCAGCCGAACAATTTAGTTTCCTTAGAAAACAGATAAACAACATCACAAACGGGAGATTCAGCTGGGTTCCAGGTGAGTCTCTCGCAAAAACCAAATTGATATGCAAATGAGTGTATTCATTGAAAACATTCTGATATTATGGTCAAGGTACACATCTAACCAGTCAGCCTTCGGTCCCCGTAACATTGAAATTATCATAAATTTGGCAAGGACATTTCTTGAATGCACATGTACTTCAGTGCCACAACCTATACAGTGTGCGTGAGACAGTAAGATAGAAACGAAACGCCGCTACCAGTGGCCTCTTTTCATACATTAGGTGGTCTGAGTTTGACTCATCCAACACAGGTCAGGATGCCTGAAAACATCACAAACGGGAGATTCAGCTGGGTTCCAGGTGAGTCTCTCGCAAAAACCAAATTGATATGCAAATGAGTGTATTTCTCGAGAACATCGGTATGGCTTTATGGAGGGCAAACTCGTTGAATCACAATGGTGTTCTGTTCTATACCCCATGAGAGTGGACTCGAACTCTTTCTTGGAGATGGGTATTCCTATGCTCATTTGCCCGGTTGCCACACCGGTTACTTCTGCCTTACTACGAATGTTTCCCATCAAAACTTGGATTCTCATTCTTGTTCTTTCTATTCAAGCGTTTTTCTCAAATCTCCCGATGCGATCAACCGCCTTCTGTCCACACTTTTGCAAGTTTCCGGGTTGACAAGGGAATCAGTATCAGTTCAAGTGAGTCTGGGATGATGATTGACTGTTTTTTGACGGTCTCAGACGGTCATACGCATTTTCACTTGTTATTGCTATCTTAAACCCAGTGAGAGCGACACCAGACAGAAAATGTTGGCCCGCTGTACAAACAGCGGAATTTCACAACCAGGGGGTACAGCTTCCACATACCTGGCATTCCGAAAGTGTGCAAACGAATGCAGCCCACACGTCTATCTGCCCACGTGATTGCGCAAGCATCAGCCGTAGAGTGGCGCCAGAACTGTCAATTTCTCCATCATTCTTTTCGAAATCTGCGTGTGGATCAAAACCGTCGATCCATATTTCTTTACCCGCTATGGGTGTTACACACGATTGACAGTATGTCTTCCATCAACTGTCGGTCTGTTAAAGGAGCTTCGCAAGCGGCGTAGTGTGACACATCAGTGGGTGATGGGAGGTATTTCTTCCCTTTCTGTTAGAGTTTTTGGTGATTTTAAACGAGTGTCTGATGTCTCTAACCTGGTTACTTAATCGGAGCGCAGACCTCTCGTTTTTCCTCTTGCTCCCTTAACGATATGCACTTCTCGCTGATCATGTTTCATCGGTCGGCGGTAAAGCTTTGCAAACCGAATACCAACCTCGGTGGGGCGAGATGGCGCAAGTGGTTGGAGCGCGAGGTTACTAGTCGGAAGGTCCGTGGTTCGAACCCGACCTCTGCCTCTCGACTTCCCCTGTCTAGGCTTGGGCAACCTGGCAGTATCCCAGCCCTCGTGCTTCCTTCGGGTAGCATGGCAGCTAGGCACCGAAAGGGTATTACAGCTGAACGATTTATTATTATTTTTTGACCAACCTCGGTGAGTAGACCCATGGGGAATCAGTGAATCCGAGCTACCGATAGTTTGACACCTTGCGAGTCTTTCTGTAGTTGGAAGTCAGCTGAGTAGTATACTTCCAGCCTCATCTCTTCACCCTGCTGCCCATTCCTCGAAGTCAGACCTGAATGCGCCGGAAGTAGTTTTATTGAAGAGTTGACGAACGAAACTGAAAGAAAAGGATCAATCGGTTTTCACGCTTTTCCAATTTGCGGTTCGTTTTTCTCCTTATTATCCACATGTTCGATAACCTTGAGATATTTCATCTTTGAACCCGGTCTTAGTTTCGGACACACTAGCTGCCATGTCACCCGAAGGAAGCACGAGGGCTGGGATACTGCCAGGTTGCCCAAGCCTAGACAGGGGAAATCGAGAGGCAGAGGTCGGGTTCGAACCACGGACCTTTCGGTCGGTAAGTTCGCGCTCTAACCACTTGAGCCATCTCGCTCAGCAAGATATGATGCATCGAACGTTCTCTGTCTTAGTCTGCACCTTTCCGAACAACAACCAGACCACCTTAGCAAACGAACTCACCTTTTCACCGTCCGAAACAAGAGTTTATTTAAACTTATTGTTTTATTCCTCTCATCAGTGCCAGATTATCACCAGCTCGATTTCGCTTCTCTTGAACATCCATTCAACTGCGTGTTAAATGTGACTCCTGTTCACTTCAGTTTGACCACGATGAGCAATGCACATACGTACGGTAGTTCGGGCCGCCGCAGCTTATGGCAGCGGGTAGTGTAGGATAGAGGCACACACACACAAACACCGGGAAAGTTAAGAAGGAACTGGTGTATTAATAATTAAGGACACGAGAATAGACACACCACCACCACTGGTCGCCATGCCGGTGAGTACTTCCAACCATTGCTGTGTGCTATGATGTCTCCCCAAACATTTTCGCTCTGATCACTTAATGGCCAGTAATGTGTGTTGTCATCTTGGCTGGTCTACGACCACACTAGTCAGTTGATGATTAATTCAATTCAATTCAAGCGTATCCGGCTGTCTGAATTTAGTGATTGTAGAATGCGCAGGCAGGCTACTCAATGCTGGTGCGATGGCGATTTGGTCGATTGAACACTCGGGTTGATTGATTTTTTGTACAGCAAGTTTTAATTGATGACGAACAACTTAGTAGGCTGACAGTCGATACACCAATCGAAACCAGATAAATAACACTGCCACCTTCGATCCTCTATTCTTAGAGAATTTTAAGTTTTATTCAATTTCGCCAGTCCCTAATCAGGCATTGAGATTTGATTGTTCATGAGAACCGCATCCTTGCGCGTTTATGATGAACTTGACGGCAATACTATCTTTATATTGCGATAAGTCTGACTGGCTTCACTCAACTTCTAATCTCCTGATGTCACTGGGTGACTTACAACTCCGCTTCTCCAGTCAATCCCCCTAGTGATATCCTGGCTGTCCGCAGCATCCGTAGCACCCTTTCGGTACCTAGCTGCCATGCTACCCGAAGGAAGCACGAGGGCTAGGATACTGCCAGGTTGCCCAAGCCTAGACAGGCGAAGTCAGGATGCAGAGGTCGGGTTCGAACCACGGACCTTCCGGTCAGTAGATTCGCGCTCTAACCACTGAGCCATCTCATCCCCACTGATGAACTACTCATATGCCATTTTTCCTCGAAAGCTGCCGGGCCAGATGACCTTCCACTAGCCGCACTTGGAGACCGTGATGCACCTTTGTGTCCTGCCTAACTTGATTGTTTAATCTTATTTGGGACCGAGAACGCGCTCCAGACAGCAGGAGGCCAATCAATCCCTCTGTTATTGTTCTAGCCATGGAGATTTCAGCCAAACCCCTGCCATAACACAGCTACGGTTGCACTAGTAATGTGATGTATGAACCCGACATGTGAGACATGCCCAAAAGTAACATGTAGCCTTTCACCCAGGTGGGGGCTAGATTTATCGCATCTTCAGATTAGGTCAAGTGCTTGAGCCGCGGTTCTCCTAGACTTCAACGGAGCCTTTGACCCCATAGATGGGTCAGTTCTCGGCCAAACATGAGTGCCTCTGAGGGACACTTCGTGCTGTCGATTCTCACACTTCTGATCATGTGAGAGCTTGCCGCGAGCGGTCCGAAAGTGTCCTTACACCTAGGAGAAGTTGGCTACACTGCCTCTCTCTGTTCACTTTTTCATTGACGTTACGCTTCAAGGTATCGAAGTTCTTGCTGTCGGAGTTACATCTGGAACAGACTGGTAGACTTGGACAGTGCGGAAGACATTGTCTTGCAGATGCGTTTTTCCGATTGCTGTCCCAAGGCGTGCTTACCTGGTTTGCAGTCATTTTCTATACGAATGTTAGGCTGTTTGGAGTCACTCTCCGCCCTTCCCCTTTCTTTCCACTCTTTCCTTGACATTCTTCCTCATAACTGTATGGTAGTCAATCACCAGTACCTATTACTGGCTTCTTCATCTCGGTGATAATGATGAGCATGTCTGCGACTACTAAGTGGTAGCCAATCAGAGTCGTCGGAGCAGCAGTCAGCCAGGCTTATATTGTGGCAGGGGAATCTAACACAGTTCGCACTATTATGCTGTGCGTTTGCGAGATCAATTGGTCAATGTGTTTCTCGTGGAAAATTCACCAGTTATCTTTGTTTTCGGGCATACGGCCAAAATAATCTACTGATTCGACATTGCTCCGTTTCCGTCGGACGTGATACGTATCAATTTCTGTGCTACGGTCATCGAATCATTCACAACAATTTGATCACAGACACCGCGCATTAGCTCGATGATGCTCGAGGTGATGGAGACGTAAACAAAAAACAAACGAAAACAAAAACACTAACATCAGAACGTTGTGGCTGTTGATCGTAGCTCTGCGTAGCATCCTTGAACCGTTGTTTCTACTCCGCTAAGTAAATATATCCTTTTCCTAATGGAACACTACTCGTAAGATTTCTGAAAACTACTCGACGGCCCACGATTCTCCATTGTTTTTCAGCCTGTTCCTTCACGGCTTTTTTCAGCAATGCGTTTTACTTTCTTTGGTTTTTGAACAGTGGTTAAGGTGCCAGCCTACGGACCGGAAGGTCCGTGATTCAAACCCAACCTCAGCATCTCGACTGCTCCTGTCCAGGCTTCGGCAACCTGGCGATATCTCAGCCCTCGTGCCTCCTTCCATTGGCATGGCAGTTAGGCATCGAAAGGGTGCTACAGCTGAAAGATTTGATTTTTTTATTTTTATATAGTGTATACTTTGTGTATTAAATGCATGGGCGATGCAATTATGGGATTACCTCATTTTTTATACGCGTGCCCTTGATTGATAATATTTCAAGTGTTTAGCGAGTGATTACCAGGCAAATGATGTGTGGCTAAATCCATTTCCAGCCACACTTATTGTACCGCTTAGTTATGCCTTGGTGCTCGCCCGGTCCTGTGCGGTGCTCGGTCAGCTGTCAGTATAGCAACAGCATACAATCCCCGCAACCAAGTCGGCGCACCAATTGCTGACTCGACGCTTCTGAGGAACGTTTTGATGTGGATCAGTTAGACCACTGAACGCCAAATCGTCCATGCAAGGTCACATGTGCCGCGGCTATCTGATCTCGAGTTGCAGGCATGTGGAATCATGGAGGGAGCTTCCAAGTAGATTAGAAACTCAGACGACAAAAAACTCACATCTCACATTCAGCGCGCTGGATCTGAATCCGAAGCTCATGTCATTTAGTGTTGTCGGTAGAATTTGGTATGTTTTGTAACTGGAGGAAATTCACCAATGATAGGCTAAACGAGTGCGGGGGACTTGTGCCATGAAAAAGACTTCGACGGATCCCGTGTGTGTCTTCTCGGTATGCAGAGTATTCGGTGAACTGACGGTTGACGGAAACTCGGGAACCGCGCCTACCTGATGGGCTTCAAGAAGGGCAAAACCGGTCGTGGACTGTCGAAGGGTATTGTGGTACGTCTAGACAGGAGGCAAGTGTATTCCACCGGTGCAATTCGCACCTTTACTCTGAATAACATCGATTGTTTTCCAAGCGTCAGGATGCAGAGATTCTCACTGGATGCTGCAGTGCAGTATTCCTGTACTTCGTCCGTCTTACAGTAAAAACATCCACTACTTCTGAACTTGTATTCGTGGGATGATTTTCTTCCGTCCACCTCTCAGTGTAAATCTGTTCTTATTTATTCGTTTTTAGTGGGACTACTCTAATCTCATTCGTTATTCGATCACACAACAAAATTATTGATTTATTCTTTTTTTTCATTTTGATCAGTCTTACCGAAATTTCCTTATTCTTCTTTATCATAGAACCACGACAAAACGGAATTCACACTTGTGTTGACTCGAGACGAAGTGATACTCAAGGAAGAAGCCTTGTCATGGTAAGTTAGAGGTCACTGTATCGTATTGAGTTCTGCTGGGTACTGTTTAGTGGCTAAACCAATGATCTGTTGTAATGACTAAGATTCCACGTGCATTGTTGAATTCACCCCATTGGCCTACTCTTTTCCCGAACCGGTGTCTGAGAAAAAAAATCGTCCAGCTGTAGCACCCTTTCGGTGCCTAGCTGCCATGCCACCCGAGGGTTGCACGAGGGCTGGGATACTGCCAGGTTGCCCAAGCCTAGACAGGGGAAGTCGAGAGACAGAGGTTGGGTTCGAACCACGGCCCTTTCGGTCAGTAAATTCGCGCTCTAACCACTTGGGCCATCTCGCCCCGGTGTCTGAGAGGAAAAACCTGTACTCGGAATCGAGTCTAGTCAGCCGTCCATCTTAAAAACTGATCGAGTTCCACACCATCTCCAACGTATAATCTACTTGTCAGTGCATAGTTTGGACCCCTAAGTGGAGCAGCGCTCGGGTGGTCCTCTCCTTATTTGACTTGGTTATCCAGTGTGAAGCTCTATCGAAAGAGTTCGTAAGTCTCCAATCCAAAGAGTGGGGACGCATCGAACTCATGAACTCACTCAAAGGGACGAAGTCGTGTTAGTCAATGTTTTTTGGCCTTGATTCTATCAAAGCGAATTGTTCTCCTTGGAATGCTATGTTGCCACACCGCTTCGTCTTTGGAGAAATCCCTTTCAGAAATACATCAATCATGTTATGAGGTTTTCGGCTATCTTCAGTTCTGATGTTCATTCCCCTCTAAAAAGAACACTCTGCACAGTCGGAATTCCGAGCAAGGATCAGCTGTTGTCGACGGACCACAATTTTGATCCACAGTTGTCATAACTTGATAAAAAAACTTTCACAACATGGTTACAATTCGGAAAGACACAACAACTTTTGGGCCTGTCAAAGAGTTCATCCGACTAGTACCAAGTGAAAACATCGGCATCTAAATTTTTATTTGGTCAGATGACATGCAGCTATTCTCAGCAGATCGTGACATGCACTAGCGCAGTGTTGTCCGGTAGATTCATGTTCGGTTTTGGTTCTCATTTCAATCAAATGCTATCATCTTATGGTGACTGTCTCCAGTTTGTGGATGGACAGGCTCCATCGCTGTCCTGGATCGCGACAGACCGGTGATTTGAAACGAAGTTGACGCATGTGTGGAGATCTAGCCCGTCGATATCACTTTGGCGCCACCAACCTGACCGTGACGACTTTGAGTACTGCGGATAACCTCCATAGTCAGTAATGTTTTGTTACTGTGCTCAGTTCTTCATACTGAAGGGGCGTTTTCGTTTGGCGTTGGTGGAGAGGTAGTCAAACCAGGATGTGGTGAGTGTTACTTATCGAAAGCCTCCAACCTTTGATAAGCCCGAGCCCCTAAGTTCAGGGGCTGTCTCTAAATTGAAAGAAACCCATTCTCGTACGTTTGTTACACGTATCATCGTCTGCAAAAGCTCAACCATTAAAAAGCACAGCTGAAACAAATTTCTCTTGAACTCGGGGCGTTGGTGATCAGTGAAAGTAGCTGACAAGTCCGGTCCATTCCTAACTGGAAAAGTTCCAGTGCACTGATTCTGGTTTCTAGTCACGAGCGTTGTTCAACACGGCCGAGTGCCTGTTACAGACAGGTAAAAAACCGCAGGTGCAAGCTGTAATAACGCTATTTTGTATCAGCTTACTTCTCGGTCTGGACCTCCCAAGCCGGCGTCGCACCCGGTGCGACATTAGCAACCGGCATTCTGCCAATACTGGGTCATGGTTCGCTGTTGGGTCCAGACTTTCGACCAATCAGAGCTCGTCTTGATGCTGGACCGGCAAATGGCCCGAAATTTTGGCCAATTTTGTGCGGGATAGGCTTTCTAGCCGTAGCAGCCCTTAACTGCGAGCGGTAAAGCGATATCGGTGTGGAATTTCGCCTAACACAAACTAAACATCTTAAGCATTGCAGCCATTAGCCTACATTGAAGTTGATGGTTACAAGCTGAAATGATGTAACAGGGAATCGGAAGGACATGCTGTCAATGGATTGGACCAGAATCAGAACAATTAAGAGTTTACTGGTTGGGTGTTACACTATCCAGCTCCCCGCCTATTCTGCTTCTCAGTCGAGTGTTTAGCTCGCATCCGATTGCTCATCTGAAATCAACAGGCTTCCCAGGATGCTTCTCTGAATGATACGGCACACGCCAGTCAATCATTCATCTTTTGTTCCACTCTGCTGGACTATCCTCTCCGGCGATTGTGTAATGGTTCCTTTTGTCGATTATTCGGTGATTGTTTGTCTCGGTAAATCGGTATTTGCAGACTGAATACATAACGGAAAACGTCAGGGTGGGGGCGGCTCATTGCAAACCAGTTTCTGTCCACTTTTTCCGATCGCCTCATTGTGGTGTTATGTGTCCCCTGTGCGTGCTGCATTCTCTCTGAAAGTCGTGACTACACTAGCAATCATTTTCAGGGTATCATTATCCTACACCATTATTAGTAGGGCCCATAAGTCTGGTTTATTCAGCCCACATTACGTCCAGTCTGATCATTTAATGGTTTTTTGACATTTCCGGCCTCTGGATTTGTTTACCCGTGACTCATTCCTCTCTCCAATGTTTATTCGGTCTTGGACAGCTACACTATGTTTATGATGTTTGCCCCCCCCCCAGAGCATAAGTGACAATTACATTTGTTGCTCCCAGGCTTGCTGTGACAAATGAACGCTGTGCGATTGGGCAAATCCAGATAGAAACAACCTGCAATTTCCTAGCTGGTCTTTTTCACGATTCCAACTAGTTGAATGATTGGACGTCTATTTATAGACGTACGATGATGCGTTTTCCCCCCATCAAGTGCATACGCTTACCTACTGAGTTAATAAGGAGATCCTAGGATCACCCGTTTAATAACGGACAAAGCGAAACCTTCCAGTTCGGGTCACAGAAAGTCTCCAGTCAAGAAGCTTCTCTTACCATATGCTGTACACGGTTTTTTTGGAACTACATTCACCTACATGCTGACTGTGCTCCATATAAGTGATCTGATAGTTTGATGGACATAGCTGCGTACATGGATCATCCACCCGCTGAGGCGTACTGACCTTTCAGAGCAGTGCGCACCTTCATTATCACCATCATTGTCAGCAGTCAATCAGTAGTACGTACTGCTGCTTAGCTGTCGTATTATCTGTAAACTTCATGGTTGTATGTGGTCTGGAATGCTGCCAGGACGCTCAACTGTAGGCAGGAGGACGATTAGAGTCCCCAATCAAGATCTTTGAGTCAAAAGGCTGACAGAAACGCAGCGGTGGTCGGCTTGAGACGACTCGCTTAGCCCAAACTTGAAAGAACAGATGGTCACACTTGTTCTGACCCCCAATCTGTAGGGCAAGGAGAGTGTGCTTGCCAGACCTCTATCCATTGATCAACCTGGCATTAGAGTCCCTGTGGATGCTGCACGAGCATCCTCCATTACAGCTCAATGGGTTACTTAGTTACGCAAACTATCGCACCACAATACTGTTCATCCCCTTCGGGACGGCCTGTGCTACCAGTCCAAGTATGATGTGCTGTGTACGACTAGGAAAAATCCGTATGACCGGTTTTTGGCATATGAGAAGCAGACGGATTGGTTTGCGAAACTCCGCTACATCTGCCAACACCCGGCTACACGAGTTGGAGAAAATGGATGATTAGGAAAAAAGAGAAGAAAGGGGGATGTAAAAAAAACAACGCGCCGGACGGAGGATATTTATTCCACTTGGTCAAAACTCGGCGGCGGCGTTGATCATCAACAGTGATTACAGTTTCCAAATACTCGACCTCATTTTGGGCCATAGCGCAGAGGATCAGTCAACGTCCGACATCATGCTTTTGTCGTATCGGTTTGATGAGGTATCCGAACGTCATACCTGGTCGTAATTGACGAGTTTCTGTGATAAAACTCACAGTAGCCTGTGAAGAAAACTACTCATAAGGTTTCGATAAATACACTCATTTGCAAATCAATTTGGTTTTGCGAGAGACTCGTTTGGAACCTAGCTGAATCTCTCGTTTGTGATGTTGCTGAGGTGGCTGAAATCTCTCCGATAACGCACGACCGGTTTAGGCCTTCTCGGGGTTCATCAGGTAGGCGCAGTCCCAGAGTTTCCGTCAAACTCATGTTCTACTTGAGCCCATGATATACAAAATGCATGAACCACACTCACTTGTGCAATTTGGGTTCAAGGAGAAAATAAGGCTTGCGGGACTGCACCTACTCGATGGGCAACGAACAGCATAAGCAAGAGATGCAGCTGGGATTCGGCTGGGTCTCCTGTAAAAAACAAATTGGCATATAAATGAGTGTCACAGTAGCTTAGTTTGGAGAGTTTGGACATCGCTCTCAGTTGGACCGGTTCGGCTCATCGCAAAATTGGTTTGTAACGTGAGAAATTCAAAGCAAACTTCCATCCAAAATGTCATCCAGGCTCCAAAATGTTTTGTACGAGTGTGCTGCGGGTGTCGGAGTAATTGCAGCATTTTTTGGCGAACCATGTCGAATGTTTGTTTACCCTCCATTGAAAACGGAAGGAATTGTGAACGAGTTCATTAGCGGATGTCCATGTCTGTCCAGTTCTTTGCTGCCTAGAAGCCTCAATCAGTTATTGTGCTGCGTATCGGTGGAAAAACATCAGTGTGATTGTGATTGATCCCCTAGATTTCACAGAGTAAACATTGTTTAAGGTACAAAATGAAAAATCACGTGAGTTGTGTTGCCGTCTGCGTGCAGCACGCCAGTATCATTGTCAAGATACGTTAAAATCTTTCTGGTATCCCACTTTTGGTGGGTTTCGGTGCGTTGCTTCTGTCTCAGTCGGCAATTTGCGCTCGAGATTGCCTTTGTATCGCATGAGATCTGTCGTACCGAATTTCAGTACTCTGTGGACATAGCTGATGCCAGTCAGTTAGGAAACTGATGCCCTGGTGTGTAGTTGTCCGCCTCTGTAGAAACCATTTTTAATGAACAGACCTCTCTTCTGTTACGTCGAAGAGAGTAGTATGTTTCCAGACAAGGATACTTCGAGGAAGAGACCATCTTGGAAAGAGTTCCTGAAGGAGAGATTTGTTATACTATCTCCATCTAACCTGCTTACGACGTGTGTTGAAAGCCCTCGCTTACTTCATCCTTACTGCGACTATAGCTTTCAATGTAGTGCGCCTGCTGTGATCGGTTATCTCATGGATTTGGCGCAGCTTTTAACAACAATACAAATAGCAATTGTTCACCTCCAACACCCTCTCGGTGTTTAGCTGCCATGTCCATTAAAGGAGGCACGAGGGCTGAACTACTACCAGGTCGCCCAAGCCAGACAGGAGCAGTCGAGATGCACAAGTTGAGTTCGAACTGTAGACTTTCGGATGCGTAAGTTGGCGCCTCAACCACTCAGCTATGTCGAGCTCCGACGCGGCGTTTGAGGTTTAGAGATCTGCTGTTTGGTCTATGTAAATCCTATGTAGTGTTTTGCATCGTGACGGAGTAATTGTGTTAGAGGACGAGGCACTCAACCACAACTGTCGCGTCTGAGTGTTGCTGTGAAATTTCACTGTAATATTAACTTTTGGTGTCTTTCATGTAAATTGGATGCTTGTGGTCTTAACAGAATAGCTTGGCATCACGACACCTTTGATTTCGCCGCGTTTTACAACCGACGAAGCGGTCAAATTGAATTCGTCTTTTCGAGTTATTTATGACTACAGTCCACTCTCTCGCTATTTTCAATTTAAAATGTTGGCTATTGTGAATATCTATTAGTTTAGTCTAAATAAAGAATGATTAATGCCAGGTGATCATCTGGTGCACCTTTTACTTGTGGCCAACCAGAAAACTCCCCCGAAAGTGTACGAACGAGCCTCGAATTAGTAGTGATGACTTTCAAATCTGCAATTTTGCTAGAACTCTGGGTTGGAGACGAATTCCAAGCGTGCGAACGGGTCATCATACACAAGCACTGATTTTTGTGCTGCATCTCCAGCAAGACTGGGAGTCTTGCCGACAATGTGGGGTTTTCCAACTGGTGGTGTGAATTTCGCCAAGTGTGAGATTTGTTGTTGCTGTTTGTTCCGGTAACATGAAACCGTGTGACACCACTTTCACCACCAGTTGAGCAGAGACCACAAACGTTCTCACGCTGTCTTTTGAAGAAACCAAAATTAAGTTGTTTTCGGGTGATCAATATTTTACCATACTAAGCACATGACTTTTCTCTGATGTTGTTCACCTGATGAGATTGAGAGAATTAATTTTGTACGAAAGGACCAGCGGGTTTATACGTCTCACAGTAATACACTGTTGTTGAGGGTTTTGGGGGCGATTCCATTTTCTGATGGGTTAAACAGGCTAGTTAAACAAAGCCCCACGAGGGTTGCTGTTATCAACTCTATTTGACTCAACTGCCTGACGGTTGTGGCCAGCTGACCCTGTGTGTGATATGACCAGTGGATAGCAAGCTGACCTTGATCTCTCCTGGTCATCGAATTTTGGGAGTGGAACACATGTGACGACCTGGACCACTAGGGTTTCGTACCGACCACCGCACCTACCTTTCTCTTTTGCTTGAGGCTGGTTTGGACGCTCTGGTAGGATCCTATCCCTCATACCAATACGAGTTCAGGCGGTTACACAAGTTTGTTGCCGAAATACACATTTGTAAATCAATTTGGTTTTGGGGATGGCTCACCTGGAACCCAGCTGAGTCTCTCTCGGGGACTGCGCCTACCTGATAAGCCCCAAGAAGGGCAAAACCGGTCGTGAGCTACCGAAGAGCTCTCAGGAAGCTTATGGTTAGTGTATTACGTCTATACAAGTTTGTTGCCGTTAATGATGGTGATGTCGATGTTCGACACTGATGTCACTGACTCTTGTGAATACTGACATGCGTGGAAAACATCACCGTGGTAGGTATCGTTTGTTTGGTCTCAGTTCTTTTTTCCTTTTTCCAGATTGCACACTGCTATGCTGCCGGTAATATTTTTTCTGTGCACTTTGGTAGCCCCGCGGAATTTTTCCTGTGAACTCTAAATGTTCGGCATTTTTTCAAAACAGTTTGAAGGCGCAAATCAGATGGCTTGTTTAGACTTCTTCCAAAAACCCCAAAATCTAATCACCAATTACCCTTTCCGAGAGTGTTGTACCGCAGATAGGTTGAATAATCTTGCGGTGAAAAATATCACGATTTTTACTACCAAATTCAGATGATGCGCACGTTTTTTAGCGAAAAAATCACTTTAGGATCATTATCCAAATAGATGTCACATTCCTCCATAAAAGCTTGTCAAGGAAAAAGCTTGATTAACTTGGTTGGTATTATGTTCAGTGCTCAGCCCGCGGTCCGTTCTCGGTGCACCTCAGCCGTACTTTTAGCCCGATTTCCTCCTCACAAGCTCACGGTCAGAGAGATTTTTAGAGGCAAGAAATTAACCGCTTCCTATAGTTTGGAGGAAAGTCACATAAAGACAACTTTCAGAAGCAGTCTTCGTTGGACATGTGACACCACCTGGCCGTGCATAGAATGGAACCCTCAGCTATACTGTCGCCTGCGTCCGTGGATATGTGTAATTTCACAAAGTAACTACTTGTGTTCCTCGTTTCATTTGTTTCTATTTATAGTAGGTTTTTATGCATTCCCCGAGCTCGCTCGGACCCGGACAAACGTTCAGTGCAGTGTAAGGTTTATCATAACGACAGTGCGTTTGGTTTGTTGTTTCACTGAAATCAAAAGGGCGAATGCTGTGAATGGCATTTTTGAAGCGGTTCCAGGAAATAACAACTGTCCTGTTCTCCAGAAAAAGTACCCAGTTTTTCCGCCATTAATGTGCACATGGAAATAGGTTACCAACTTCTGCGAGGGTTTGAACGTATGCTTGTTCGGTCACTTCATTTGGTCACTTTATCGAAAGTCTTCTGGAACCTTTCAGGCCTAACAATCTGTACTTTTAAATTACGATATTGAAGCGCACTGAAACAGTACATCAAACACCTCAATAAGCCTTCCTAGTCCACGCTACTGCCTATTGTCTCGTTGTGTCTTCTGGCTGCAGCTAGTCATATTGTGACGAGATAAGTAACAAAAATCCTCCGAGGAGAAATCTATCCATCTGTTTTGCTGAGTTTGAAAATCCTATTCTCTAATCGTCCGAGCAGTGAACGAGCTGTGCTTAGATATCTGGTTGCCGTAACTAGTTCATCTACCGATTTGAGTCGATGTGGCTTGATCGTATATCCATACTTTTCTGCTTCCGGATTTCCTTTCACGAGCACCCGTTCGCCGAAGCATACCTAATCGTGGACAGATTTATGGCCAGCGATCAGCTGATTTCGACGGCAAACGAAACGCTCTGACGGGGGCGTCGATTAACACGGCTTACATGCTAGATGACTGCTTGGTACCCAATGAGATATGGTTTCCAGTGGTACAGCGCGTCTAGGCGGCACGACTAGAAATATGCATTAGTTGGAGTTGAGATTATCGATCGAGGGACGTAATGCGCACGAGTTTGTATGCTTCGGAGCCCGTGATTTAAAAGCGGTCTCCGTCCTATTTGATGCATAATATTTTAGCTCAAAATCTTCATTGTTGTTCAACCATCAGTCCTGACGATTGAACTTACAAGCTACGAACATGTAGTCACATCCTGAAAAACAGTCGGCACGGTTGTGCCCCGAAACCACTGACTAGGAGATCACTTGTCCAGTCGTGCCGTACCCAGTGGATAAGCTCCAATTAGAATAAAGTATCCCAGGTCCGACAGCTCTTCGTCTAACATCACGCATGGCTATGGCTTGGTAAATATCAGCTGCTCCTCACGTGGGTAAAACAAGCTTACCATTCGCCAGTGTCCTTTGGCATGCACCCACAAAGTGTAAGCTCATGTTCCTGAACATACAGTCACTGGGCGCGCCACTTACAATCCAGGGTGATGCACCCGAGGTTGTGGAGCGTTTCACATATCTGGGCATTTTTTATTAGTTCCGATTGCAGTGCGGAAGATGAGGTCAATGCACGAATCTGCAATGCTCGGGTCGCTGGTTCAGATTTGAATTACCTATGATATCAATGCGGTATATCCTTAAATTTCAAGGGACGGCCTGTTTTGTTGTATGGCTGTGAGACTTGGCCTGTTCGAGTAGCGGAACTGAGACGTCTTCAGGCCTTTAACAACCGTTGTCTCGTGTGGGCTGTTGTCGGCGAATCCGTAACGGGGCAGTTAGAAAGCGAGCATTCGGTTGTGCAACGGTGACTTCCATCGAACAATTTGTCCAACGTCAGAAGCTGCGTTGGTTAGGCCATGTAATGCGAATGCCGAACCATCGTTTGCCAAAGATAGTGCTGTTTTCCATGCCCAACTCAGAGGGGTGGTCAGTTTTTGACATGACGGAGTGGTATGAGGTGGATTGCAAAACGTTTGGATGGTGTTGTTGCGACTCGACTCCCAGAATGGATCCTCACTGTGCCTGAATGGAGACGCTGCAACTGTTTCGTCGATTTGATAGTTTCCACTAGCCCAATAAAGTCACATCTTGTTGATTCTGTCCGGAACACTTTTTGCCCATGCAATGATGCAACTTGAATAGCATTCACCGGTAAACCTGTTCTTTTCAAGGAGTAGTGCGTTTCCTTCTAGTGTACGAAGCTTGCGTCAGTGGCTACCAAAACGTGATACCCATTCTAGCGTGTCTCGGGAGTCATTCGCGAATGTTGTGGGCCAACTACTTCGTCGTCTTCGCCTGGTTTGAGAATCGCCTACTGGCAGTTGGACCTGTCGACGCCTCCTGGACTAACTTTCCTGTCATCTCCGGTCTTATTCTTTCGAGTTCACACCGGCTTTAGACAGTTTCACCTCGGTTCACAACCGAATGTGCCACGAGGATCCGTAGGCTTTGTTTGATATAAGTGACAAACACGAAGACTAATTCGACGTACTCAACATTTTCTCAAGTGTTCTTTTAACCTTCGTCAGCTTCAAACGAGTAGAGGTCGCCGGATGTCCCACCGAACTCTGTTGTAATAACCCCGGTTTGCTTTGACGCCTTAGCTCAGCGCCTGTTTTCTTCCACTTATTGTATTTTTTATCCCAACTAGTCTCCGAACATTTAAAATGGCAGGAATTGTTTTGTCGATTCGGAGATTTCTTGTCCTTCAGCTAGTTCGTAGTCTACTCCAATCGGTACAGCGTCCTTATTTAACCGATTTACTGTGTTTTTTCGTTAAGCACCATTTCGATCTTTATGTCATAGTCATCTCGTTGTCAGTCTGAGATGATGCGCATTTTGTTGTGACCTCGGATTCTTGATTCAGGACGAAAATTCCATCGATCGGCTGTTTGATCTGATAAAGTTGCGCGCGATGGCTACCAATTAGCTCGCATTGGTCAGTCGCCAGAGGAACAAGTTTCCACGAAAATCTACTTCTCCTCTGAGGTTAGAGGGATTTACTTCCCCTGGTTGTATCGTAATTCTCGATGAACTGAGCGGTTCAACTGGTCTGGATGTGCGCGTATCGTACAACAAATATCGACGCTGTCTTGAGTTCTACGATCCACTGTTGTCCATCTAGCTTGGTGCACTACGGATTGACGGATCAGATCGAAGCCCTAAGACCCTGAAAGTTGATGTGATTTGCCCAGTATTCGCTATGCACTCAGCGCCAGGAATTGTTAAGGTTTTGTTCACCTTTCTCTATATATACTGGCCCTAGATATACTGGCCCCTCGAAGGTGCGTCGTATTTTGGCCGTTTCCCCTCCAGCAAACAGTTATGTAAGGCGGATTCATTTAGATCGTATTCACTATGATTTATCTGAATTCATTCCTTTGGGAGAATTCGCTGACTCCATGAATTTCACCTGGTGTAGCCGCCCATGCGACAAAATCTACACCTTATTCTTGTTTCCAGCGTTGGATATCGTAGGTGGACTGATCGACGTCCTGGTTGACCGTAGACAACCAGATCATCAGTTTCTCCGCTCGATTGAATCTCTACATAAACACGGGTCTGGTCTGAGTACCTTCCTCGAATGCTTGTCTCAGGTTTTCGGAAGTTGGTTACTGTGTACGACCAGATCCTATGTATCATGACAATGTTTTCGGATATCCTATCGACCCCATTTTTTAAATGTTTTTTGAGCATGAAGGATAGCACATTCTGGCAATCCACTCGCCAGGCGTCGTATCGATAAGGTAGTGCAAGTTGGATAGGGTCTCAACAGATCGTGGTTTGGCGTTTGAAGTTGAAATTCAACTTTGACTGCATGACGATCTCTAACCGTGAAGACGCCATTCTGATATCATCGATAAGTACTCTCGTTTCGTGTCTCCCGCTTGGTCGTTTTGGAAGGTGTACCAACTAAGATATCTGAAAACACGAGTTCTCTCGTTAATTCTCGAGGTCGAGTCTGGCGGCGAATTGGTTGATAAATTTTATTACTTGTACGAGGGTGCTGTTTGTCACCTAGCGATTCACCTAGTCATTGGGGGGGGTGGTAATCCCACCGTATCGGTTCAACAGACTTCGTCAATTACCGTCATCCTAAACGGGACATTGTATTCGATGACTTCGAGTGCGCACGGAATTCTATGGGGAACACGAGTCGTGTGTTTGAATTTGGAGCGATGTAGATTAAAATTCAGGTCAACATAAGCCTCATTTAATGGGAGCCTGTTTTTTTTCCGGATCGTTTGCGTATGTCTTTGACAGTGGGATTCCAGCTAATCAGAAGGATTATAGATATTCTCGCCTTCAAATCAATAGCGCCAGTGAGTCCGTGGTTGCTACAGCTTGGCTCGTCTTTTTTCGCTGTTCAACAACAACACTCGTTCAACTGTAACACCATTTTGGCGTCTGGCTGCCCTGCCACCCTCAGGAAGCTGGAGCGCTAAACTACAATCAGGTCGCCCAGGTGTAGATAGGAGCAATCGAACTGCTGAGGTTGGGTTCGAACCACTGACTTCCCGATCAGTAATTGCGCACCTTAACCACCGAGCTATCTCGAGGTCTGGACTGAATCCCAGTGGTTTCTCCCACGGGCGTACCTGTTGTGCTTTTCAAAAGAGTGTTATGCATTATTGGGCAGCGTTCGTGCAAGTACTGCCTCCAACGTGTTTCCGATTTTTCTCCAACGGTACTTGTTCTAAATTGTATCCATTTTCGCTACCCTCTAAAAGGCTGGATTTCACCCATATTCTCAATGTTACTTTAGCCTTTGTCCGCGTGCTAAAGGTATTTAATTAGGCTTACAAAATGGCTCTTACCGCAATCGTCCAGAACAATCAGGTGAGCTGGCACTGGTAACATCCCTGCGTGAATAGAATAGAAGGCCTAGACCTGGCAATCATGTGGAAAGCGGTTTTAGATCAGCCAAGAGGCGCTGCGCCGTTATCATTAAGATGTTCTGTCTCTAAAAGTACAAAACCCTTAGAGAATTTGTCCTGGCACCCCTAACGCACACAAACCAAGAAAATCTGTGAACGGAAGAATATTCCATTTAGGTGTCCTGGGCCGGAAAAGCAAGGCTTCAAATTCCTGATGCAGCTTCACGACAAACTCCGGTAAGTGTTAGTCATCCACACTAACCAACAGACAGGAGCTTCGTTCTGACACCCAGCACTGATCAAGTCGACTAGTCTTACTGATTAGTTCTCTGACCGCCTTAAAACTCGATCAACCTGGTGACATATTCACTTGGTTTGACTAAGCTTTTGTGTCAAAAGCGAAGCATTTCCCAGCAATAAATCTCTTTAAACGATGGCTACTCAGTCGGTCCCAAACAGCTTGATTGATAGCAACTGTGATTTCTTCAACGAATTTTGAATATGGAAATCGAAAGCAGTTTGATGTTCTTTGTGACTCCGTCATTCAGCATTCCAAAAAATTGCAACTGGACGACCAACCTTTTAACGAGACAAGCGTGACTCAGGAATTCGCCTCCTGCATTACGCAACAATTTCATCCCCATATCGAGTTCGGTTTGCATTCAGTGTGCTGAAAATTTTTAACGATCACCATGGTCTTTTCCCATAAACATTCTGTGGTTTCCCTTTTTATCGTATGCTCTTCAAAATGTAATGTTGGGGTCCTCGGACAAACTCAAAGACTGATGGATACTTCTCCTCTGTTGCCTTTAAGTTCTGCATATCTGAAAAATCGATGCCGTAGTACTAGCTACTCTGCCCGATGCTTTCGCTCCAAACTCCTTGTGTTCGTCAGCTGTTATGTACAACCAACAGCTCTCCTATACCCTACGGAACCTCATTCGATAGTGTCCTTGTTCGCAGATGTGTTGAGCACAACCCTGCACTTCTGGATCTTTCAGCGAATATACCGTGCTTGGGCCGATCGATCATCAGTTTGTTAAACCCACGAACTTGATTCAGTATCTTCACGTGATCAAGAAGGATTAGACGCACAAATCCTAGAAGGCCTGACTGTACCATGCGTCCGACGTGGACCACGTTCTACCTTGTCTGTTCATTGCTCAGCAGATAGCTGAGATGTTCCCTTTTGAGTATTTCACATTTTGACTTATAGTGAGGTTAGTGTGCACTTTGAAAGTTCCTTATCACTTTTCTCTCTTTATGGGCTCAAAGCCAGCCACTATTTCTCAGTCCTGTGGGAATAGTTCTCCCCATAGTGCCACCTATGTTGCTTGTCACAGCTGGGTTGCTATCTTCATGGCTTTTCCGTTACCTGGACCTTTCAGTTCTTCTCTGTCAGGGGCCCACTTTCAATCGTTTCTCTTAAAAATTATTGCATTGTAAGAATCCTGAGGAATATGTCAAGTGACACTGATCATTAGGGATGCTGCTGCTCTGTCCATGCATTCTGTGTAGGTATACCGTTTGCCACGATCATCTCCGAAAACCGAGATAATGAAAATGACTGCGGATATTCCTCCGCCGACTGTTACTCCATCCTACCGCCCCCTTACACTAAGTGTAAAATGTGTTCCTTGTTGAAGATTGCTGATTTACAAGTATTGGTAAATAAGACTATCTACCTGAGGAGGTGCTAATGAACCATTCACTGACAACGACTACGGCGAGATAGCTCAAGTGGCTAGAGCGCGAATCTACTGACCGGAAGGTCCGTGGTTCGAACCCGATCTCTGCCGCTCGACTTCCCCTGTCTAGGCTTGGGCAACCTGGCAGTGTCCCAGCCCTCGTGCTTCCTTCGGGTGCCATGGCAGCTAAGCACCGAAAGGGTGTGTCAGCTGAGCAGTAGTAGTAGTAGTAGACTACGGCCGTCCCGATTACGATCTGCACACCCCCGGGACTACGTTTACACTAAATTGTTGCTTACTGCGGAGTGGGATGCAGCCCTACCCCCGAACACCCTTCTCGATATTTGACTTCATTCTTACCGCAGGGAACTCTCAGTGAATCGGGCGAAGGTTTTTTCTCGGATGAGGCAAGCAATCCGACAACAACCCAAACACACTACGACAGCTGAGTCCTAACTTGTTTGATTCTGACCTTTTCGAAGGGTTGAAATTTTTGAGACTGCATCGGGTGAATGATGCCAACGACACTATTCCAGTACAGCGGGGTACAAGTGTACAAAAGGAAATGGAAGGTTCTTTGCGGTATCTGAAAAAAACATGTGAAGCTTACAAATTCAACCAAACGATGAGTAGAACCCGTTTCCTGTGAACACATGCACTTCAGATGCCTGGTGAAATGCGTCTGTTTAGGACCGAGACGAAACTCACACACAACCCGCATGCATAGCCGGTGGTGTACTTGCACAAAGGCACGTCCGATATTCACATCGCCTGGAATCACTCTTCATCAACAATGTCACACTGAGCGCACGCATTCAGACAACCGCATATAATTCAAAGTTAAACGAGACCTGTGTTTTTACCCAACAAAACGAGCATGCTTTTATTGATCCAACTGATACCAACTGAATCCACCTAATTAATTCCGATCAATACACGCCAGTCTGTTACCTAACAGCTGCTCTCTCTCCCTCTGCTCTATTTTGTTCGTTTCTCATGCTGGTTCTGTTCAGGCAATTTTCCACGAAGCGTGCTGATTCCTCACTAAATTGCAACTGGGACTTTTTGAATAGTGAACCATTCATTTTCAGAGAGAGAAGTTGTTCCGTCGTTCTTGGATAACTGTTATAACGGGGTCCTGGTTTGGATGTGATGCAAGCTAGGTTGCACGTGAAACGAAATTCGTCCCGTATTCATTTGGTATTCGCAACGGAAGCCGTATGTGCACTGTTCATCATCCGAATTCCCATCCTCCTTTGATACGTGAAAGTTTTTGGACACCGGGGCACAATCACTAAAATATTCGGCACCTCGTTTCGGCTGTTGTATCAGTGATGTAGCCGAAAATCCCTCGGTTACCCTGGGCCATTTTCTCGCTCATGTACATGGAACTCATGAATAACCCCGGTTTTTTTCTTTTTTTCATTATCGGGTTGTCTGATTACTTTGTACATGATGGATGGTCTGCGATAGTACGTTTGGACGCCGCTACACTTATTGCTGTGATCCGTGTGTTCGTTCAGCTGTACCACCCTTCCGATGCCTAGCTGCCATGCCACCCGAGGGAAGCACGAAGGCTGCTTGGATACTGCCAGGTTGCCCAAGCCTAGACAGGGGAAGTCGAGAGGCGGAGGTCGGGTTCGAACCACAGATCTTTCGATCAGTAAATTCGCGCTCTAACCACTGTGCCATCTCTCCCCTTATGGTCCGTGCATGTGAAGTTAATTTGCTTATGTGAAACACGTGTGATCTGCTCACTACAATTGTTCGAAATCGCACGCTTGTGATTGTGTAACGTAGTCGGGTCAATAAGTTTACATGTTGACTGTATTCGAGCCTAGGTTCCTCTGTGGAGCATTCCGTGAAGACTCGCATTCCGCGTTACTGTGGACTGTGGGGTAATGGATGAGTCGCACTCGGTGAACTTCGTAAAGAGGATGGATATGTGACTGAGAGCACACAATCCACATTGAGAAACTTCCGAAAGACACGGAAAATAGGTAAACAAATTGATGACTTCAACTCAGATAGTGTTTGACAAATAAGTGTTAACGTGAATCTTGAACGGCTGAAAACTGTTGTAGGGTGGAATATCAGAATCGAGATGGGATTGTCCTAGAGTCGTGTGGTTCTGGCGGGAAATGAATAAGTGAGGAATTCTTTGTGGTGACAACTGAGGGTGGGGTAGCTGGAATTGAAGTGGCATGTTGCACGACAGAATAAATTAAGAGGTGTAACCGAAGACGTAAACTCAGAATACTTGTCTTGTTACGGGGACGTAAGTTTGAGAAGATCGGTCGATTTGACACAAATCTCTCTTGGTCCAAGTGAATCGTTTACAAGGCTGCTCGATTTTTAATGCAGACTGATAACCAATCAGTGAGATGTTTTATTGGCAGCACGCCTGAACAGTGTTAGGTGTGGGCTAAGAGTCCGTTTGTTGTCTGTCAGTTAATGTGAGAGAAAAAAAGGATTACACTAGCAAATTAGGAGAGACATGGTGCACGAATTTGATTCTGCTTTTTGTGTCTGGACCTTCTGGTTCATATCATCTGAACTGATGATTCCTCGTCGTTCACAATGTTGTGCTCGCCCGTTGCCCTGTAGTCCGCAATAATACGAATCGCTCAAGTAATTCACAGAGCCGTCTAGGCTTGAGAGCATTATCACACACAGCCACACTTGCCAGATTTTTACCAATTGTATCTCCCCAGGGTGGCATTCACTGACATGCGCTCGACAATCCCACTGCGATGCCACGAGAATAAACCACAGTATACCGTGTAACCATGCTCAGTATGCTAAAGTACGAAACCACGATTCGGGCTAACACGTCCTTCGTGTCTCACGCGTAAACGAATTAGCTCCACACGCACCGATCGGATCAATAAATGTAGCGCCCAAAAGTACTGCCACTGATCATCCATCGTGGACAAACTATTCAGACAACTGGATAAAAATAAAACTGCCTATTCATGAGTTCGGTGTATGAGCAGGAAAATCGCAGTGTTGAGCAGCAGAGAGAAGACATAATTAATGTGTGTCTGCTGAACTTTTGGCTAAATTATTGACAGAACAATGAGTGATGTTTGAGAGTAGCGAATACGAATTGGGATAGGAGGAGACTGCCGTGCGCCTATTGGTGGAAATCAATCCAATTAGTATCCCATGGCTGATAATTTTGGCGACAATGTATCCACTGATTTTTCAAGCTTTCCCGAAACTTGCCTTCCTAGTCTTTTGAGGTTCATTCTGCACGCCGTCGCCCAGGGGACGACGTGTAACTGAAAGCGTTCAGCTGCAGCACCCTTTCGGTGCCCGGCTGCCATACCACCCGAAAGAAGCACGAAGGCTGGGATACCGCCAGGTTGCCCAAGCGTAGACAGGGGAAGTCGAGAGACAGAGGTCGGGTTCGAACCACGGGCCTTCCGGTCTAACCACTGAGCCATCTCGCCCCAACGCGTGACTGACGTTGGAAGAATACCATAATGTAATGCTTCAACGGAGATTTTTCTTTGGGATTCATTATATTGTCAAGTCACTTTGCAGCTGAGTATTCTTGTGGTCATAAAATAATAGAATTTTAAACACATCGTTCAGCTGTAACATCTTTTCGGTGCCTAGTTCCCATGCCACCCGAAGGAAGCATGAATGCTGAGATACTTCCAGGTTACCCGAGTCTAGACAGAAGCAGTCGAGTTGTGGAGGTTGAGTTCGAAACACTAACGTTTCGGTGAGTAACCTCATGCTTCAACGACTGAACTATTCAGGGTTCTCCGTTCGATTTTCCATTAAAAAAAAACGAAGATCCAGCAGCTAAATTTGCATCGGAAGCCGCCAAGTGGGCGGAACTGTTAGCAGCAGTTTTCGTAATGTTTATGAGTGGCCTGATACCAGGGTAATTTACATTGGAAAACGGTAGGGTAACATACTACTTTAAGGTTGATGAACACTCGCGAGTATCTCCACAGACAGTGCGCTTTTTTGGGTCTTAGTTCACTGATCATGCTTGTTTCCCACAGGCAAGCCACTTTAATTTTTCGACCAACGAGATACGCCTTCCGGTGACTACATCTTTTAGTCTCCTTAATCCTGTTTTAATCGCCTCCCACAACCCGACAATGGGTCACCGCACTGCCAGAAAGCAACATGGCTCCACCTAACACAATCCTGGAAGCTGCGTAGAATTTGTACCCCACAACTATTCGGAACTACTCGCTTCTTCTCAGTTGTTGGTAGGTAGTGGGGGGCAAGATTGCTCGTTGGTTAGAGCGCGAATTTACTTACCGGAAGCTCCGTGGTTCGAACCCGACCTCTGCCTCTCGACTTCCCCTGTCTAGTCTTAGGCAACCTGGCAGTATCCCAGCCCTCATGCTTCCTTCGGGTGGCATGGCAGCTAAGCACCGAAAGGGTGTTACACCTGAACGATTTTTCATTTATTAACGTTCCGTTCAGGTTTCTTCCTGTAGGTATAAGAGCCGTGAAGCATCGTACATCTGTTTCGTTCCTGTTAGGAAGCATCTATAATATGCATCTCCAACAGTCAATGTACCATTGCCAGGGCAGCATTTTGCGCAGCTCACACTCATGCAAGATACACAGCCACCATCTTTCAGAAGTTGGCTGCCTTTCTCAGTGTTGATCTCTTCTTGAAGCAGATAGTTTGTAAACTTGGAAGATTTTGATTGCTCAGTTGAAGTTCTATCCTGGTGTGAAGTGTGTGAAGTTTCTTCAGGCGTATGACCTATTTCAACCTACTTCTTTTCAAGAGGGAAAAAATGAATTTCGCACATTTTCGTTAGGTTGGCTCAAGCTTATTTTGAAAGTCAATCTGCTTGCAAGGACTTGGATAACCCGTTGTTGAAACTTGAGCTAGGGTTCGTCCGAAGTTTCAAAAAGAACCGTAAATACACAACTTTTCATGAGATAGCGAGCTCACTTTTCTCGATGATTTAAATAGAGTTATGCCGTCTAAACGCCATTTCCTGAGAATGAAACAGTCCACTTGCGTTTGGCCGGGACAAGTTGGGGTGTTTGGTTTACGAGTAACGTTTCCCAGCTCTGGTACTTATGGAAATAGAAGGACTGGCTAAGGCTGAGATTCTACCCGCGCATTCAAGGTTAGATGGGAGCACTCACGAGCCTCTTGGTTGTTTGGTCCCACCTCGTGCTCGGTACACAGCACAACAAAGCACTGATTAATGTGGTTTAAACAGGAAACTGTCAGACCTCAGGTGAAGAAGCATCTGCACGCATCGTGGTGGATTTGGAAAGCTGATAAGATGGAGGAGGCGCGAAATCCTTGGACTATGCGTTAGCTACTCCAGCTGATACGTGCAGCAAGCCTAAACAAGTCTCCGGTTAGCGCAACATTACCACAGCTAACAAGGGTTCGCTTATCTGTGAAAAAGAAGAGCGTCCAAACACTCAAGACCAAATCAGCTGGCCAACAATTTCTGAACGGGATCCCAACCGGCAACGCAACCCTGGACCTTGAACATGGAACCCGCAACGGTTTCCGGAATAAGCGAGTGCCTTTTGTCCCTCGAGTATCACAGAGCTGCTAGTTCAGATGAACTCCCCTCCGCTCTATTCATTGTGGAGGTTCAACTGGTGCTTGTCTGACTTTTTTGCCTCTATCCGGGGTGATTCGATAGTAGTGTTGATTTTAAAATAAATGCTCACAGAGGAGTTAACCTGTCTACACTCTCTGCGTTGGCTATTTCACTTCATCCCACGAAGGCGCGTGAAGACGGGACCCGAGAGCAGCAAGCAGAGTTCCAACCGGGAAGAGGCTGTGGGGTCCATATCTTCACACTCCGTGAAATGTTAGGGCAATGGGCAATGCCTATAGGCTCCCCAGGGTACGCTCCAGATGTTCTACCTCCCCCCTCCCTGCCCCATTGTTCTCTTTCGATTATAAGGCTTTATGGAAATAAAGTGACGTGGTTGTAGGGCAGTGAAACAATAATGTGCTCATCTGATGTTCCTGTTACTGATGACAATGGTGATGTGGGATAAACGCCAGTTTAGGAGGCAAAAATCCCCCGAATGAAGAATGATGAGGTTGTGAGGACGAGCACGTCGTTTTTCCATGTGAGCCATTTACATCAGGCGTCTTCGATATCAACAACGATCACAGGTGAAGCCTGCTGCCTGCTTCTCTCCATCCATGTGATTCCATATGTGAAGTGTCCACCACATGACTGCTCCAGGAACACCACATACCACCACCAGGTGAAAAGCATCGAAATTGCATATATTCATGTGATAACGACAAGCTTCAGGTTCTGAATTCTACAACGAGGCGTAGTGTGTGTTATCAGATTGGCAGTTTTATACTTGTTTTCTTTTGAAGATTGATACCAATGGTATCAAAACACCTTCGGTTTTGAAAACTGCACACCACGTGAGGTCTCGTTCGTGTATGCCCACCGGAGTCGTTAGCTCTCGTCTCCCCTAAAACTTATTGCTGCCTACAGCAGACTGATCTCTGCGTCACCATGAATCAACCCAAATAAACGTCGCAAATCGCACAATCAATTTAACCTGCTGAATACGATACTTATATCCTCCGAGGAATGTAACTCATTGTTTTTACAATAATTAGACTGGTTAGTGGGTTTCCAACTGGATTCGGAGTGCTGTAGTGCACTGAACCCAAGTTTTTAACACGCATGGTGAATCGCAGTGTCTGCGTGTTAACGATATTTGAGAGCTGTTTCAACTCTAGACATAAGCTCTCAGCTCGATTTTCTTGGATGGTTCATATGAAAAAAGTGTAGTTGCAACTGCTGATCAAGTGCCACTGTTAAGAGAGCTACAAGTTAATAAGCCTACCACAGTCGCTTATTTATCTATGCAGTAGTCGTTACTGAATAAACAACGGTCGCGCCGCACGGGTGGTTGTTTTATAGCATGTGGTTTGTCAGAAAACATACTTAATTTGTTTTGAAGCGACTAAGGCTACGTGGATGTTCGGTCAAGTCCGGTCTGCAAACAAACTGCTAATAGAAGAAACCTACCGGCAGCGGTTGTTCTCTTTTCCGGTTCTGATTCAATCGACTTCCCCCTCCCCATCAGTGCATACACCGACACCACCACTAACTCTCGAGACTATTTCCTCGTTACGTTTGAGGCCTCAACTGGCATACAGCTCTATTTATGCTTCCAAAATAGCTGGGACAACGTCGCTCCTGTGCTTGCTCATTGTTTTTGCCTCATCTAAGGTCGAGGTGTCTGCCCCGTTTGTCCATTCCTCCTGTGCAATATCATTTGCTTTTTACAACCTGGAGTCATTTCGGTTCAGTTTACTAGCCATACAGGCTTCACTGAACTTAACAGGTGGGGGGGGGGCGAGGTAGCTGATTGGTTAGAGCGCGAATTTACTGACCGGTAGGTCCGTGGTTCCGTGGTTCGGATCTGACCTGTGCTTCTCAACTTCCCTTGTCTAGTCTTGGGCAACCTGGCAGTATCCCAGCACTCGTGCTTCCCTCGGGTGGCATGGCAGCTAGGCACCGAAAGAGTGCTACAGCTGAACAAAATTAAAGGTGTGGTAAGGTGTTTCTTACGAATCGGTTGCCGTTTTGTCCATCCGCAGCTGATCCGGTTCGAAAACGCATTTCTTCTGCGATTCTTCGCCTATGAACTGGTCTGCAGGTCCGGCGGTCCTACGACCACTGTGAAGCGCCAGTATGGTAGTTCTCTGAGGATTTGTCGTAGTCCACTCAGAGCTTAGTTTTTCGAGAGACTCACCTGGTACCCAGCTGAATCTCTCGTTTATGATGATCATAAACGAGAGATTCACTTGAGTCTCCCGTGAGACCCAAAGTGATTTGCAGTTGTGTATTGGTCGAAATCAGTCCAATTTTGGTTCAAGTAGAATATAAGGTTGACGGAAACTCAGGAAGTGCGCCTACCTGATGATCCCCGAGAAGGGCGAAACCGATCGTGGGCTGTCGAAGAATTTTCGGCAGCCTTATGAGTAGTGTATTACGTCTATACTCAGAGCTTATTTTTTCCAGTGTTTTATCATCATGACCACGTCACTTTTCAACTGACCCGTCGGCGTGAACTAATTCAGTTGATCTCTGTCACTTAGCTCTGTGAAAACTAGCCCTGTATCCGTTATGCTCAGGCCGTTTCAGCCGCCAGCTGTTCATTATCGCAAATTCTTGTCATACAACATTCGAATATAACTTCCAAAAGCATCACGTGCCCCCCCGTCATTCACACATAGTTGAATCTGTTCGCCTTATCGACGATTGTAGACCACTTGCACTGCTATCGCCCCATACTCTGGCATGCGAAAGCACGCAAAACTCGTGATTTCTCAAGAATAACGGTGGCGCTGCTACCAAAACAGGCGCTAGCACTAATGGTGGGTTGTATTGTCACTATTGTTTGTCCCAAACACGGCCAACATGTCTAAGCAGTTCGAAGTGGCATATAACCAATCTCTAATGGATGGATGAGAGCATTTTCCAGTTTTTGAGGATGAATTTCGCATGGGAAGAGTAAATATATTGAGACCAATCAGCCATAGTTTTGACGTACTCTCTGCTTCAAGCATGGAGTAGTGATCCCAGCTGCGTATTCAGCTATATTCTTTGTTCTGTTAAACAAAATGTGAGCCTTTTTTCATTCATCCAGTAACTGTAGATGGATAATACCCAAGGAATTACGCATGCGGTTGGGATGAAGCCTGTTCCGCTGAGAAGAAAAATCTCCAGTTCGCGTAGTACACTCATTTGCAAATCGTTTTGGTTTTCGCAGGAGACTCTAATGAACCTCTCGTTTATGATATTTTTCAACTGATTGTGTTACACAAAGACTGTCTCATGTTTCAGTTGGTACGATATTCGAGATATCGTAGTATATTTTCGGAGAGAAAACTACTCACAAGGTTGCTAAAAACTCTTCGACAGCCCACGACCGGTTTCGCCCTTCTCGGGGATCATCAGGTAGGCGCACTTCCTGAGTTTCCGTCAACCTTATATTCTACTTGAACCAAAATTGGACTGATTTCGACCAATACACAACTGCAAATCACTTTGGGTCTCACGGGAGACTCAAGTGAATCTCTCGTTTATGATATTCTTCAGCTGAACATACGCACAAACGCTGTATGATGTTTCAGTTGATACGATGTTCGAGATGTTTTAGCGTACTTGTCTGACGGAGCACACTATTAAAGTAGGGCGTATGGTTGACGAAAAGTCTTGAACTACGCCCATCTGAGGAGCACCAAGACGGGTGAAGCCAATCGTAAGTGGTTGATGTGTTTTCAGCGACTTTACAAGTTGTGTACCCCATCAAGATACTTGTTGACGGTATACAGATGTATTTTACTGTACCGTTCGTCGGTGAAATCCTCCAGCCTCCAGTGGAGCAGTTTTCGGCTCAAATGAATAAGGCTCATTCCTTCCTAGTATTTTCCTACTCACACTTAGTCGTGGTATCTGGTGAGAAGGTTATGTTTGCACGATGGTCGAGTGAGAGTCTGTTTTATTAGTCGAATGAGTGATGAGTTAACACACCAACGGCCATGTACAAAGAAAGAACATGGCTGTTCATTTTGGTCGGCACATATATGCCGGAGTCGTCAGAGCAACGTCCTTGCCAAATACAAACGATTGCCTTTGAAGAGTCTGCACACTCACCCTCCTATAATTGCTTATACTAAACAACTGAGTACGGCTGTTTTACGACACAGTAAGCTTTATATGAAGGAGCTCATCCATTTCAACTTCTTTTTTAATTGGCTCGCTCGATGCCTCCTTCCTGTAAATGTAATGCTCTCAGTGTAAGGTGTCTCCGGAACATTCTTCAGGTCTGCTGATAACGTGGGATTAGCAATGCTGACGTACACCAGATGGTCTTAGGAAGAAGAAACTCTCTCGCGATAGATGAATTACTCATGATTCATATGCTGCGCTGGTTGGGACGTACTCCGCATGCCAGAAGACCGTCTGTCTGCCTTACAGATCTCTTTTCGCCCAGCCCTGTGCTGAATGGAAGTGACCGAGAGGTGGACAGTGTGTGACCTAGCAACGAAGTGCGAAAACTGCCGCCTCCCTGGATGGGGACCCCGGGACTCAACTCACCAATGGTTAATGACACTGGCAGAAATGGCCCATTCGCGCAGTCAGTGGCACTCATGCATCAAAGCTGTCGCCTTCAATGCGTAGCTACACAGCTCTCTAAAGCTTGGCCGTATCTCCTGTTTAAAATGCCTGAGGTACCTACTCTCTGTGGTTTGTGCGGTCCACACGTACTCGGGTGTTGCTGAATAGGACATGTATTTTTTGTCCAACGGTATTCGATTTCTAGGGGCTATTTTTATCTTCTTCGGTTCGACCAGATGTTCGCTGCGGGTCTCTAGACAGTGGCATCTCCGCGACTAAATTCCTTGACTCTTTCCTTGTCTAAATGCCATTAGCAACAACACAGAGGTTACTTTAGTGGTGGTAACTCAGGATAGTGAAGTCGCATTCCATTTACAGTGTTCTGACAATCTGTCAGAGGGATTCTTTCTTAAAATAGGGATCCGTGACAGGCTTGTTGCGATGCTCTGGTATTCAATTAGAAATCCGATTTCCAGCGGATCTGAAGGAGAGAATTCACACAAAGCATAGTGGTATATTAATCAAGTAGAGCTAAGCCCTGACATGGAAGAACGTTCCTCGTCGGTTTCAGTTCAATGGTCGACATAACCAACTAACCAGAAGGAGCGAATCCTGTAGTCAGTCTCCCCAAGGGGAAATTAATGCTTTCAGAGGAGACATGCGAACAATTTGCAGGCATCGATCAGCCTGGGGAATCTGTCACAGATTAACGGGATACATAAAGAGCTCATTTCTGTTACACAAAAGGTACCCTGATCACAAGGCCACTAGTAGAAAGTCATTTGTATGTTATGCCGTCTTCCTTTTTATCAGGCATGTTTAAAACACATCTGTTTCGGGAACAAGTTTGTTGGAGTGAACCGTACACTAGTCAATGGATACGGTCGAAAATTCCACCTCATGGTGACACGTCGGCTGCTCTTGCTAGTCACCAATAGCTGTGGTGGTGGTGTTGTTGTAATGATACGTTTATGTCATGGGTCACAATCACGGTTAACTTGGTAAGTCGGTAGGCCGAGGCCTTTGTTCAGGTCAGACAGAAATATGATATACTTATAAAGAGAACTCGGACGTGAGGAGCAAAACAAGTCACTTGCGTATGCTACACAAAGAAGGTCTTCTGGTGAGTGCGCCCTCTTGCATAGCCAGTTTTGCTCAGTAATCTATCGCGCTGAGGTGTAGCCAACAAGCAATGATTGACTTACTCAGTAAGCTTAGGAAGACTGCACATTCATCTCGTGTTCCCCGTAAGTTCTTGAGAGGTGACCACGAACAGGTTGTATTCGGTATGGAACCTAGCACCCTCGTCAGCTGCTTATTATGCGGTTTGAAATCTTGATACGATATATATCAAGAGTAGCTGACGGAGATATCTCATTCCCATGGTCATCAAAGTTCCTGTATGTCAACTGACGTCTTCAGCACATAGATGCTATCTTTTCAACCCGACACTAATCTGTTGCAAGCCATCACTTTCAGTGGGTAACCGTACTGTCTCCACTGTCAGTTAGTTAATTTGTGGTTACCATACGCTTCGCAACAAGCGGATTGATGAGGTGAGGTTATTTTTCTCTCAAATTATGTCACTCCGTAAAACCGACGACAATTGCTGTGCTCGACGGAACGGCAAACTGACAGATGTCTTTGCACATTCCACGATGATTTGCGTCCACACTACACTGACGTTTTTTTATTGGTTACTCACCCAACATTTTCTTTTCATGCTACTTTGGTATTTACCGGGTTCGGAATTGTATTTATAAGAACGCTTCTAACACACACACAGCCTATGCTCATTCCCACAAACGGCTAAGCAGCTTTCATGAGTTAAACCCATCTCGGGGGTGGTCCTGTCTAAGCTTGGGCAATCTGGGGGAACCCAAGCCGTCATGTCTCTTTTGGGTAAAAGTACCGAAGCCCCACGACCACTGAACTGCTTGCTTCATCAGTCGGCAATCTGTTGAACATTGTCACGCTTACAGACAAAAAATGGCAATCATGTTCTCCGATGGGAAAACCGCATTGGACTCGGCCGAACACTCCATCTTATGGTGCTGCTCAACCTGCAAATATCTTCCCGAAATCTTCATTTCACTTCTCCAATCACTGTACTCTAACACCAGTGGGAATTTTTCTCCTCGGTTCACTACCAAAAATGCTATCTGATAGGTATGCTCTTTCTTTTTCAGTCTCATAGTCGAAATAATTTGGTTGAGTCGGTTAAATCGCGTTGGGAGTCGATCTACTTCCCCGACAAATGCTGCTGGGTTCGAACCCTGGAAACCGTCAAACAATTTAGTTAACCCGACTGCTGGTTTCAGGATGTCTTTTGTATTGTCAAAATGCAGAGTTCTGGTTCGAGACGTTACCAGGCCTAGTCGTTCAAGGCCAACGATTGGAACTAATTACTGAGTATATCTATCTGAAAAAGCTCGTTCGCTAACGCCTCAACTTAATCACGTGGCACCGGTGTGATAGTAACCTGTTAGTGCGGTAGTGCGACCTGTGGCTTGTCGTCTGGGTGTGAAAGTTGGCCACTTCACGGAAAACAGTGGGTTTCTTACTTTCTAGTATGTAGTGGAGCACTGTACCTCCAACACTGAAATACATTGTCTAATGGTCGAGATTTTAACACATTCGCATCACGTTCACGTCAATCTCGTCCGAACAGTCCCCTTCCTCTCCAGGCGAGTCCACATCAGAGAGGGGGGGGGCGAGCGGACTGGACCTACTAAACTAATTGCACCGGGCTGGGAGGGGGACTGTTCAAATTCTAAAAATCCCACAACCACCTAAAACATTTACACAGGCTTGCTTGGTTGTGTTACTCATGTCTGAAGTCCGTTTGCTCACGCGGACATTATTCGCTCTTTAAAAGTTGGGTTGAAGGAAAGCAACTGGTGGTTATGCTATGATGGGACGGTATGGTTTTAAAACCTTACGGTCTTGGTCACGTTGGTATGAGCCTTCTCTCAGGTTGACAAAATGACCAATCACCCAACCGGGGGCTGTAGGCCTTCGCCGATATGGCTAAGTCGCAGAACTGGCCACACCTTTGTGTTCAGTTAAACACCAACTTTGCTTCTCTGATTTCGTTTTCGGTATTCGATCGCCATTCTCTCATGTTCCCCTTTCTTCATTGGTTGCCAAGGCGACTGGACTCATAGTACTCATGTATGCGGTTGAAAACAGAACAGAACTTATATGATGCATAGAAGAGTCGGCTTTTGTAACGTTTCCGTCAGACTTGAGTCCCCACTGTACATCACTGTCTCGCCTAATTTTTGTTCGATGTGATTTGTGCTCGTTGGTTTTGCATATGCTGCAACTCTTTCACCATTCACTCTGTTCGCTAAAGGCCTAGCCTATAAGGACAATAATGAACTAGCAGTAACTGCTGGCTGGTAATTGTTTGCGCGCAGTCGTTGCGGTGATTGCGGTACTGTTCTCTTTCCCCTACATGTTGGTCCCACTTACTTGTTCACTTGTGCTCCAATGATGATCGGTTCGCGGTATATGACCCAAACCATAGTAAATGCTGATACTTCCCCGATTTGGAACCTAACCAGCTACTTTTTTCCAGCGTTTCCATTAAGGTTCAGAAAACAGCATAAGTTTGATCCTTCACGTCTCTGTGACTTAGCCGACTACCACAATCTCAGTTTCCGCTTCGTTTATTGGAAATGTCAGACTGTGCTTTTCGGTCGCTCCGTTTTCCCAATTCGTTAACATACCCTTCCTTGATCTCAGTGATTTAAATCCCGTCACTCGACTTTGCCCCGAGCATTCGCCAATCAAATGCTTGGTAGATTTGTAAACAGCTTATCTGTGATGCGTTTTCCAACTTCTCTGTCAATTGTATTTTCTTTGCTTCCATCTGTGATGAACAGGGATCAATTTGGAGAAGTTATGTTGAAGAAATCAACGATCACACTTCCAGTTTTCACGAAACTGAGTCCAGTAAGTGTCTGTGTACACGTTTCTTTGTGGCAACCGAAACACTTGTGATCATGTGACGTGGATTGTTTTGTACACTCATGTCATTGATTTCTAGTCAAGGATGAGATGTTCTCGTCTGTTGTTCCATAAAATTGTCGGACTGGTATTAGTAGAATCTTCACACTTTGTGGACTCTGAAATTGTTTTAGACCTGATTCTGAACTCTGCTCCCACGTCTTTGGGTAGTGACGTATCAACGCATGAATGTCGCTTTGTTGTGCCGTATGTGCCTTTCTCATCCATCCTATGTCGTTTTACTCGACATTTCTGTTTTCTACTTGAGTGAGAAGCATGATCACTGTATTCGACAAATACTCTCATCTGCATACCAGTTTGGTTTTTCGTTGGGGACCCAACTGAATCTCTGGTTTATGGGGTTCTCCTTCAACTGAATGTGTTGCCTTATGTGCGATATTCGAGACATCGCAATACGTTTAATTGTAATAACTGTTCAGCTGCAGCATCCTTTCGGCGCCTATCTGCCATGCCACCCGAAGTCCGAGATAATGCCAGGTTGTCCAAGCCTAGACAGGGGAAGTCGAGATGCAGAGGTCGGTTTCGAACCACGGATCTTCCGGTCAGTAAATTCGCGCTCGAACCACTTGAGCCATCTCGCCCCTTTGTTAAGATGTAACACACTACTCATAAGGTTGCTGAGAAATCCTCGACTATATTGTGTTCAAGATATCATGTACAGGGTTAAACTGTCTAGCATTTTTGACGGGTTTAGGTCACTTGTGAAGCCTGGGTCGTTCCATGGCTCTAGTGAGAATACTCGAGATTATTAGCCAAAATGATTTGTTCCTACGGCGCGAAGGGTACTACACGTGGTACTAAATTACTCCATCTTCAGCACTACTCTGAAACAGTTAGGCGGATTTGATCGCATGAAAACGCTTGTCGGGACAAATAGTCTGATACCTGAGCGCTCATGTCAGACAGAGAGTCGTCATAGGGATGAGCGTTAGTTATGATGGAGGGGTCTTCTCAGCCCCGGCAATGTCAGATAACGTAAATTAGAATCAAAACAGTGCTTTGCAGGGGCAGCTGCGTGGGTAGGTAGTTTGTTTGTGGCCCGCCCAACTGTTATTATTATTATTATTATTGTCTGAGTTTGACCCAGAATTTCAACCGGGTTCGCCACACGCCTACTATCGGTCTCGTTTCACGTATTTCGGGAGCTGAGGAAATTATTCGGGATACTTTCATCCAACAATGATTGTACTTATTCGCGTTTTAACCGAATGAGTATCCACTGTGTTAGTTCTCCAGCATAACATAAAATTCGAAATGACTCGAAAATAATATTAATCGGACACGGTTATCTGGTTTGTTTGTCCGGATCGTTCTCCGTTAACTAATCAAACGACTAACCACGTTGGATGTGATCTTGGGTGTTTGGATGAGAGCAGCCATTCTGACCCACTTGTGAGATCCATGTGGCTGTCTTCGGGCTATGGCTATAGCGCAACCGGACAGTAACAGTGTACCGGTATCGCTCTTCCCCGGGTAGATTCGAAATTTTGTCGATCTAGACGGTTAGTTTTTATCGTAGTCACAATTCGAACGGACCGAATGCCGGATATTGAGGCCACAGGCACAGTTGATTCGTGGGCTGTCCATCCACTGATACACTGGTAGTCATCCGCATCATCTCGTATTCATGGGGTCGCTTCCAAACCATGATTATCCGTGAATTACACCACAGATCTGCACTCACCACACAATCGATACCGATCACCATGGTGGCAATTTTTCAGACAACAAAAACAACCTCAGCGTTCGTTTGCAGAAGTGTCATGGTGTGTGTGTGTGTTGGGCTATGTTTGCACTCATCGTCACCCCAACAGTCTTTGGAAGTGTGATTTAGGCAAATTAACCAAGAGACTGTCTCCCATTTGAATCGTGTAAGTGAGGACATTCTTTCTCTTCGCAGTCCATGTGACGTCGCACAGCACACACGTCACGTGCACACCAGATGCCGGATCATGCTGTTTTGTCAAGTGTCACTTGAGCTCATCAAGAGTAGTGCTGAGTTTGAAATGATCTAGATACACAGGAAGTCATTGTATGACTCATTCAATGTTATTTTCACACAACAGCAGATCAATACTAGGTTCCGATGTGTGTTTTGTCTAGTTGTAGTAGAGATTCTCTTTGCTTCCGGGTGTTGAACAATATATCGCACAACACTAGGTTTCAGGCTATCCCAGCTTATCCGTCACACCGCTTGAAAGTCTTAAACGTACGGAGGGAAAAACCGGTGATGAAAAGGTGTAAATACATCATCATGTATGGCTGATGTGACCATACCCTGGTTCTGGTTTTATCCCGGCTCAAACTGTCCCACATCCAACCGACTTTGATATGGCATCCTCTGGCGATCAGATCACGCTGTGGACTTCTCGGTGTCGCGAATACTTGGGTTCTTCGTTGTGACGTGTGTAATATGATGTGGCGAGTTTGCCAGGTATGAAGCAGGAGGTGTATCTGATAATCACGTCCACTCAGTTGCTGTAAACATGAAGTACGCCAGTAAAATACTACTGGTCAGAGACAACTCGATCCACTGAAGTCGCTCTCACTACCCACTAGAAAGAGCGTTGCCATAAAAAACTGCACATATTTGGCTTAAACCCGGTGGTTGTCGTGACTTGAATGTCAAGTGACCTTTCTGTTTAGATTTACCTCATTTGAATGCCCCCAGCACATATCCCTCTCCCTCTGAACGCTTCTTGTGCACCAACTTTCTGCTACCAGATCCGCCATAACACCCTTTGAGATCGTGTGTTGAAATAGTTCAGGCATTTGATTAGTATCTTGGTAAGGGTCTTTCGCCCGAATGGCCTAGGCCGGACTTTACTGCGTCTTATACACCCACTGAGCTATACTGTATCACTCACAGAGCCTCTCATACCAACTTGGTTGACGGGTGGAGTTCTGACCAACACAGTCTCCTGGTCCTCCAGGTTGCAAGTTGGAACATGTGTGACTGCTCGCGCTGTAAACATGTATGTCACTCTGACGGTCTTACGCCAAACCTCGCTTCTTTGGGGCTGGGCTTTTGAGCCGGAGGCTTCGCTAATCCTCCCTTTGTCTGGAAGTGCGTGCCCTGGCTGTATCCCAGGCCACCTACAACCACGCATTGCATATCTGGCGTATTTGTTGTCGGTAATGTCCATTAGCTATAGAGTCGATGAGTGGAATGCCTCAGTAGGATTGTGAACCACACAGTAAGTACCCTAGTTTCGACGGACGCGTACAATCTAATCGTACACAAGTAGACCTATCCTTGAATAGAAGGCTATTGTACGTTCAGGAATTTGTAATGGCTTCCCTTCCTTTCTTTTTGAAGAACTCCACTTTCCGGTCTTTTGCCCCGGCGGTCAAAGGAAGTGTGATGCACCATGCGCGTAAAGATGAAGGCATTGTCAAAGTTGTTCTTCATTTGTCCGATGCGATTTCCGCCTCAAGACTCCACTACCAGATCAACGCTATTCGGGCCTATTCTGGAAAGTTATCAGCTTTTCCACACGGACATCGTTCTCGCAGTATGTTTGGCAGGCTGAATCGGTGGGCTCGAAATAGGTAAATGTTTCATTCATGTGTTTTCCCGTTGGTCAGTCTTTTTTAACCATCCTATTCTTCATCCTCGTGGTTTTTCGGATCTGCACGCCAGATCGGGGTGATGATTTATTGTGATTCATCCCTCCTTCTCTCGTTTCGAGTTATCCCACAGTGAGTCATACTTACTGACACCTTGATTTATGCACTACCTAGAGCCAAGAGCTAAATTTATTCACAATCCCCTTTACCGGTAAGTAGTCCACCTTTTTCCCGTGATCAAATCCTTCGGAGTCATATTTCAGCACTGTCCCGAATGGAGCACAATGGTTTTTAAACTCTCACTCCCAACCGTCGTTCCGTGGACCCTGCCAGTAGTTTTGGAGTTTCAGACTTCACTACAATGATCCACCATCTTCGATTCTTCGACTTGAATGATAGTCGTTGCGGTACTGTGTTTGCTTTCGTGAGTTTGAAGAGATACACCGACTGAGAGGTTATCAAGGTGCCTAAACCGCCAGCCTTCCACTGCAACTTCCAACTGAACAGTTGAGCATGCCACCTACCGGGATGTTCATCATCGTTTTTGACTTCGCTGTAATTGTTTGAACTGTACCCATACTCAATGAAGGGTGATTTTAATGCATTGTGTGTGAGAGTCAGACCATGGGTCGAGTTAGCCACCGAGCAAATCTTCTAGATGAATTCTGTAACAGCCTAGCATGTTGCTTGTGAACCTTGCTTTATGAACGTTCAAGCTCCCACTATCTTTGGCGCACAGCACAAGATGTACTGACGAATACTCTAATTGAATCCCACCTATATGTTTTGCATCTCTTAGTTGCTGCGTCATAGTCGTCTACCCCTCTGTCGCTAAGCGGACCTAATCTGAAGGGTAACTCCATCCCATCGTTTGCTCTGCCCTTGTAGTTCGTTGGATCGTTACCTTCAATTTTGTTGACCCCAGCCCCTTCTATCATGTTTTACAGTTTCAGTTGTGTCTCCCGGCGTGGTAAAGATGTGGAATCCGAGGCAAAGGCACGCTCACATTCACCCGCTGAGAAGCGTGCGGCAGATAGCACATACGAATGCATTGACGTTCCTGTGACCGATACTAGCAAAGTGGATATTCGGGAAGAATACAACGACCCCCACACCGCGATTGAAGAACCACAACAGTGAGTTCGAATGTACCCAGAACTTTTGTCTCCATACTTATTCAACTCTCATAGTGTTCAGAGTCTGATTTGCTAGCGATTATTGTCATCTCCTCTTCATTTTGAATGATATTCAGAGTACACAGCTAGCTGTGGATTACCTCACTACTACACAGTATAAAGATTACCGCATCCTGTTCGACAGGTGGCGATGATGATCTTGGAGAGTCACTTGGCCTTCATAACTCCGAGGATAACAAGTCATTACAGAAATCGCTTCCTCCGACCTGCGCCACCTCCATACCATTCCAACTCCGATATGTTTATCAACATCCTTTCATTATTTTCTTAGCATTCCGCTTGCAGTGGTGCATGTTCTATCCATTTGGTTGGTTGGTTTTATAGTTGGGGTGCGAAAACGCCTCAAACAATGATTTGAAGGCGGTAATGTTGTGGTCATGCACTGCATTGGATATATAACCCGCGACGCTTCATGCGCTGATATTAGTTGCTATCATCTTACGTCCGGATTGTCCGAATGAGTGTCTGAACGCATCCCAGGATGTTTGTGATTGGCCAGAACCGTGTCTAATCTGTCCTTTTTGGATGCACTTTGTTTCGGCATAGCAGTAAGCCATCAGTGCCTAGGCTGGTTTTGCTGTATTTGATGGTACTCTGCATAGTCTGACGAACATAGACACACCAATTAAGTTTCGAAAGCAACATCAAAAGGGTGTTAAAATTTGGGGAATTTATGGATGCCGCTTCAATCCTTGTGTGTGTGTGGGGGGATCTTTCGGTCTGTTATTCTATGTGCATTTGTCGCTCAACTATCCAGTTGGATATCACTAAACCCACCGACGACACCAGACAGTCATATAGGTTGTTGTTCCGTTCAACCTCTGAACATCCCCTATTGAACTGCTGCATCCCACCAAACTGTCATTGACGCTCTGTTTCCAACTTTTTTTCTGCCTCACAGGGTTCTATAAATTCCACCATTTGTATTGGGAATTCTCATCTGCTCCTCGTAGGTATGGATGCTATAAAATACTTGTTCTATTTTCTTCCCCAACCCTCACGCTATGGTGGGGAAAAGTCGTCTTTGGTATGGAGTGTTTATGGCCTGTTAGAGCGAACGCATATTCGGACCTCAGTTATCCCTGCTGTCCACCTATTCGTAGGGCCTGAAGAATATGAGTGAATTAAGTCGTATTGTAGAGCTTACCGTATTGCAGTCACACTGCTGCATTCGAGAGGTACTGGTTTTTGGAAAACTTCACTAGATAAAGGAAAGGCCGGACTAGTGGACTTCTGCGTAGGTAGGGCTGAAATCCAACTCTCGTCTATTTTCTTCACTCGGTTGCTTTTGAACCAAAACGGTTGCTTCGCTGATATAACTGCCACTCATGTAGTAAGTTGCCTCGCTCTTGTTGAAGGGACAACACACAGTTTCGTTTCCTTTTGTCTCGGTTAACCATGCGCGAAGTTTCACTTTCATGTTGAGAGATAATTGTTTTCTCATCTAAGTTACGTCATCATGTTTTGTGTGAGTGCTATTTTCGGAATCTGTATTTCATCCAGATGACCGAATCGTCCACTCTTCTCTCGCCTACTCTACCCTACTCATCAAGGTCTGTACGGGCTTCATGTGCTTCGTCTCCTACGGCAACGAATTCGGCATATTTCATGGGTATAAAACCCACAATGGCTCAGCCCGTTTCTCTTTCTTCTTCTGTTGGCTATCCGGTAACAGCTTCAGCGGATGTTTGTGGCACCGATACAACATCGTGTACGGCAACCAAAAAGGCTAATCGCCCGAAGGAACTAGACGACACGATGTTCAACGCGATGAGATCAAGGATAAAAATGGGGTCCTTGCCAGAGGACACATCAAATGGCTATGAGGAACAGTCAGCAGCTCTGTCGACCTTCGCCTCAATGGCTGATAGAAAATCTGACCAAGAGTATGGTTATTTCCATTGGTTCTATGTTTTCATTGATTTCTGGATCTTTCATGGAGGTGCATGCGAATGGACCGAGGAAACACGCTCCAGGAGCAGATGTTTCGTTATACATTGCTACTCATAGGTTATCAGTAGCTTATGTTTTATCGACCTTGTGTCCTTGTGTCGAGCAGGTTTCAGTTGACAATGTACCTACGTTCGCTAAATTAACTGAATACCCATCTTTACGCGAAAGCTAATTAGTCGGTTAATTTAGTCGGAGGTATCCCCGAAAAGATTGAGGTTGTTTCCAACGTATACGAGCTTTGATTATGTGCTCCTGTGTGTTGCACGTGGACAGTGCAGTTTTACTGGCCACATGGCGTTTGGCTGACCCCATTGGATTGTTTTGCTGAGCCTAGCAGGTGAACTTTCCTCAGGCCTGAGAATTGATGTTTCCGTCAGTAAATCTATCGGGTGAAACCACTAGGCGCTGGGAATTTATCGTAAACCAAAACAGCAGTAAACCGTTACCTGTTGTATGGCAGACATAACTGATTAACTGAATGCGGTGTTTTATTCCTTATAGTGTGCATGCTTGTCGATGGATCTTATTCTCCCACTTTATCACTGTTTACCTGGGTATTGTGTCATTCTGACCTTTCCGGCAGGTCAAAGTTTCCACAGTTAGGTTATGAATGAAGTCCGTGATGCGGTCACCAGCTGGTTTTTACTGAAACCCTCACGTGACTAGCCACGCATACCAACTTCTTAGTCAGACGGGAGATTAATCTGCTTCTTTAGTCCACCATGCTGGGAATCGTGTTCGTATGACTTCACTGAATTCTCGCAGTTTCCGCTTTCGATCTGCTGAGGAAAGCTTTTACACGATAGCCCATTCTTTTTTGTTGTAGTTTCGAAAAGCCGTCCATCAGAGCGTCCGTTCCCATGTCCCTGAAATTGTCCGTCGAAGAATCACAAGGCCCATCACAAGTCACGGATACTCACAGTTCACCAGTCAACGTTTCGACAGTGTTGACCACTACTGGGTCGAAAATGGGCCAAAAGTCCGAGCCGAACGATGGTCCCATCGCTGTTCCGAGGGACACAGTAGATTCTGCTCCTGTGACTACCTTGAAGCTTAGTTCACCGACAGCTGGTTCTCCAAGGATCGACACAGCAAATAACGCTTCACAAAAGACAGCACGGGTCGATAACAACTCGTCACAATCCCACACCATAGCGGAGGACGCCATAGTAACCGAAACACCTATCAAAACATCACCCACAGGCCCTTTTGGTGCGGCAACTAGTAATGCATCCCCTGTGATCTCTCCTTTGAACGAGGGAGAAGCATATGATCGGCACATATCGGGTCTGTCTGCAGTTGGTCCTTCTCACCAGCCTGTATCCACTTTCTCCAATCATAACACTTTCGAAGACCACGTAATACAAACTCCCTCGTTCACGGCTCAGGTGAGTCTTGCAGTTCTTTCCCGTTTTCATACCACACAGGTCTCAGCAGCGCATGTTAACCAAACTGAATAAAAACGCTAAACTTCTTATGATGGTGTGAGGACATTTGGTGATTTTTTGTTAGCATTTCGTCCTGCCACCGAAAAACACTAGTAATAGGAATCGTAGGCAGTGTGCATCTCATGGACCTCCAGGGAGTTTCGAACTTGCTAACTTCCAGCCAGCAGTTGGACGCCTAACCGTCCGGCTGCGAGTGGCTGAATGGCAGTGTGATTAGCTCTCAGCTTCTCAGCGTAGATTTGCGACGGGACGAAATCTCACGCTAAGTTGGACGCCTAACCGGCACAGATTGAGGATAACTTCAAAAGGTGAGTGGAACTTCCGTCTTAGAATTCGTCACTCGAGGGGCCGGTCAGTAAATGACAAGTGATGTGGTTTCCAGGACAAGGAGCGCCGTATCCTGTCCAAGTGCGAGTAAATCACACTGCTCATCAGCCGCTCTCCACCGAACCGTCAAGTGTTCATACTGCTACCTGGAAGCTCGCGAGATCCACACACACCGGATTTTCGTGAGATACACACTGATGATGATTCCCAGCACAGTGCCTCTTGGTTTTTCACCATACAGTAACTTCATCGACAGGACGAAATCTCAATTGAAAATAGCATTTTACGTGAAGTTTTTTTCGAATGCATGACGAATGCGCTATCTGATGGTTTTCGCCTTGTTGTGTGCAAACAGACGAAGCGTTTTGCTCAGTGAAATGGGTTTATCCGGTCTGTTAGAGGCTTCACTGGGAAACTAGACTGATAAGTCCAGAGACACTACTGTTTCGTCGCTGTTGTGAATCAGGAGTGTGCATTTCTTGAACGCTAACGTGTGAGATTCGATCCCGCGGTCTCTATCCTTCATCCACAGGCAGCTAACGTGACATGATTTTTTGGTATTAGGTGACTACACGAGTCATGCTTTTTTGATTGGGATGTGCATACGACCTAAGAATACCTTCCTCTCCGAGCAGATTACTTATCTCGTGTAATCATGCTGCAGATCAGCTGCCCGTGGCAGCAAAGGTAATGTTCAAACTCGCACCCAGAAGGTTATGCATTTGATTTTAGTCTTCAGGTTCATGAGATGGATACTTCTGATGATATCCAACGAGTCTAAGCGAGCTTTACAGTGCTCTTTGATCCATAACTGTAGACTGATTCCGAATGACTGCTGTTTCGCAAGATTGGATTGCTGATTCACCAAATTTAACTGCTGCGCAATTATCCTGCTGATGGCCATGTTTTGATAAGAGGAACTTTAAAATGATTGGTCCTTAAATCCTCGTTTGTGCGTCCGCCGCCAACCTGTTCGGATGAAAGGTCTATAACTTCATGGTTATAGGATGTGGAAGCGGTTTGGCTCACGTTTAGTGTTCCCTGATACCCCCTAGCTGATCGGAAATTTCTTTTTGATGATTGAAATTGAAGAGAATATGGATAGCTCAGGTCATTCCGCGGTGACCGAAGAGGTTAGGTCTCAAGGTCACTCGGGGCATCGAACCAGTCAGAAGAAAGGTCGACCAAAAAGCCAATAGGGAATGCTCACATGAATGACCAATGATCGCTTAAGCTTGACTTGAGTGGGTGGACAACACATATACACGCAACAACCACGCCCTGGCTCTCACAACGCACCGATGGTGTCACCCCGACTGGTGATGAAGCGCTTGCAAGCAAATTGTCCAGCTCAGCGAACAAGTCAGCGGCCACTTTGTCTAGTGTAGACTATCGGACTGCTTGGCCACAGTGTTCTCAGTTTTCCTAATACATCGTTGACTGCATGTCCTTGATTAGTTTCTTCATTACTGTCAGTCAATTAACAATAAAGTAATTGATGTGTAAAACGTACAATTGTTGCTCTCAGTCCCCATTCCCATACATTTTCCTATTTGAGTCTCTAGATGTGCAGATCCTTTCAGATCCGTATCTGCTGGTGAGTTTAGGTTAAAAAGGTCAACTGGCCTGTTGGCGAGTTAGATCCGATTGGGATTGACCCACATAACAAGGATTTTTGGATGTGTTGAACACGCACTGGAATCACCATCGAGGACGTAAGGTGCATAGGAGACTCACATTCTGGTCGACCTATCAGTCTCTACGACTTTGAGGTGTAACGTAAAGTTAAACATTCTTTTGACCAGAAACCTGATGGGAAGTACACGCGTCCTCCAAGGTATGCGATGGAACCAGTGACCTGAATTAGACGTAAAAACGCGAGCCGCCTCTTCAGATGCCGTTTGCAAGCAAACGACATCACCTGGTTTTACATTACCCAGACATATGTACTGCTTCCTGGACTGTTCGTTTTGAATCGGTTGCTGCGAAGCCAATTGTTTAGAATAGGTTTCCCCCTTGCATAGGAATTTTCTGGGCTCCAAACAGTTCACTGTTTAAGGCGTCAGCTTACAAACCGGTAGGTCCGTGGTTGGATTCTAACCTCGACATCCCGACTGCTCCACTCTAGGTTTGGGCAACCTGTTAGTCTGTCACCCCTCGTGCTTCCTTAGAGTAGTATGGCACCTATGCACCGAAAGCATTTTACAGTTGAAGGATTATTTTTATCATTACGTGAACTTTCTGCAAATTTGATCACTAACACGCCCCTGAAGATTTTCCGGAGGATTTGCCCCGCGCACGATACACTTTCTCATTCTACTGGTTCAGCTGTAATACCCTTTCGGTGGCTAGCTACTATGTCGCCTGAAGGAGCCATGAGGGCTGGGATACTGCCAGGCTGCCCAAGCCTAGACAGGATGTGTGAGGTTCGGTTCGAACCATAGACTATCTGGTCCGTAACCTTAACGACTGAGCTGTCTCGAGCTGTGCACGACATATTTTAATAGATTCGTTCTTAGAATAAATCAGATATTTCATGCAGTCATCTCGTTCGACAGTCTACTGCCGTCTTTTTCCTTCCTATGGCTTGAGTCCACCATGCAGAGCTTCTCTGTAAACCTTCCATCAGCCAAACACCAAGGATGTTAGGTTTGATATCGTCCTTCGTAGATCTTGTCAGCAGTGTGTGCAAAGTGCATCGTGCCATAGGTCGTAATGCGTACTAAATGGTGATTGATTACTGGTTTAACTTAAGGCTCCAACTCGCGTACGGTATAGAACTATCTATTCTCAGAAATATGTAATTTGGGATAATCTGCTTTCAACAGCGGCTTGTAGCTTTAAACGAACTACCAAAATTATTGCATTAACACAGTCAAACTTTTTTCACGCGTTCTGCATCTTGACAGTCACCGATCTCTGTGCCGTCAACCCGCGAATCAATTCAGTCGGCTGTGTCCCCAACGCCAGCATCAGGTGCTACTGCTGATTTCCCAAGCCCTTGTGCACTTTCGAATGAAACTACTGCGAAGTCGACTACCTTCCAGTCGAATTCAGCCACTGTCTGTAACTCTGGAATCATTCTGCCGTCACCGTGGAAGCCTCCACCAAGTACGGACAATGCAAGTTTCGCATCGGCCGCCACCGCGTCAGTTTTACCGCCCCCTGCTGCTCAATTTAGTCCACCGCCACCGACAGATCCTTCTCCAGCCACAGCATGCCCGTCGACCTTTGCTGTCCCTCCAAGCTCTGTATCAGTTTTGGCGCCATCGCCCTATTTACCCCAAAGCGGAATCAGACCACCTAGTATCAAGCCAAGAATTGGAGGTCCTTCGCCTGAACCTCCTCAAAGGTCGACCGTTTCGAAATTACCTGCTCCAGGAGTTCGTCCGGAGCTTAATGGATCTGATCCATCCTCCACCTCTCACCTCCCCTCAGCGCCGCTAATCCACAAGGATACTGAAGCACCCAAAGATGTGCACCTGGGTCACACGTCAAACGGTGCTTCTGTGGGGTCTCCTGAGACTAGACTGAGCGGTATTCGACCACCGGCTGTCACCGTTAAATCTAAGCAAATTCCTGAACAACAGCAAAGTTTTATTCGTCCTCCATCACTCACGCCACATGTTGGAAGCAACCCACCAGCTACGACGAACGGCAATGGCCATTCTCCTTCCGGACTGAGGCGGCCGGTCGTCGCTACTTCTGGGATACCGATTGGAGAGATGAAAACGGGCATTCGGCTTCCTTCGAATGTCCCTAAGCCAAGCAGCGCAAGAGTACGTTTCATTCGATTTACTCTCTTTTCTAATGGTTGTTTGGTATTTCACATCTGTGTTTAGTAAGACCTAACTCGATACAGGCTTGATATATGTTTATTTCTTTAATAGTAATTTCATATTTATTTTAATCTGTCACTTACTGTGTATACTGCCAGGGGGTAGTAACACTTTCTTTGATGTCTGAAATTACGTTCAGTGAAACGGCACAAATTTAGTCGAATTTCATTGAAGAAGATGACGTGCCTGCGGCAAAAAAAGAGAAAATTGGTCACAACAGAAGTGTACGGCTACCTCAATAGTAAGGTGTGTCAGAGCCATATATAATTGGACTTTTTTTGCATCCTACTGAGCGTTGTTTTAGTATAACTCGATTCTTAGAGTCATAGGCTTTGATACTCTCAGTTGTGGCCACAAGCTGGGAACTCCAATACCTTGACGGGACCTGGCAGATTCCACCCCCTGGGAAACCAGCTTCTCCAGTTATATCACATCCCCCTGTCCACAGCCAGAGTTATCAACAACAGGTCGATAGGATGCATAGTCGAGTCTTCGACGCGGTCCGATGTTGCCAGTTCACAACACCACAGTGTCGCGCCTTCCTCATGTATATGCATTCGGCAATTCCAGGCAGATACACTTCTCTCACGTTTCAATTTAAGCGATGTTTTTTCATCTCTCTCGCTCGTATAGCACCAATCCAGTTACTATCGGAGTGGTCGGTAGACATTTGATTTAGGACTTAGCCTACAGGGTTACCCAGGTGCTTGCATAACCCTGTCGGACTATACGCGCTTGTTCGTCTTCCGTTTAAGTCTGTTTAAGGTTTCATTCCTCATCTCCACGATTACACACTTTAAACGCGGATGTTCTGGGGGCGAAATTTTTGTACCGTGTATTGATTTCTCTGTTTCCCGAACTTCAACTGTTTATCTTACCAATCTCGCTTTCACGTGACTGCACCCGGCTGTGTTTGTTTACGGTATAATTGAATATTGTCAAACTTCCTTCAGGAAATATCTCTCCCCAGCAGTAATCCGTCTTGAAAGATTTCGGCCCAGTTTATTCAAACTGGGAGTAATGACACGTGTCGAATAGTTTGAGTATTGCACCACCTGTTACATGTGTTATCCCCCTCTTTCTAGTGAAAAATTTGCATGCAGTGCAGTGCAGCGAATCGATATCAGACCATTTCGACGTTTCTTTCATTCCCTGTTCAAGTTCAATATCAGATCAGATTCTACTCCGCTAATCAACTAGTCTGTTGAAAGAATGCGTTATTCTCAGATTATCAACGCTAATCACCCACAAGCTTCGCCATCGCCAATGGATTGCTTTATGGCAAACGCTCAACACACACACACACACACATTCACCGACCCAATTTGTGTGTTTTTATTTCGCCCGATCTTCCTCCGCTTACTGCCATGTGGGTGGACCCACGCCTGCTGATTGTAATATTCCATTATTTGCCTCACCTTTCGCTGTGTTCTCATCCGTTTCATTTGGTTTTCTTCAATGCAGCTGATTTTTCTTTTCTACGCATAGAAACCGGCGCACGTGTTGTTGTTTTCTAACTTATTCCCACCAACGACCACAGACGCACCAACTGATTTTGAGCTCATCTGATCTGAACTGATGTCCTAATCCTCGTCCAACTGTGTGGTAATTATGTCGGATTTGTGGTCTTCTTCCTTTTCCGTTAATTGCCCTTTATGACGCCGGGATAGACATATTTGAATGAGGCAGTCACCGATTGAAAAACAGCCGAGGTCAGATGTCATCTTGAAGTTCTGGCATCCCAGTGATACAAACGGCTGTTGTTTTTCGCGCAAGTACGTCAGCGCCAATTCTACCATGACGTACAACTGTGGAAGCATTTGATTGACACATACAGATGACATTTGAGCTTGTCATGGACGAAAATATGGGTTGCCACTTGACAAACAACCACTGATTTCCGTTACTGAGGGGTTTACACCAGTTCAACCGGTGGTCTCCTGGGAATTAGCAAGAACCAACGTTTAGAATTATGTCTATGAGCCCCTTCCTGCGCACAGACTCGTAAACGACCCAACTCAGCCCATTTTCACTCCTTTGAAGAGTGTTTAAAAACGATCAAGCAGTCCTCATTTCCGAGATGTTTGCTATAAATTCACCTCTTTGAAACATTAGCTCAGATCCCCCGATATAAGTGTATTACGCTTATGTTACATCAGGCAATCTACCAACGATAACTCGTAGGCTTAAGTTCAGGCTGGTATGCGATTTTCTCATAGGCGCTGACCGTTTCTGTCCAACTCCTCGCCTTCCTGGAATTTCCGGAAATGCAAACTTGAAAGTTGAATGTCTACTTCAAGATATTCAATGTTCTGGGGTTAAAATTCCTAATTCGGGGTTTGTTTCACTGAAAACACTGGTTGACCTAGCGCGTTCAACGTCGCTACCACTTGACTGATTGTTAGAACCAAGAATCTTGTCGTTTCTTGGGGCCATTTTGAGCGGCGGTGTACTGTGTAAACCAGGTGACCACCATCCAGGGAGCATAATCGCTAGTGCTGTCCTGCACGGCATATCAGCAGTTGTTTTCTATGGAACATCCTATTTACAATATGGGATTAGCAACACTTCAATAGGCTCTGCGTTTCTTTGGCCAATTTCGATTGAAAAGTTACGCTGTGGTTGTGTACAGTAATTGACAGAGACAGTGTTTAGCGGGCACGTCATCCGTGCCAAAATAACCCAGTCGATTGCATCAAGGTATAGTCGGGATCAGCACAGTCCCACGTGTCGTTGTTTAGCGGGCACGTCATCCGTGCCAAAAGAACTCAGTCGATTGCATCAAGGTATAGTCGGGAACAGCACAATCCCACGTGTCGCCGCAACTTTGGGTGTTGTGTTTTCAGTTTACCAGGTTATTCTGATCTAACGACACAGGATTTCGAGTTGGTCTGTGACCTCACGACTGTCCTGATGACTTTACGGTTACACAATTCGAAGTCACCTCCGTCGTACGTTGTTTGTCCATCCAGTAATTCCTTCTATAGCTGCAGGCAACGGACTTGGGTTGATTTGCTTGATGAATGTAGTCGTGCGAGTTGGTCTCCCATTCGGCTTTTCACTGGTCTAACGAGTTAATAGCAGTTAGTCGGTACCAAGTCCGCGTGCTCCTATATTGAGCTCTATCAGATAACGTTGCCTATATTGTGGAAAACTTTCAGTGTGACGCTTTTTAGGCTGTCTTATTGATCGGTTGGTGGTGCGCGGGAATTTTGGAATTTACAATGATATTTTGTCCTGTAAGGGAAGCGAATCTATACTTTAAAAAAAACGAGAATCACTTTGTGAATTGAGCAGTAAAACAAGTTTGGGTTATGGTTAAGAGCTGATAGAGACAACATTTTGAAATCATTTTTTCGTGATATTTTTGTTTATTGCAGAGCATTTTGATCCATTCTAAACACCCTTCCCCGTTGAGGGCGATCCAGGGAGTGGTTTACCTCTGATCCGTACCATAATTACTAAAAGTGTCGGAAGGTCACTCCGACGATTCACCCGCCAAAAGAACCCATAATTGCCAATATCCAAGGTTGTTGAACTACACTCCAATAACGTGGCTGGTAAATACACCACAAATGAGTTAAGGCAGCAGAGATCGAGAACAGGAAATTTCATATTAAGCCGTGGATAACCAGAGTTCCTCATTGAAGTTCAAAGCACATTGGGAACCCCGCTAACACCCATTCATTTAGCTAACAAGAATGTCGTTATTTTCAATTCAATAGCGACTATCTGAATAACGGTAGCACCAACCTGACTGCGCCTTTAGCCTTATCTATCCATCTGACACTGCTCACCCCAGGATATCCCTAGCACTGACGTAGAGCCATTCTGGTCCCAGGCAGCCTAATGGATAACATCACGGACATGCATTTCGATGACCCGGGTTCGAATCCCAGCATCAGCACCTTGAAATCTGAGGCTACTCTCCCTTCGTCTTGGAAATTGTGTATGCGTGGTGCCTCGTTGATAAAAGAAGTGAACACATACGTCTCAGTCTCTTCACCGTCTAATTTACGAATTCTGTTACGGCTGCGGGGACGTTCATGTCGACAGAACTGATGGGTTTCTGGTTGTTTGCACGGCTGACACCGATATAGAAATCGTGAGATAAAAAACTAACTGGCGATCTTGTCATCAGATTGACCCATTGATTTCTGTACAGCACCTCGTTGCGTGAAACAACCCCAGAACTTTAACGATAACCGAAGTTCGAACCGAATACGTGCACAAAACAGCCCAGGCAGACAAGTTGGTTACCCTCTGGTTGATCGGGTGACCTTGAAAATTTAAATAATACGTTTCTCTGAAACACTTTTTCTGTTGTTTAAACAAGACTGTAAATAGTAGAATGAAGGTTATGAATGTCTTCTAGCAGTTCTGATACGGTGCTGTCGGTCTGTCTTTCAAAGTCAACTTCTGGGGGAACATAATATAAGAAGACTTGATCTGCGAAAGACCGTGTATATTGGCTCTTAATCTTTGCTGATCACCCCAGCTGACGTTCATTTATGCGCTTCATTGAGTGCGTGTATTCGCACTCAGCTCAATGGTTAACTTACGAACTTATCGACCCAACCTGTGCATTCCGAGTGCCTCTGTCTAAGCTTGGGCAACCAGGCAGGATCTCAGACCTCGTGTTTCTTTCAACTGGCATGCTAGCTTGACATCGAAAGGGGTTACAGCTAGGGAATTACTATTTTTATTATCATATTAGTGGTAATTAGTATTACTCAGCTGATCACGCTAGCGGTGGTTAGATTACAGTAATCGAGTATCTCATACCCGCTGCTATATTTACTGCGGGTTTGTGACTCTTCGAGACCTAGGTTAGCGATGCTGGACAAACTCCGTTGACTTTGGGTGCTTTCGGCTGCTTGCTACCTGTTGTCTGATTCGTAGAGGAGCTTCTGTCGCTGTAAATCGTTGGACTCATTGGACATTAAGGCGTCCAGTAATGACAAACTCCATCTCAGACAGAATCCACTGTAGTCCAGGTCTTGGTGTCCGTTGGTTACTGTATTCTCGTTGAGAAAACCACCTTTTTTTGATCGGAATTTTGAAAGGATACTGCCCTCTTTTGTCTACTCGAGGTTATTGAGTGTTGGGTGTACCTCAACTATGGCCTGTGAGTCTTTCTTGGTGTAGTTTTTCGCTAGGTAGTGAAACAATTAAGTATGTTCCTGGTGTAGCACCCTATTCACAGGGTTGCGAAAGCCCAGTCGATGAAAATATCATGAACGAGCGATTCATTGTAGCCACCCAAATAACATCAATTTAAGTTAGCAATGAGTGTGCTCCGCCAAGTGCGTGCAGTTTTCTCTTCAAGTGGGACATAAATTTGGCGGAGATTCGAGAACTACTTCTACTGGACGAGACCAAAGAAGACTGAAACCGATCGCGGGCTGTCGCCGCCAAGAACACCATAAACGAGAGATTCACTAAAGTCTCCTATTAAACTCAAACGACTACCTTGTTCAGCAATGCGTGATGAATGTACACAGCTTTAGAGCGAACATCAACTGCAAGTCCATCTAATGAAGACTTTCAGTTCAATCTGTGCATTCATCGGATAACCAGACGTGCAAGCTCCTCGTAATGAGTGAGCTTCCTATTGGTCGGCTTGAATTTGCTTTAAACCCGAGCTGGCTATCTAATTAAATGTGATTGTCGTTTCGGGTCAGGTAACCAACCTGTCGACTGCAACAATCATTCGAATCATGCGCACCTGGCCAGCAATGATTTAGTCCTGTAGTCCATGTCCTTATCGTGTGCTTAGAATTACGAGATATTCGTGTCCCTAAATGGACAAAAAACAGCCGATCCCCCAAATACTATCATTTCTATACCATATTCGTACAGCGGTCTGTGGTTAACCTCTGAGGCTACTGTGGGGTTCGTATACTGACGGTTGCTATGTAAGGTCACGTACCTAGACAGGTCAGTAATAATGACAGGAAAGCCATTCACTTCACTCACAAGTGAAACGGACCACATGCGGACTGATTTCAGGCTGGAGATCTGTCAAAATCAGGAAGAAGGAAATGCTGCAATGCCGTGTGCTTATAACAGCCAAATGAAGTCGAGAGATGCAGGGCCCCAGGCACAGTGTGCCACTAGACACTGGATGGTGCCTGAGTATACACACAAATAATGTTTGCTTTGTAGGCCTCCTACAAAGTCTGTTACTCATCGGTCGCGCGCCTTCCTTCGCTTTCATAGTATCTAAGGTAATGATACTAACGTGACCTCTTGATAATTCCCCCATTCATTTGCTTACTCCGCCTACTTCTGATCTCCACTTGTTTTGCTTACGTGTACCTGCCATTCACCTTGCCGCAAATGTCGTCCCGTCCGACACTTGTGTATTAGAATGTGTGTCTGTGTGTGAACGTGTGCAGCTGACTTAATTAGCGTCTTCGTGTCCTGTTTGCTGAGCCTGGCCTCACTTGTCCTCTCATGAGTTCCGTGTGATCGCACCGCCAATGAGAATCATGAGACTGTCGTCGGAAGGGCCGAAAGCAACCCACACCACTGAGCCAGCATTGTTTAGTGTGCGGACGTTGACGCGACACTGCCGGTCAGTGACAGACTTGTGCATTTGTTGACGCTACGAACGTGGACACTTGAGGTTTGTTGTATAAATTTGCTCACCCTTGTCTTAGACAGTACCGTAGAATTTCGAACACAACTCTTTCTTTTGATATTCGGGATTATCGAACCTACACGTCACTCAAAGTTCCGCATCGGGAACCTCAACATAAGTGATGTCTAAATATCTTTTAACCAATAAAAATGTTAGAGATGGACCTTTAAAGAATCCGTCCCACTAACCGTCTGGGTGAAGTTGACTCCAGTGAATGACATCCAAACTATTTCACTGTGGAAGATATTTTGACCTCCACATCACACTAGTTTGAACAGTCGTTCTCCTCTCCTGGCACAAATATTCTCATATGTTCACACCAAAATGGAAGGAGCACTGTATTCTTGTTGCGCTCACAGTAAAGCTCATTAGCAGTGCATATTATTGATCAGGTTGCGATTTGACTCCGGATACCCGAGCATGTTACCACTGTCCATCAGTGCACGCTGGACAAACATGGAAATGGGCGGGAAATTTGGAATGCAGAAAAAATGCGAGCAAAACATGGCTAGGTGTAACGCGGGTAGTGCGGTTCCACTTACATCCTTCCTTTGCAGACCTGAGTCACACCGATAGCTGATGAGTGGTGCTCACATCCTGAATGGGTTGACAGTCCAACACCAAAAGCAGATATAGTTGTTTGTGTCTCCCAAGTCTCAAGGCTTGTGTCGACGCTTAGTTTAGACCACAGTGTATAAGTTGTTTGAGATCTTTCGTGCATGAACATCGTCGCGGAGAAAGTCTAGTGCTTCAAAACATTTGCCTGACTCTAAGTTGTATAACACAAAGAACAGTCATACTTTACATACAAACGTTCTTGCGGCCATGCTGGTAGTTGTCTCGTCTAGACTCACCAGTCCAAGTAAAGGCGACAGGCCAAGTGACGGGTCACAAGACAGATCATTAGTACCGGTGCCCAGTACAGCTGTTGTGTTGTGCCGTCTAAAATACCAGCTAGTCTGGTTGCAAAGAACGTGTCTCGGTGTGCCTACCTGGTGGTCTCTTCCTTGTGGATTGCAATGCTGCGGAGGGTAATTTCTGGACTAGCCGAAAACCGGCACAAGAACTCAGAAAACCTGGCGTAACACCCGTTGAGACGATGCGAAAACTTCGAATAGACTCAAAGTGCGAACGCCCTGTGTGGATGTGATCAGGTCCGCCAAGCAGTTACCCACAAGCAAGCGGAAGTCATAGGCTTTCAGTCATGAATTGCTAACACTACAATAAATATGGCACGGACACTGCTGCTCATAGGTTTTGGGCGTTTTTGTTTCATGGCGCTTTACGGTTCCAGAAGGCCTCTGATGTTGCTACACTCAATGCTTGAGGATACCACGTTGAGTGACGGAAACAATACTCATTTGGGAAGGTCTTAAGGGAAATGGACTCCAGCGTACGGTCCAGGATCCGAACAGTCAGCTTCCTTCGATGTGTTACGATATTCTCACGTCTCTGTTGACAAAGCTGAGCAACACATGTTTTCTACCTGACCGCATGATCAATTGTCACATTGAGGACGTTTCGTAAAATATATATAGTCTGATGATGCACACAATAGCAGAGCAGTTTGATTTGGACGGAAGGCTCACCTGAATTGCAGCTAAATTCTTCGTTTACGATGGGTACATCCATTTCTTTCCTGCATCTCAGAGAGCGACAGCCATATAGCAAGCAAAGGTCCCCTTTTGCTACTGTTTCACTATTCCAAGAATGCGCCGCTCAAAAAGGATTTATTACCTATAACTGAGTACCGACACAAACAGAATCTCAACAAGATCTGTGTTTTACACACTTTTTATGAGCGATTCAGTATCTGTTGCCGCCTTGTGGACGATATTTTTGTTCTGGAGCACTCCAACTCACTTTATTTGGCTCAAATGGTTAGAGTGCGAATTTGCTGACCGGCAGATCCGTGGTTCGAACCCGACCTCTGCATCTCGACTTCCCCTGTCTAGGCTTGGGCAACGTGGCAGTATCCCAGCCCTCGTGCTTCCTTCGGGTAGCATTGTAGCTAGGCACCGGAAGGGTGTTGCAGCTGAACGATTTGCCTGGGACTTGATGACGTGTGTGAAACAAGACGTATAACTATAAAACATTGCGTTTGAAACCTTTGGATTAGTCATCCGCAAACAGGCAAAAACCTAGTCTCTGGACACGCAGTTGGTGTACCTCTACAAAATCCGAGCGTTTAACACATGTTTCTCGTCCTGCAATCAGCAAAATGCGGTTCTCCACGGCTGCACACATGGTGCGACGCACACACCTATGCGTGGAAAACCGTCGATATTCCCCTCTTCTCTGGTGTGTTGTGTGCCACGTAGAGGAACTCAGAATTCCCTTCATTCTGTTCAGGTGAGACAGATCCTAGCTCGCCAGCCAAACGACTGTGAGATCTTGGTGGGCTGGATAGGATGGCAGGCAGCTACTGTTTCCGCGGCTTTATAATGAGACGAACCATCCGTTCAAACAGCACGCATTCCCCGGTAGTATGAATCAGACAATCCCATCGATTTCAGTCTCCCTTTTGAACGTCGGCTAGACTGCAGCATAATTTAGCAATAAACGTGAAAAACGTCACAAACATTACGCATTTTTCGACAGTAAATCCTAAGCCATATCAGAATAACTCAAATGGCCCGTCAGCTTCAATGAATAAATTACAGTCATTTTTGAAAATGGTCGGAACGCAAATATGTGACCGAAACTTGTCGAATTGTTGGTTTCCCTCTCACTGGGGGACGTTTGTAATGAAATTTATATAGCGCAAAATGGGAGTGACAGTAAGGGTTTCATTATAATCGCTTTGCATCTTCAGCCTACGCGTAAGAAATGGCAGAAAAATCAAACCAAACTATAGTAAGAAAACTAGAGGACTTGCTAGGACTCCGTAGAATCTTCCAAATGTTCATTTATGCAACTTTAACGACGCGAAACTGATATTTATTCGTTCTAGTCTGACCAGAACTCAAATTTCAAATGCAAAAATAGACCATCCCCTGTAAGATCGCTGAATACGTAGCCCTTAAAGCGCGGTATTTCGTGGGCCTAATTTAACAAAAGCAGGTCTTCCGGAACAATACTGCTGCAGTTTTCGTCTTTCCAGTCATGCATACTTGAGCACACGTACTTGGCGCGACCACGTGCCCAAAGTTTCTTCAATGCTGACGTGTGCATTTGAGTGGAAATATAAGAGAAGCTGTTGCTTCCTGTCATAGACAATCGACAGTAACTGTTTTATCGTGGGTGGTCGTCTATTGGTTACGCCGGAGCTGAGCCCGACGGACCATGAGATAAGGAGATGACAGAGAATCCGGGACACGGCTGTATTGTCAGGACAAACACAAAGACTCTGGTTAAACACACAGGACGGCTAAATGGCCAACTATGGTCGTCCACTTGTTCTTTCTGCCCAACCAATGGCGGCGTTGCTGTCGCGAATAACTTCGCGTCCGCTCCCCTGGTCGCATTTCGCTAAGCCGCATTGGGTAAGCTCCGCCAACGCACTGGCTATCCGGAACGTGTGGTACCGATGGTGACCTTGGGGGATGCATCGTTCTCTGCGAAAGTACTTTTCATGTCTGGACGCGTCCTGGCAGTAACCCAAGCTGGGTCCTACGCGTTCGAAACAATGTCACTGCGTAGTCCAGAGCGGCAGTATTTGTCCATGGAAAGAACTCAGGGCTATCCGTGAACAGTTGCAGCGGTGTTGTAACCCTCTACTCGTTCATAATATGGCACGGTCCGAAAGCAACGTAAAACGAACCAGGCCGTATACTTGAGCGGCTGATTGAGACTTTGAAAGGCTAGGTGGCGGATTAACATGCTTTTTTCAGTTATTGTAACGAAGTTCTGTGTCGTGGACTTTGCCGAGGCATAAATCAGATGAATGGCATGTCCACGATGCACTGCGTCTGGATTTGCCACCAGTAGACCAAAAATGAAACCTGAATTCCACAGAATGCTGGATTAGCACAGTGATGAGATATGGAGTAGAGTGAGCGGTCGTCAGCTACTCGGTTAGTTTACAAGGAATCCGAGGACCTGCTGACCTAGTAGCTGTAAATGGAGTGTATTTTTCAACTTGCCGTCCTTGATCGAGTTGTTTGGTGTATTTCTGGCACTCAGTTTCATAGGAAGAGCTTCAAGCTTGCCCAATCAATACGGGTAGGTCACTGACCGGGACGGTTGTTCACTGTGGTTGAAAGAATGCAGATGTTAATTCTGTTACGACTTAGTTCGTGCGCATTCAATCTGTGTGTCTCTGGGGTCTCATGCGCAATCCATCGATCAACCAAATTAGATTTAATCGAGTAAGCAAGAGAACAACCAGTAGTCGGCCGTTTTTATCTGGATACACTAGCTAGAAGTGGGTGAACGAATGCGAGTTCCCGGCTTGTTCAAAACAATAGCGTGGATGTCTTAAGTCACCCTGCACCGTTTCTTGGGATAGATCGAAAAAGCACGGTTTGTTCCCGTCATAGAGGTTCTGTCAGCAACCGAAAAAACAATCGTTCGGTCCCGAAAGCTCCAAGTAATTCATCGATGGTGAAATTCGAATTATTTACGCGGTAATAATCCTTTGATTATATAAATATGTCTGACCCAGCAATTACTGAATCATGTTATTGACTAAAGGGGGATTGCTTTTCAGCAAACCTGAGGTTGGTTTCCTTTGCAGACGGTCGACCAACCAGACCCGACAGCCTGCAGTGGTTGGCTGGCAGCGAAGATTGAGCTGTGAAGAATGCGCAGTAGTATCCTCATGCATTTAGAACCCCACCGGCGCTTCTGGACTGCAGTTACAATGTACCTGTGTAAAAACTCTAGATGTTTACTATGTCTACTGTGAAGCAGCTCTGCGGGCAGTGAGTTCTGGAGCCATACGGCAATTTACCACAGCGTGTTTAATGTTTCTCTGACTAAAACGCAACCGCATAGAAGAATTTGCAATGGTAGCGCTTCTGTTGTCAAAACCTGTAAAAAAAATAATTTCAGTTGAAGTCTACATGGATCCCCGCACTTTAAATCTAAGGCCATGCTCCAAATTCATCGTGACAAGTTTGTCGAACCTGGCGAAAACTACCGACCGGTGTGTTTGTTGACAACCTTATTTCATTGATGGAACACTGAGCCCGGTAGAACGCATCCAAAAATATACCTTTTTCTCACAGGTCTGAAATCTCGGGTAGTGTTACATCACGTGGTCACCTATTGACTGGATTCTTAGAAAGAAGTTTCACTCATAATGTGGTTTCTGTGATCAATCCCGTTTGAGTGCGAGTTAACCACACTGCTGATCAGCTGCTGGTGGCCAAACGGGTAAGTGTTCAACAGCACAGCTGAAATATCCCTAAATTTAGTTACGTTTGACTGTATAGCTTACGACCAATAATAGGGATGTTCACCTATTAGTTGAAGCATCAGGTGACCTTCATCGTCTTTGACGTAATGTTGTGCCCAAAACTGAGGTTCACGAATTTTGTACTCTGGAGACTAGATTCACCGGTGTGGTTGAATCTGCGGCACCCTTTGACCCCTTCACTGTTAAAGCGTACTTCAAGATTGTTTGGCTGAGCTGTAACAAAATTTGAGTCAACACTAAAGTATGCATTGATTTTTTTGCTTAAGTAGCCGACGGTATGCATTCCCTTCTGTTCTGTCTCTTCCTGCAAGCCCCTCTGACCTAGTTTGGTGTTTTTGCTTGCTTGCATTCTAAACACACATTGCTCTCGGTAATTGTCACCATAGCACTGGGTGACGCCCTATTCCACATAGTTCACGTCGTACTCTATTTGAAGGGAATGTTGGTCTTTCCAAAATTTAGGGACGTAACTCCTGCTCGACCTTATTTTGTGTGTTTTGGCTGTGCAATGGTCTGGAATTACACCATCTGACCAATCAGATCTCTTTGGGAGTTTTGCGTAGGTATTGACCCTGGTAGTTGTGTGTGTGTGTGTGTGTGGACGGCTACCTCTTCATCCTGCTTTTAGCTGGCCACCACTCGCTGAAAATACTATTGGAGATAGTTTTTTTCCCCTTCATTTTGATGCGCGAAGTTTATTCCCTGATGGAAATGGGTAGTACTCTGCTAAGTGAGAGGAAACTACCTCGCTTCAGTGTTTCAGAAAAGTAAGTGGAAATTCTTGTGATGTGTTTTGGTGATATTGTGCAAAAACCAGCTTGCCGCGTTATTTTATCGATTTATCGATAACAGCAGGACATGCAGTCGAATTGAACTGCGTTTCTCCAAATGTATTCCTGTAGTTTCTATTGGCGCATTGTTTCTTTCAACTACATATACCAGCTGACTTGACGCTGTACTAGACAGCAGTTCCTCTATGAGGTTACCAAAACACTTATCACTTTTGAACAACATCCACTATAAAGCTTTGCCAAGTCGTTTCAGAATTACACCCGCCGGTCATCTTGAAATCGGACATTGTCAGCCTCGAGAAATCATTGAACTGACTACTGTAGAGTGGGGATACGGGGTGAATACAAACCAGACCCCAAGCCAAATAAAAGACCTTCAGCATGCACAAAATTTTGTAGATGAGAGTTAAGCTAAGCTCGGCGTATAACTTTATCTCTGCAAAAAGCTGCCCATTGAGCTGGGAAGACAGCAATTGGTTTACTTAAAAGCCCCAGGGGAAGTCAACTCGGTGTTGTATATAGCGTAACCTGCGATTTTCATCAACTATCAGTAGTCGGAGAGGCACTGGAAGTTGTGGAGCGTTTTACATATCTTGGAAGTTGTATTAGTTCTGATTGTGGTGTGACAGATGAGGTAAATGCACGAATCTGCAAGGCTCAGGTCGCGTTTGCTAATTTGAGACACATATGGCGTCAAAGCGGTGTGTCCCTGAATCTCAAGGACGTGTGTATCCAGCTACAGTGCGGCTGTGAGACTTGGCCTGTTCGAGCAGCGGAACTGAGACGTCTACAGGTGTTCGACAATCGTTGTCTCAGAACCATAGCTCGTGTGGGATGGTGTCGGCGAATCCGTAACGAGGCAGTCAGAAAGCGAGTTTTGGGTTGTGCAGCGGGTACTTCCAATGAAGAATGTGTCCAGCACCAGAAGCTGCGTTGGTTGGGACATGTGTTGCGCATGCCTAACCATCGTTTGCCGAAGAGAGTGCTATTTTCCGTGCCCAATTCGGAGTGGCGTAAGCAGAGAGGTGGCCAACCCTTGACATGACAGAAGGGTATGAAAGAAATCACGAAACGCTTGGGTGCTTCGGTGCTACTCGCATCCCAGGATGGGGACCGCGTGATCCCCAGTGCGCCTGGTTGGAGACGCTGCAAGATATGGCTGCGAACCGGATGTCAGTGGCGATCTTGTTGTCAGTTTCCATCCAGATTGCCTGAATGAGTGTTTGGAGGTGTAGGCACCTCGGAATGATTGTAGTAAGGCAGCAGTAGGTCCCCTCCCCATCCATCTTTATTCTTTTCTTCACAATAAGGCTTTCAAATAAATCATGGTTGTACGGCAGCGAAGCATCGGTATTGAACACTGATGTCATGATGATGATGATGATGATGATGATAACTCAGTAGTCGGATTTCGACCACTGATTGGACAGCCATTTCTCACGTGACCCTTAGGGCCCAGCTACAAAGCCCACTAGATTCCAACGCTCGCTCACTCCTGTGGTGATTGTGCAGAATGAGGTTTGGATTCCTCGTAAAAAAGGTTACAGGTAAAACCACCTCCTGCGGCTAACATCAGACAAATAATTTACGCGTTGTCGAGTGAAATTTGGCGAACAGTAGCTGTTACAGTCGCTCGAAACTGATAAGGTGATATTTCGTTCCACGTAGTGGCGCAGCCCCCAGAGGAATTCGTTATTCGGTCCTGACGTGCTCAGATGCCTTGTTTACCTGTCCTCGTTTCACGAAACTGTAATTGTCAACAATTGCTTATCGTTGGCACATGAACCGTTTAGATTGCTACGTTCATTTTGCATTGTTGAAGGCGAGTTACGCTTACGTGATTCAGATAACCGGCCGATGAGTTTCCTCACTGGATCCGCTCCTCCATATTAACAAAAATTTCAAAAAGATATGCATAAAAACAGTTCTCATCGTAATTTTGTAATATTTTCTATGTAAACAGAAAATGTTGCCAAGAATTAGGCTCACTTGTTAGTGAAACCCACTATTTATCACGACCAGGAAAACTGAGATCGGGTGGCGTGACTCCCTTCACTTACTGCTCGTTGCTAGACGGATTTCATCTTTAGCCCTGCCTGTTCACTTAAACAAAAACTTTGCTTTGGTCTACGCAGATAGTAATGGTCGTGTCTAGACAGTTGAAGTGACCGTATCCTCTGATTATATAGTTTTACTCTCGTCTGGTTGTTCCTTCAAACGGGCTTTCAAACTATTCTTTTAACTACCTCACCCCACACATGTGACACGTTATTTTTTTGCAACACTGCCACAACCAAACCAGTTTACCTATTGATCCGTTGCAAATAATCGATCTCGGGTAGAAACATCTAACCTTTGAAGTTGGCCACTCAGACATTTATGTCCAGCTCATTCAACTTCTGCGGTCAAAATCTTACCAAAGTGCCAAATCTAAGCAGAGCAGACTTCACTACCGCGACAGGTATACAGTGTCAAACTCCAGAAGCAAGCCTTACGCCTATCCTTTCTTGGTGAAAAACTATCGAACTCTACGTTACATGGTACCAGTTCAGCCTGGCACAATACAAGCACCGTATACTTGAAGTGCCCACACACAGATAAAGTGAATCGTTCAGCTGTAGCATCCTTCCGGTGCCTAACTGTCATGTCACCCGAGGGAAGCACGAGGGCTGGGATACTGCCAGGTTGCCCAAGCCTAGACAGGGGAAGTCGAGAGACGCAGGTCGGGTTCGAACCACGGACCTTCCGGTCAGTAAATTCGCGCTCTACCCACTTGAGCCATCTCTATCAATGGTAGTCACTCTGGGGCCAGCAACTGCCTTCAATGAACGGAGTGACCACAATTTCGAGGAGTGTATATATTAGATTGTGAAATGCGGGAACCGAGCTGCTGACTTCATGTTTGCGAATTAGCGGGAAAAAGGTAACCAAGGAAAACAACTAACTCTGCCACTGTCCCATCCAGAAGATTCGGAATCTGCACCAGCCGTAATTGTCGGTGCTGGAATTGAGCCGGCTGACCAGAAAGGAGAAAGAATGGCTGCCTGCACAGCGGACAGATTCGGGTGCATCACGGAATCCCCATCGCAAATCAGCTGTTCAATAACAATGAATCGCGTCAGACGGTCATACAGTTCGGACCACACACTCTCTTCTGTTTGTTCCTTCAAACGGGCCAGTTCAGCCTGCCACAATACAAGCTCCGTCAACTTGTCGTATTACCCGAAGGACGGACGATGGCTGGGATAATGCCCAAGCCTAGACAGGGGAAGTCAAAAGGCAGAGTTCGGGTTCGAACCACGGACCTTCCGGTCAGTAGATTCCCGCTCTAATCACTGAGCCAGCTAGCCCCCAGTGCCCACACAGTCTGTTCTGGATCATATTATCCGACTGTACAAAATCGGAAAGCTCTGGGAAAAGCCTGACACCTCATCTGACAATTCATCATACGTATGTTATCTGTCTTGCCACCATAGGCCGTCATGTTCGATCTGAACTACCTGCATGTTCCCATCACTGTTATACTCAGTACGGAATAAAAAAAGACGCATCGTTTTGTGTGACTGACATCTCAGAAAAGACATCCGACACCTCAACACCTCGAAAAACCAGGTCAAACCAAATGGGGACGAGCTGGGGGGTATCTTAAACAACCTGTCACTGTTGCATAGCTCATTTTAGCGTACTTTGTCGATTTTGGTGCGCAGGTAAATTCGGTTTTTGTATTTTCTCCCGCATCTGAGTTAAAAGCTCACTTAACAAGAGCTATACCACTCAAATAACAGAGATAAAATCCCAGTATATTTAGAAAGGATGGGTATTCTCGGGTTGCCATACAGCTTGCGGTAACTTCTGACTTCAGCCGGATTCAAACGCCTGACGTCTTATCCTTTCCTACAGTAACAAATTCGAGCAGCAGCTTACATTTGGTCACATCATCCGATGAGCCTTAGTCGTTCTTTTGTGAACAGATGCCTGTATGATTCGTTTTTTTAAGAAAAAAACCACCCAACAGTTGCTAAGCTATCGCATATTTCGGCTCCATTAAATACCGGGAACAAACCATTCCACTGGAAATTCAACCGGCAGAAGCGATCAACATCTCCAGACGAAGAACACGCCAGAAGAGGCTTTATACTGCTAACGAAGGCTTTCAAGGGACCAACGGGAATACGCTTTGACAAAATGTACCCCGTATACCACACTGGTATTTGAAATGTGCTAACGTGGTCGTCGTGTGAGAACTGGACCGCGAAACGCGCTGGTCTCTGCAGATTCGAAGTGCTAAGCCGTTGGTACCCCCGGTTTACGCTGAAATTAGAGTGAACTGAGAGAGTGACCAGGGAAGTTATCGTCCAGGTCTTTACGAAATTGCTTGGCGTACTCAAGATCTCGGACAGGTCGTACATGAGCTCAACCACGCATTAGCCCAATTTTCAGTATCACCACTGCCATACACACGACAGCGCTGCCTTCCGTGAATCTAGCTGGAAGCCCAGGTAGCTGCAAGCATTGCCGATGTCGAACTTCGCCCCGTCTACGGAATTCAACACTGAGACGGGAACAAGTCAACAGCGTACTAATTCACTTAGTGAGTGTGGATAGCAGCCATCCCAAACACCGTCAGAACCAATACATCCTCTGGTATGAGGCAGACATTGTAAAACCAAGTATCTCAACTATGTCTCACCCTTCTGGGTGGAAAGAAACCGCTGACACCTGAGATGGTTGGAGCGCAGAGGGTGCCTAATGTTACAGTGGAAATTTTGAAATAGCTTGTAGTTCCGATAGATAATGGTGTTGTTCTAAGGAATGCCGGTATAAAGGAGAGGTACCGTATTCGCACACTTGTTCTCGCAATGATATCGATTGAATTTCACCTGATTTTTCGGGATACCACTGAAACTTACTGTCTGCTTGAAGCAGCGGCAAGAGGAAACGATCCAAGAGCCACATTTCCGGGTTGAAACAGAGCCAACCGCGAATAAAGCTAGGGGATTGCGACGATTGTTAGCAGCTAATTTCTGATTTGGTTGAAGGCTACATTTGAGCACAAATCCGATGTAGTTCTCCTAATGTGTCACCAAGGTGCATCGAAGCATATTCGCAGTTTGAAGCGCTTAAGCGATAACAAAGTTTAAATCACAAAACACCGTCTACTGCCAACACGATACATTATCCCGGAAATATTCTCGTCTATAAGTCGCCGGGTTTCCTGCACCTTATTGCCGCTAAGAAATAAATGATAATTTTACCCGTTCATCAACATGTTGGCTCGCCGCCCTCGTTATTTTACAATCAAACCCCGGTGCAGGTTTTCAGCAGGTTTTCAAATAATACGCAGATATTTCATGTTAGTGTAAAATACCACACGGCTATCAGGAAGGCGTATCGAAGTCTCCCACCGAACATAATACAGTTTGAGGATGGATATACTTCAGCAACAATCTTGAATTCTTGTTGTTTTCAGTGGTTAACAGAAGACTTCAACTCATGCTCAATTTTAAAGCTTTGTTTTACTATTTTCAGCCCCAAAACAAATTTGTTTGAAAATGAGTGTATTCCGCTAAGTTCGTGCAGTTTAGGTTCAATTAAAACATACGTTTGACGGAAACTCGGGGATTGCGCCTACCTGATGGGTCCCAAAATGGGTGAAACCGGTCGTGGGCTGTCGAACAATTTTCAGCAATCTAATGAGTAGTGTATTAAAACTAGGAGATATTTCTCTGACTGGCCATCACATCTAAACAGCATTTTAAGACAATATTTTTCAAGAAGACTGAAGCTCTGTTGATGAACTATCCCGGAAATTTCGAAGAGCAGCAAGCCAACATTTTTTGCAGGGATGCTAATTGGCCTAGATGGACAATAACTGAGTGAGGACAGGAAACGGTAAGAAAAGACTTGAAAGTAGCCTATTACAACTTGCATCATCATTTCGAATATCTGAGGACTGAGTCTTTACGGTCTACCAAGGCCTATATTCATAGTTAACGAGAAGGCCTATATACCGTATTGCCATAACACACTACTCATAAGGTCGCTGAAAAGTTGCCAACAGCCCACGACCTGTCTCACCATCCTTGAAGCTAATCGGGTAGACACAGTCTTCTAGTTTCCGTCAACCTTATGTTCTACATGAGCCCAAATTTTACGAGTTTCGACTAATCTACTCATCTGCTGATGGCTTGCTGCGCTGCTCTTTCCTTGTGGGGACGTGCTGTCCGATGAGGCAAAAGTAGGTCTTAGACTTGGCAAACAGGTGGACAGCACACGGTTCGAGAAGTCTGCCGATGGCGTCCGAAGACACCTGATTGTGATCTCGGTTAGCACGGGGATTGAAGTCCAAAGTCGGTAGAATTTCGTCATATTTCGGAACTGACCGAAAGGTAGTATCAACTTCGGCGTAGGCGTCGTCACTGCCAGCTTCTACTACGCTGACTTTGGTGCACATCCACTGGTCAAAGTCACACGGATAGAAATCCACCGCAATGAAGCAAAGCATGAATTGGTTCCACAGAGCGTTTTCTTGATGTGGCGGGAAAGGGCAAAACCAGCACTGTGTTTTCCATTTTCTTCTCTGTCGGTAGCTGATTCATTAGAAAATGTACCTCGAAGATTTCTTACATCAGCCTACCGCATTTCACTCGGGGCCACGACACGGATTTTGTCTTTTCGAGTTCACTTTCAAAATTTAACTGCGCATTTAAAGAAAATCGATCTCCTTATTTGGGTGTCTAGTTGCTAGGTTTATCCATCAGCGTTTGAATATTCAACGATTCCACGGTTGTGCTCGCCTGGTGAATTGATCGTTTCTGACTCACCTGCAAAAGAGAACAGTTAGGGTAACGGTTATACTAAGCCCAATTTCCAAGTATGTCGGGGGCGGCCGTTTGGTATCAAAAGAATGTATTATAGGTTGGCCATACAAAAGGTCAGAGTTTCTATGTTTAGTAGTTGTCTTCTTTTTGATTGTGGTTAAATAATCTCACTCCCGTCAAGGTCATCCAGACAACGAGTAACTTCTCTTCTCGAGTGGGAGGACAGTGGGGCGCAACCAAGAGAGAGGAAGAGAGAGTTAAGCCTTAATTGCCTTTCTTCTCCACGAGTCGACTGAAAGACCGTTGCCCCATTATTTCACAGAAGAGCCACGTGTGCATCACTACTGGTGGTCAGAGTCGGAAGATAGCAGAAGGCCGTCTACCACGAACCCAGTGAAACGAAATAAACTGGAAACCTGGTGGAAGATGTCACCAACATATCCGATAGGATACCAAATGTACAGCAGGAACGAAAAAACTCTAGCAGGACTTGTTCCGTTCCCATAAGGGTCGTGGCAGACAGTATCGGTTGAACTGGAAGTGAGGGTAAGCAGGTAAATTTTAGGGCAGCCATCAAAGATGGGGTCGCTGCAGAACCATCTCCCCTCTTTATTTTTGGGAAATACATCTTTGCACGTTCTGTCTCAGGTGATTCATTTCTGATCTGTGGATTTTGAACTTGTTCACTCGAACGACAGTTCCAGCTGCGTCAAAACATGTTTGATATTTTGGATCATGAGACGAGTTCCTGTGCAACGTGTGTTCACACACTTTTGGCAATTGCTAACTCACGGTTTAGTACACCACTGCGTACACAACGACGAGGACTGCTCAACAGACGTGTGATCTAGTCGCATCTTAACATAGGTTGAGGTGGTTTATACTGTCTCACTTTTTGCCCAATTTGATATCTGGTCCACTGATAAGACGACCGGTAGAAACTGGAAGTCTCTGAGACAGTTAGGAATAGGTGTGATTGCCCGTAGGACGTCATGCAAGGTTAGGTGGACAATGAAGCAATCTACCGATGGGAGGGAGGGGAATCTTATACACACCTGTAGAGCCGGCTTGAACTCTCTGAATAGTACTCACTAGCAACAGTCCGGTTTTTGGTTGTATTTTTCCGTTGCCTCTCTTATACGAGCGGACCTGTTAGTTCCTTAAAGCCTTAGCAACTCGGAATTACTGTATGACAATGTCCATCTCGTTCAATGTCCAATTAGTTGGCCCGTTTATATCGTTATTTATCCGTTGTTCAGGCCCAGCCGCAAACGTGAACTGTAACAAGACCGGCCAGAAGGCCACAAGGCTCTGTGCAAGCTACAAAAAAGAGTGATGACGGATAGGAGTGAGTTATGTAGATGAAAGCCATGTCTAAAAAAGGATTAATTTTCATGTAACCCCTGAGAAACCATCGGATTAATGCAACCGGTGGAATAACTAAAAACAAGCTTTAACTTGGACAGCTTTGGTAGTCAGTAAGGCGGACTAGCCAGGATGGCCGCTCTCAAAAATGTCGGAATCCTTGTCATCGGCGAGCAAATGGAAATGTCTTCTACTACTCAGCGTCGTAGTTCCGGTGATGAGAATATCCTAGCCATTTTACATTTAAAACTTGTTCATACAAGCATTGTCTAAACTGACCGCACTACTCATAAGGTTGCTGAAAACACTTTGGCAGCCTGCGACCGAAGTCCTCCTTCTTGGGGCTCATTAGGTAGACACAGTCCTCTGCTGTTCCAGCTGAACATGAAATTGTACACAAATGACAAAATACTGTTAATTGCGAACTAAGTTAACGAGTTCCCCGGCTGCATCCTAAATAAACCTTTCGTTTGTAATATTCTCCACCTGGATGTAGTACGCGAAACCTCTTAGCTACTAATTAAAGCCATGTGCCCATCAAACCTAGTCATTAGTGCACATGGGATTACCTGCTGAGCAAGAACACACTGGCTGGTAGTACCCGGGTTAATGAAGTCGTCGAGTAAACAATTAGCACACAACATATATTAGCTATAATTACCTTTCCAATTGAGGATTCGTCCTGTAATTGGGGCCAGTCTATTCTAAAAAGTAGGGAAGCTGGTTCATCTTTATTTAAAATTATCAACTGTGCGGATCTGGTAAAACTCCGAACAGCTTCAAACTTACCACCTCCAGATCAATATATTTTGAAAACAACCGTTCAATCACGAATGACCGAAAATGCCCAGATCCCCTTACACTACCAACATCTATAAATATCTCCAGGGAAGAGTAAATTCAAACGATGAGTGAAAAACGCATCGGAGATTTCGTCAGCCAGGCATCCAGTTAGCACGTGACCACGTGATTTGGTTTCAGTGATTAATCGATGAATGGCTTTAAGTGCACGTTAACCATACCACTGTTGATTGGCTCGTGGCTAACCGGCTTGTTGTTCAACCTACTAGCCGGGAGCTATGAAACTCTCTGGAGTTTCGTGAGCTGGGCACTCTGATGATCCTCAATAAGGATAAAAAATCTTTACAGTACTACTCGGTTTTCGGCTTACATTGGCTCTACTGGCAGGACGAAATCTGTCACATAAGTTACTTTGTTTGCGAACGCCCAAAATTAAAAATATCCATGGGTGGCTTACGATTCTTGAATACCCACACACTCCTTCAAGTTGATGAAAATAAACGCAGAAAAGTGCGCCTGCTTCGTTAGTCTGAACTTTGTCAAACGTTTATTTTTGCTTCTCTGGGTGGTGTGCCATACTGTTGCGATAAAGAGTAAAGATGTGCCAAATTTCTCTCGGAAATAGGCTTGCCAATGAGCTCATACTCGTTCAGCTTTGCATCTAACTGACGGTTCATGTTGGACAATAAAGTGCATGCCGGAAAATAGTCTGTGAAGATTTGTTGTTATTTTTATCTGGTTAACAAGGATGTTGTACCTTCAGTAAATCTCTTCCATCAAATTGGTTTCTGTAGCTATTTACAAACTGTACGAAATCCGCCCAAACATTTCAGTAATCACTTCTTGAATGAGTGATCGCATTACCGGGAATTGCGTGGCTGAACACAGAATGCAGTTTTTCAGCTGCACTACGAAAAATTATAGGCTTTGAGCTACTGTCCTAAGAGTTTCGGGTTCAAATACTTGTCAAGATTCACTAGATGCACACTTCCAACAGCCATTCCCGGCCCTTCTGAATGGGTCACCTTGACTTGTTGAAAGAGCGCCAGGTTGACAAACAAGTGTTCCGCTTCTAAGTTACCTACATCAGGGGTCTCGAACCCCTCCTTCTATCGACCGCCGGACCTGGCTTGGGAAGTCCTGTCATCCAAATTGCTGGTTCTCAGCGCTACGTTCAAGACTACATGTCGTTCCAAAAACTTTAGGGCGAAGTTAACACTTGCGTTACGTCCCACAATGAGTCCATTTTTCTAAAATATATATCTTCCTGCAACGAAAAGCGGCAAATTATTTTGGAAACGCATTATTACAAATATAGCTAGAAAATCCCCTCAGAAACAAGAGGATTACGGGAATGGGTCAGGCTCCCCAAAATGCATTAAAAAATGGGCCACTGAGGTGGTCCCGAAATCTGCATTACGAAACAGCTAGAATTCGTTCGAAGCATGACAGAAGCACTGAATGGAGACAGCATTTTTAGAGAAGTACGGAAAACTTTGTCAGAGGGCTTGGCTAAGTCTGTTTGGAAAGAGGGTCTAAGAAGGCACTTTAATTCCCCTGACAGATCTAATGACAAGTTGCACTCAGTTTGTGGAAACAATTAAGTTAATTCTTTCCTTATGCAGCCTGCCATTTCTGCGGTAAAAATGGAGTCGATCACACGAGGTTAAGCCCCACAAATTTCCCCATCTAGTTTTATTATTTCTTTGACAGGATAGCGGCGAAATCTCAGCTTTGAACACTGATTAATACTGCCGATGATGATGATGATGATGGTGATGATGATGATGCTGATGCTGATGACGATGATGATGATGATGATGATGACGATGATGATGATGATGATGACGATGATGACGATGATGATGTTGATGATGATGACGATGATGATGATGATGATGACGATGATGACGATGATGATGATGATGATGACGATGAGGATGATGATGATGATGATGATGACGATGATGATGATGATGATGATGATGACGATGATGATGATGATGATGATGAGGATGAATCCTTACATGTTTGCTTTGCGTTTAAGAGAAATCTCGGCTTGGGGTGAGTGATGCACACAAGCATAACTAGAGTCTTGCCTTCACAACGGCGCACAAATAACCGACGACACAACCCTACTACGCGCCGACGATATCTCTTGGACTGGTGGCGAAAAGGTTTGAACAGAACCTCAGCCTGATTTCTGCATTTTGCCTCAACAGCTAAAATCGGGTAAATTTGTCCCATTCTTACGAAGTCCAGACTGGGTTTGATAAGACTCTTACCTAGAAAAACTGGAACTGGTCTTCTCCAACGGCTTGCCATAATAGGGTTGAATGACGACTCAGACAAAAAACAATACAACTTGTGATTTTAACGGTAATTCCAGGAAATTTAGGAACGATTTGTCATTGTTTGAAGCGCAACACCAACCTAGATATTTTAGATTCGCTTAGACAATATTTCCTATAGCTTTGAGTTCCACATATCCCGTCTAAGTGCGAGTTACTTGGAATGCCGATCAGTTGCTCAGCTCCAACTACTAGCTGGAATGTTGTGGGGCTCAATTACCCCTGAAGAGTTGTGAGATGCTCACTGCCATACAGTGCTTCTCATCTGAGTGACATTCATTGAAATTTCATGATCTGTTTTTACTACAAACAAGGCTGTCTCTTCCTCCCGTATGTAATTACTCTGATCTAGATGAAAGATAGAAAAAATTTATTGTGGTTCCAAAATCATTCTGAATGAACTTTTGGAGAAAATGTAAGCAACTCCCGGTAAAAACGTACCGATTTGTAACGACATGAGAATTAAGGAACATAGGAATCAGATTTTTGGCGAATTTGGCTCAAGATTATTGGATGGGCGTTTTGTTCAGTTGATGGGTATTTAGTGGTATTTGGGGAGCCTCCCAACAATCGATGTTGGAAATTTTCAATTATTGGATTGAATGGTGATGGTTTGGAAGCAAATGCTTTCGACAAAGTACTGAATAGGTTTCAGTATCTACCAATGAAAGGAAGAAAACCTTTGCCGCGGAGTTGTTTACAGTCATTGGGATGAAGATTACATGTAGGTTGAATGGAGACGAGTTGAAGAAACAATGATCTCAGCTTTCAGAACTGTTTGTCCAGGCCATCTAATTCGACCAAATTAACACTGCATATCGTGGAGATCAGTATATCTTCTTGCCACCAGAATGCCCATACCAGTGGAAGAAAGAAGGCCTTCGCTGCGGAGTTGTCTATTTGAGAACACCAACTTAACAGTTACAGACTAGTGAACAGGTGAGCAAAACTCTCATATGCATCTCGTTCACAAAACTGAATATCCATCTTCTCCTTGAACGCGTCTTCCTGAACTTTTCTGGATATTCATTGACTGTTACTCAAATGCAACCAAATGCCACAAAGAGACTCCACAAATTCCGTAATAGATCTCACTTTTCAAGAGACGCGAAACGGATTTACGAGAAGACATACTACTCGCAAGCCTCATCAGTAGTATCCACAGTTACACCAGTATGGTATGGGTAAGAAACAATCTGAGCTATTTAACGATTCAGTTTTGTCTGCCAATGGGTATGGGTCGAGATGGCGCAATGGTTGGAGTGAGAATTTACTGAGAGGAAGGTTGGTGGTTCGAACCCGACCTCTGCATCTCGACTTCTCCTGTCTGGGGTTGGGCAACCTGGCAGTATCCCGCAGTATCCCATGGCAGCAGGGTACCGAAGGGGGTGTTCCAGCTGAACGACTAATGGGCATTTAAAGCAAGCCAACACTATTTGTAAGTTGTCATCCAAACCGATCGCATAGTCCATGGGCGAACAAGCTAGCCGACTCACATCCAGCTTGAACTGGTAGGAGGGGATTTTCAATTAGCCTGTCTTGCACGCCAGGCAGCTAAAGTTCAAAAATCACACGGTAAAGTGCATGCACGGGGGTGGCGAGGGTGAAACTTGAGTTCAGTTGTTCTCCTCTATGCTTTGAATTATACGTGCTAAATCAGCCAGGGAATAAAGGGGACTTTTCTGACGAGAGTCAAGTGAATATAGAGACCACATGCTACACGGGCAGGACATTTTTCATTGGATATTTTTGTGACGTGACATTTTTGTTGCAACTTTGAGGTGCGACTAAAAGCTTTACGAATTAATTTGGTCATAAGCACTTAGCAACCACTGACGCAAGCTAGAAAGCAACAAATAAACCCGTCTAGAAACACGGTAATACACGTCTCTTTCTACAGAAAGGGACTTGTCCTGTCAGGGTGAAACTTCTAAAAGACTAACGAAGTGTCGATCCAGAGATTCGGTATAACCGTAGTTTGATTCAAACTTTGTAACCCTACCTGTGGTTGCATAGCGGAAATATCTTCTGCGTCCTTCAATTTCCCTTACCTCTTCCTCATTGCAATCAGAGGTTTCTGCGAATCACACCAAGTTACACCAGACCGGTTATCAACTCTGGGAAGTGACATCATTTTTCCAGAGAGTCGGGCGGAATGCATTCCACTCCGTGCGATGTCAAACAGTTCCCACACTTCGTTCTTAGTGTAACTCAGAAGCTGCTGAGGCGATTCCGATATTGTTTTTTTTTAACTTGCTTTCTGTATGCCCGATTGACCTACCTTCCGATTTTGCCACCGGTCTGATTCATCTATGAAAGGACTTTCCACTCCCCTCTTAACTGCTGGTGCATTGCATTGTGGGCACCATATCCTGGTACCAAGCCAGTGGTTAACACTTGCCATCAGAAAGTTTTATCACGGTTTTAATTTAATTCTTGTAAAATTGTGTTGATTTCCACTGTGGTGCACATGATCACGCATTTAGGCGGCGTAACACCTTCGGCATCCGATAGCGCGTAACCGTTTTGTTCTTAATTATGACATTTAAAGGACGAAAAATATTAACCGATTACCTTTATGCATCCCGTTGAGTATCAGTAACTCCTAAAGACCACAAAGAGCAACTCAACTAAGCGAACTGCCGTACGGTGACGATGGCACTATAAGGCTAATCTCTTGCGACCCGTTTTTTTTGTGTAGCTGAACTTTTGCCTGGTTGGGTGGTAATATTATTATCGGAAGCGCACACTGCGTTGTGCGGAACCTAAACCGCCTACTCTTTTAGTCAGTGTGTCCTCGAATCGGTCCTGTTGTCTCTCGGTCATCACAGCCCTGAGATTGTGTTAGAATTTATGTGTCACAGGAGACAAGTCGATTTGTCAACGTATGAAACCCGTCACAGCTGTGCTTCGCTGTATGCTAGTTAGACTGGTCCTCCAAGGAAGCAATCCGCTATGCAAAAACTCACCAACACCATCGCACGGTAGAGCGAAAGTGAATCGATATCCAAACGAAAGACACTGGTTGGTTTGGAAAGGTATTCACACGCAGACACACATATAGGCAAAGAAACGCTCGTACCGAATTTTAAACTTCGAAGTTTCGAATGACCGTTTATGGAAACCTAAAAGCGGTAAGTTCGACAGCTTTACGTGTAATTCAGCTTGTATTAACGTTTCATTTTCACGACACCATTTTTTTTTACACTTGCCTGGCTTTTGAATGTGGAAACTGTTGTGTGCAAAATCGAGTAAACAACTGCACCTGATGGTGCAAAAATCCGAAGTTTGCATGCATTCAACCGTCTAGTGAGGAACCTGGCCATGCACCAGTTTTCAAACGGCCGTTTATTCAAAGTTTTTGTGCAGCTCTGAGACATCATCGACTAGGGCATCTGGTGCAGTAAATATGCAACCACAAGTGGCTAAGATTTTCATTAAATATACGCTTGTGGGAACCCAAAAACCCCTTGCAGACTTTCTGAGAAGAATATGCGAAATGAATTGCAATGCCACACACGATTTTGACCGTCTGAGGTCACTCTGAGCAACCCTGGCGTTCAACAAATACACTCATTTGTACACCAGTTTGACGCTTCCAAGGGAGACTCATCTAAACCCCAGTTGAATCTTTCGTTTATGATGTTCTTCAAGTGAGTGTGCTGCACAAAGACCGTCTAATATTTCAGCTGATACGACATAAGTTTAAAGAACACAAGGTTGACGGAAACTCGGGGAGTTCGCCTACGTGATAAAAACGACCAGGAAGTGTGAAACCAGTCCTGGGCTTCCGAAGACTTTTCAGAAAACTTATGAGTAGTTCATTTCATTAAATGTGTCGTGCAGCACCTTCAGTTGAATAATACCATAAACGAGCGATTCAGTGGAGTTTCCCGTGAAAACCAGACCGATATGCAAATGAGTGTATTTGTCGAAGTCAGTACAATTTGGGTTGAAGTAGAACATCAGGCTGATTGAAAGTCGAGGACTTTTCTTAACTGATGAGCTCAAATAGGAAGGATGAAACTTGTCGGTGGCTTTTGAACAGTTTTAGCAAACTTATGAGTAGTATACTTCAAGAAAACATCATAAATAAGAGATTCGGCCGGGTTCCAGGTGAGTCTCCCGCAAGACCAAATTTGTTTGCAAATGGGTGTATTTCGCTAAGTCCGTGCAATTTGGGCTCAAGTGGAACATCATTTTGAGAGAAACTCGGGGACTGCACCTAACTGATGAGCCCCAAGAAGGACGAAACCGGTCATAGGGCGTCGAAGAGTTTTCAGTAGCCTTATGAGTAGTGTATAACACATACAACTGATACACATTCTCGTCGCCCAAAGATTCTGATGCTGGCATAGAAATGAGAAATTCCCACGTGTTTTAATCCACCATGAATTCGAGTAAAATGGCACTTGTGACTATGAGAGGACTCGCTCCGTTTCCACTTGCTTCAACAAAACCGTGTTCAAATTGGTCATCAAAATATTTCTTGGAAAAGGTTAAAAAAATCCCAAAAGTACAACAGAAAAATACATTCAGTGATCAGTCCGATTCATTCCAAGATTGTCACTGATAATTTCCCGTGGATATCTGAAGCCTACCAGAGTGATTTGCGTCTTTCATTTTTTAACGGCGGCCTGAAAAGTCTGGATTTGATTGGTAGAGAACCTCTACCTATTAAAAACGCCTGAAAAGATAACTAGGTGAACGACGTGATATTTTCGACTGATAATAAGTTGCTGTTATCGTGAAGAGGTTTGATAGTCTGAAAAGTGATAGTGCTGAAAAGCCGAGAAACAGCTGTCTCGTCGTTGTCGGGAATCACCAGCAGTGCTCATCGGCCGCCAGTAGCTTCCAACCAGTGGTTAGACTTTTGGTCGTTCGGCCACCAGCGGCGGAACAGATATGTGATTAGCTTTCCCCACGTTTGTCGGTTGGCTGAGAGAGCACAATCCTAGTAGGCACGTTTTCCACATACCGTAGACTTTTTGAGTTGGAATATGAACTCTACAGATGAGGATTTCTGTCCCGTGGTTGACTATACATTTGGATGGTAGTAGCCGTGACTCTAAACAGCATTAAAATTTTTATATCTTGGGTATTCTTGCCTTCGGGCATCGGGATAATTTGGTTTAAAGGAAAATCATTCACTGCTCTCTTTACCTCAGTCTTTGTTCTGATTATACGCTCTCACTAAACACGTGATGAATTGTGACGTACTCGTGAGGGACAAGGACTGAAACACGGAGATTTTCGTGCATGCATCTCTGAAGACGCAAAAGTTTTGAACATCCACTTGGCTTATCTGATACCAGCTCCTCCTAAGTTGCTACAAGTTGACGGAAAAATGCCTCCCATTGAATTCTAATTGTTCCTTATTGAGCCTGTTGGAACACTGGTCAGAATCTATGCACATTTGGTATTCAGGCTTTGCCGAACAACACATAGCAAGCTGCGCTGCCAGAAGGTAGTCAACACTTGTCTGCTAGGAAAAATCGATTATGGTCGGACAGAATGTAGGTGGTCCAAACTGGCCAATCATAATGAGAATTCAAAAAGCCAGCCAGTAGTGCTTGATATCTGATGATTCAGGTTGAAGATGTGTAGGAAACAGAACTACCTGGAGATTGAAGGAAACATTTTTACATCACCCAATGCATCCAGCAATAATAATCATCTTACTGTGCTGAAGGGCGCTAATCATATTTAGAGGTGACGGAGAACATGAAGAAGACCATCGTGATCGATAAATCCGAAAAATCATTTTACTTGCTATCCAGCCCCGCCAGATAGCATCACCGATTGCAACTTTCTGAGTGACTCTGACCGTGACAAAACAAGTCTCCGATTGTTCGAACACTTAATCTCGCTGTTCAAACATACAAAAGTCACTTCCATGGCTTTCTAGATGTGGATGAGTTTGACTGAATCAGGTGATAAAAACGAAACCATTATATTGATCATCGTCGGACTTAAGGAGGAAGTTTTTTGGAAGACTGTGTTTCCGCTGCATACACCTATAAGGAGCGATCGTCTGCGGTATTGAACACTCTTCGTCAACCACTGCTTTGTTTTAAAATCCGAAGTATCTGGTCCACCTGTATCCCTTCACGCTTGCTTCGTGGAGTATCAAGACAGCGGTAAAGATCAGCCACTTCAAATCATTGACAAATATGATCGTTCTGGACACTAGTGCTTCCGATCCAAAAGGGTTGGCCAACTTTTCATCCATTACACCAACCTCAGCCGTCAATTTTATTACCTACACCCCCTATCCTTCTTGGTTGCTGGTCTTTTCGGTGAGCTGCCAAGTTCGGCCAACAGATTAACAACGCACACGGACCAACCACACTCCACACCATCGCTACCGGATGAGTTAACCATCAGCAGCGGAACATCTGTTGATGTGAGAAGAAATCCCATCTGAAAAACCAACCTCTATCAACCTGTCCTACTCTACGGATGACCGGAGTGGCTCTTGCAAACCCAAGACATCTAACAGTTTGACGTATTGGAACACTGGCGTTGAAGCGTGAGAGCACAACTTACATTCTGACCATCACCAGCACGGTCTTGAAGTGACAAAATACTGCACATAAAACATTAGGTCGAATACCAGCTTTAAGGAAACAGAAAACTAACTAAGGAGTAAAACGCTCTGTTTAATTTTCCGCATAGAATGGCGATACAGTCATCGAGGAATGTGTCGGGGGTTCGGTACATTAGACAATTGGTGATGCTGTTCACGCGAAAAAAAGCTAGACACTCTTTGAGAAGGTGGAAAAGTTTGGTTATTTGGTCATTCTTGAAGAGTTTGTCTCCCTTGGAAGTTGAGCACCACACAGCTGCCGACCAAAAAGTCATTTACAGACCCTCTAAGGAAGGTGGGAGGTTGCGGGGAATGTTACCGTATATGGGGGTTAAACAGATGGCAAGTCGTGATGATGAGCTCGGGATAGCTAATTTTTCAGGGGGTGAACGGAAGGCTGGACATACCCTAGGCACCTAGACGTCTGTCTATGTCTGGGCAACCTGGCAGTACCACAGCCTTTGCGCAACCTTCTGGCTGAATGGCTGCTAGACTCGGACGACTTTTACACAACCAGTCGTTATCTTGTACAATCAGTAGACTACCAAACATCCAGTCTCAGGTAAAACGTTTCCCATTCGTTAACATTGCATTCTCAAAGTAATTGCTTCATCGAGTGTCAGAGAAATATCGCAGTTCGATCTGTTGTCATATCATAATGAGCTAATCAGAGAAAGACATGGTAAGACATCTATTGAAACTCTATGAAGAAGGCCTTGCTGAATGACCCGATGTTTTTCCTTCCTAATAGGTAATCACAATGATTGACAAACGTGGAGAGGTTGTTTTTATCCCACAACAATCCACTTTTTAACCGATAAATGGTTGTATTTTCTTTGAAAAAACATAAACCAGCCCAAGTCACATTCTGTCTGGCTTTTTGGAAACTTGTTCGTGTTCTTAAAGGCTTCGATCGATTGCTGCAAACCGAACAGCCAGTGGAGCAGAGCGATTGATAACAATTTAGTGACTGAAAGAACGCCCATGTAAATACCTCACTAGTAGGTTGTGTGATTGCAGAGTTAGTTAATAGGAGACCAAGACGACCGTTTATCCATACTTGAGTTACAGATCGAGCCCTGAGACCACGTTATATTAAAAAGGCAAACTGCCAAACTCTATCACCAACTGTTGGTTGATTAGATGGTAGTTGATTTGTTGGCTGAGCTTGGCAATTGGTTTGCAAACGTTTCATCCCCAGTCGAGGAGACATCGTCAGTGCGCAGCCGTGTGGGTGCTTCCTCCGTGCCTAGCCGCGTTTATATAGTTTTTGAAGAGTATCCAATATCCTTTCATGTGATTGGCCAATTGGTATGTGCCTTTCTTGTAGTATTATTGGCTCGATCATGATCTGAGCTGTGTATTCCATTCGTTGGTTGGATGGCTTTTACCAACCTTCCTGACTACTTATTTGGCTTCTTCATGTCGAGGCCCATATGACGGTAAGGCGGACTACGTGAATGCGGTCCAGTTCTCGTGGTTGGTGCTGGTTGAAACAAGTCTCGCTCCAGCGCATTCGCGTCACATTTGGTTAAAACCGTACCGCAACGTTGACTGTACCACTCAGGCATTGCTGAAAGGTATTCTTAAAGAATGAAACTGTCTTTTTTTTTAATAAATCTTCAGCTTCTTGAAACATTTCACCGAGTCATGTGAACGAGACCGTCCAGAATTCGCCAAACTTCATATGCATCAAAATGTGATACAAACGAAAATGCAATCACCAGCGATTTCTCCCAATCATCCGACAACCTACTCCAATGGATTTCTGTTGCATACGAACAATACCAATGGTGTTTCGACAAACTCCAGTGCCTACTCACCGAAGAGGCAACCGAACCAATCTTCCACGGCAAGTGAATGCAGTCTCACCTCAGCAGCTCTTCGTTCCAAACAAAGCTCAACCGAATCTCAGGTGGAGGAACTGATTCTCTTGTGTTGGGAACCCCAGCAGCAGGGCGAGTTGGGCGATATTTACGAAGCCGTGGAACCAGCACGCAACTCCCCAGGCAAGAAGGACTCTGATGGAAAGTCGCCGAGTGCGGATCACCTATCGAGTGACCCACTCTCCTCTGACCGTAGTCCGGAAGAAAACTGTGCAAGTGACAACTGTTTGCCCAAGAGCACAGATCATGAATCAGAAGATGATCAATCGGAAGTTGAACAAATGACTTCGAATATTGATCGGTGTAGGCGGATGGACGAAATGGTGGGAGAACTGACACAGAAAATGGTAAGACGATGGGGAATTTTTCCGGCGTTTTAGAACAAATAGGATCCAATTAATAGGAGTGAACAGAATAGGTTTTGAGTTGATCAGAGCTGACAGGTTTCTCCCCTCATCTATTTCTTTCATAGGTCCATTTTGCAGTCTTTTGAACTAATCGGCTTTTCACGAACAGGTTCTCTCACCTTTGTAAAACCGGTAACTTTTATCAGATAACCGATAATTATCGGACAGATATAAGTAAACCAAGTGTTGCAATCTCGGCAGTTGAGGTCTACATACATTCAATGTTCAGTGGAGTCCTCAGTGGAATTGGGGTGACTACAATAGCTCAACATAAATGTTCAACCCCTTGAAATCTCAGCTGCCAGTCGAGGGGGGAATTCCATTTGCCGCGAAGCCACTTATCAGCAAACAGGAACAAAGTGTTTACAAGCCATTAGATACGGGAATAAACACCTAGTCTGCAAAGATTTTTGGAACATTTTCAAGCATCCTCTTTAATTTCCCAGGACGTTCGTCCAATGGTAAATAATAACAAATCAACACTGAAAAACGGTTCCATAATTCCCCTAGTAACCATCACCTTCCATCAAATGCTGGGATGGAACTTGGACACCGGACGGTAGATCAGTCGCATGGCTCATCAGTATTATACACCGTTTCATTATGATTGCCAATTTGGCAGCAACCTGTCTGGGTGCTCTACGATAAATTTGTAAATTATAAACAAACCTCACATGTGTTACATCACAGTAGTAATTTTACACCTTCAATGAGAACTGAGGTATGTGGCCTTGAAGGAATCGTTGGAACGGAGTTGGATAATGGGTGTATTGCCACAAAGGAGTAATTTCACGAGGATGCAGGAGCCACAAGACTGGAGAGAGGTTTCATTCAGTTGTCCGCAAATTACGAAGACTCCGGGGTTGTTGCTACGGTCCACATTTCAACATGGTGCCCATGCAACTTCATCTGCGCCTGGATGGGGATGCTGTATGACAGTTGCCCACCGATCTCAGTGACGTTTGTGCAGTAATTTTGTGTCCAGGCTGTCTAAGTGGTGGGGTTGTCTGCATTCCCTCTCAATTTTTGGCATTTCGTTTTCTTCCCGCCACGAAGAGACTGGACCTTACAGTGGTGTGGCGGTTTGTGTACCTCGGCGAGCCACTGAACTATACTGGGGGAGGGTGCCCGCGTGACACTCACAGAGTCTCTCATACCAGGTTGGGTTGGGTCAGACCTCCATGGGTATAGGTCTGACAAACACAGTCTCCTGGCCCTCCAGGTTGGGGGTTGGAACATGTGTGGCGACGTGTTCCGTAAAAATGGTAATGTATTTGCACTCCCAGCTCAACACCGCTGCCTTGCGATTAGGTTTTTGAGCCAAAGGCTTTAGTTGAGGACCCTAATCGTCCTCCTGTCTAGGTGTGGGCGCCCTGGCAATATCCCAGCTCTCGTACAACCATGACATTCAGAAATAACAGTACTTTTATGCCACATGTACGGCAGCGAAGCATCAGTGTCAAAACTGATGTTGCTGCCTTTGATGATGATTTTTCCCTCTGGGATTTTACAGCTATATTTGTGGTTTTACAGCAATGACGGAGGTAAGTCTGTTGGTTATTTGAAGAGGCTTGTAAGATTAGCCGCACTGCCTCAACTAAGCCTTTGGATGTTATATCTTGGAGCTGAAGAACAAGTCCGCGACAGATTCATTTCACGATAATTTGAAATCTCTATGGTTATTGTACAACCAATGAGAAACAGGTTATTTTATATTGACAAACACGAAGAGTCTAGAAGAGTCACGAGGCGAAGCAAAGCTACCCATTCGAGAGTCGGTGTTGCTTGCTTGATGCCTAGATGAAACCACATCAGCTGTTCATGGCAGTCGACGTAAATGAGGTCATTTAAACACCGCCTTAGATGATGACAGCTGTTCACAGAGAACTGAAACCTCTCCTTTTATGATAGTGTCCACATGAAGAATCAGCGCAAACATTCAATTTACTAATTTGGGGCTGCTCTTTCTGTAAGTGACTTTGGTAGGTATCATCACTTGATAGATATCACTCTGAGAAAAAAAAATGCAAAAAAGTCAATCTTGAGGGCAAATAGTGTTTACCAATCAGTAGCTATCGTACGGAAAAACCCTTTCCGCGAGCATCCTGTTACAGCCTTTTTGTAGAGTTGTAGCGCTGCTAGCCATAAATGTAGCACCTGTGACAGGGTTGCTGAATACATTTCATCCAGTTATTTTTTCATTCGAAATGATACGACATCAGATGTTCTCATACTTTAACACCTAAAGCAACCCTGTTGGTTTGATGAATAGGTCACTAGGGCCTAATATACCCCACACACACATATATATATTTCTAGAATCTTTTTGACTTAAGATTCACCTCTATCGACTCGAATGACATATCAGGGTAGGTATTCCTATCAAGCTTCCATTTTTTAGTGTCACGCGCGTAACTTAGGTGTTCAAAGATTTGTTTGCAAAACAATTATTCCCGTTCTCCACTCAACTTTATCTCGTCAGTTTCAAGTTCGAATTGGAAACGCTCAACTACTGTCTAACCTTGAGGAGTCGCTGTATATACTGAGTAATTTGAACAAGTTTGTGAACGGTAAGCATCTTGTTTGTCAGTTTATACTTTGATATGCACAACAGATTACATGACGACACCAAAGCTAGTCCAGGCTGGAGAATACCGCATGGTACTTGCAAAAGACGATTGTAACAAGTGGTTGCGGAACTCTGTGCACTCGGTCGAGCAATGAGTGGTTCTATTTAGGTCTAAAACTGACCGTCATTTGCCGCAGTGCAGTAGGAAATGACGAGTCTTCAGTGAACAAGGTTTGGTTGGGCTAAATCACCCTCGCGAATTCCTAAAGCCTAGTAAACGCGAGGTCAGTGATTGGGTAAAGCCACAAAGAGGCTTCAGGTCATTTTCAAAATTTCCACACACTGCTTGCTCACCCGTGAAAAATGCAGACATACTCTACCGCAGATATTGAATTCTCCTTTCCCAACGTGACCTCATCGGAATACGTTTTTTTGAAACCTTGACAGGGAGCAAGATGGGGCGTGAATTCCTGATGATCTCAGGCGAGAAGTACTCCTTAAAGGAATTCCACAGAGAATGTTCCGTCTGGTATACCTCGCTTAAGCCTTGTTTTTTGACGCCTTCTCTAGCAATACGAATTCTATGTTATCCGCCCTTTTAACAGTTTGGTCTACGTTGGCTCGAACTCTCATCTGCATACCAAGCGATTCCTACCACTCTCTTCAACCAAAAATGTAGCCGACATTCTGACTCAGGTTGAGTCGGAAAGTACAATATTGAGACGTTTATCTCGAAATGTCATACTACTACCAACGTTGAATAGAATGACACAGTTTCCGGACATTCGGATCGAATAAACTGGATTTGAATACTTCTCTTTTGGACGGGTAAAGTAAGACTGTATTTGGTTGTTTGATAGTGGTGATGAACACGCTTCAGTCATATTTGTAAAGCATGGATCCATCATTCACTTCTCCGAGGCGAACTTTCAACCCTGTACCCACTGCAATGGATATAGTCTGAGAGGTTAAGCTGATTTAGAGTTTTATGGAATGTTTCCCAAAAGAAAGGGAACTTGTTCGATCTTCTAGGCCAACTTTATTGAAAACAGTGACAGACAGGAATTTTGAGCACGACGGTACGAAAATTTCTGAATTTCTGGGAAGGGTCAGTTTGGTTTTGACAGATAAGTAATGAGTCACAGTTAACCAGACTGTCACCATGGTGTGAGATATCAACATTCCTTCCTCGCCATCAGATGTTATCTTCCAGACTCAGCAAGAATGCGGGTGAAGATGAGATTCCACGAGCGTTAGTTTGCCTGCAGATGTGTGTATTTTGACACAAACTGAGCTACATCACGCTTCATCAGACAGATGCACCCGAGTGTATTCAGCCTTGTTCGTTTTGTAATGTCCCAGCACCCGGTACATCACTCAATGATGATAAGCATAGCAGTGTTTTACTGAGTCGGAAGCTCACCTTTACTTCAAGAAATTCTCTTTCAATAATCTCAGACACTCCGGAAGCTATCTGTCGTCACAGTTAACGGAATTCAAGTGAGCAGCAGTTCGGGTTCTGAAGGCATGCAGAATGTGTAACCACGTATCTTTCAATCCACAAAGTTTGAAGGTGATGGCTGTTCACAATTAAAGACCATTCCAACTTAGGCATCTTCAGATGTGTGACACTGATACGTGCGAATGACATTTGCTTGTCGCGCACATACGGGTGGACACTCATGTATGAAAATTTCTGGGTGCCTGTGAGGTCTCCAAGTACCGCCATACCTTTCGGAGTACAAAAATCTACGCTGCTTGGACATTTACAAGCTTTTAAAGCAAGCATTCGAACTTAAAAGCATCATAAATGAGAGATTCAGCTGAGTTCCAGGTGAATCTCCAGCAAAAACAAATTGGTTTGCTCAGCATATCAACTGTTTTGTTTTTTCTGAGATGATTCAGTCTTTCCAATGGATTTTGTTCCAAATGTTTGTACAAGTGAAAATCAAACACCGCTACTGTATTTGTGAGTCGGAAAACCTTTTACGTCAGGGGATGATCATCATATGAGTGAAGAGGTTTTTCCGAATGCCTCAGATGGATAGATCACCTCGTTCATCCGGACTTTTGAGTTTTCAGTAAAGCACTTTCATTCATATTCGGCTTGGACTCAAATTTGTCTATTGGCCAATTAGAGCTTGGATAAAAATAGAAACCGTAAGCTAAAAAGACATGTGACGACATATCTGATGCGTCCCGATCAATGTTAAACATGCAGCGCATTACTGTCCCAGAATTAACTACATCCTCACTTTTGGATAGGCGTTACTTGGTCTTAGACAAGTACACCCTAACTAAATTAGTCATTTTAGCTTCAATTAGTGTCAAGGAGAGTGATGATGAGTTCAATCCAAACCTTCCAGTCTTTAACTAAATGTTATTTAGGTGAAAAACCTTCGCAGCTGTACTGCACTACTGACAGGCTACTGGTCAATTTTCTGTCTAGGTAATACAACTAGAAGGATGAGCTTTGAACTCGAGACAACCTGGAGTGTAATGGGCAAAACTGTTGAACGGGACGTTCATGCTCCGAACTCAGTCTTGAATCTTCAGTAGGTTTTCCCCAGGTTTTTTAACCTGGTACCAACTCAGGCTTCAGGCTTCCATCGAGTTGCTAGGTCCCAGGAGAGTAGGACAGCTGATATTTAAATTTTTTGCCAAAATTTTGAGAGAATCTCCCGGCGACAGAAAGCCTTCAGGTGACCTGTTTTATGTCTTTGAAATATCGCTCGGATTGTCGCAGGTTCCGCATCGCACTGTTAACTAGAAGTTTACCCGGAGTAGCGCAGATTTTCGTCAAAACATCTGGATCCTTCAGGGTTTGCGTGTATTGCCAAAGACGTAAAAAGGGAAAAATATAATGAATTTTCACCTATTAAGCTGGGATTTTCACTAGGATTGTCAGCTGACGATCGGTTTGACACCAGTCTCCCACAATTACGGTTGATTTTCAGCCAAGTCGCAGATCAAACGAGACAAGGGCGTGCAATCGGAGATGACATCATCTCCCACCTCAAAAATCTGTAAACACGTGACGGATGACATCTCGTTGCAGACTAAACAGACAACAGACGACTCTGGCACGTACGTTTATCTGGAATCACCGCATTTGTATCCAACCCCTTACAATGGTGAGTTGATTTATTGTATTGTCTCGTAACACGCCTGGTTAAGTAGTGACACGTAACGTCCCGTTCTGAAAACCAAAAGGAACCACATTTACTCTGATGTGCTTGTAGGTCCTTATCAGAAATCTACATCATCATCATCATCAACAGCATAACATCAGTGTTCAATACCGATGCTTCGCTGCCGTACAACCATGGTTTATTTGAAAGCCTTGTTGTGAAGAAAAGAATAAGGATGGACGGGGAGAGGACCTACTGCTGCCTTACTACAATCATTCCGAGATGCCTACACCTCTAGACACTCATTCAGGCAATCTGGATAGAAACTGACAACAAGATCGCCACTGACATCGGTTGGCAGACATATCTTGTAGTACCTTCAACAAGGCGCAGTGGGAATCATGCGGTCCCTATCCTGTAAGGCGAGTAGCGCCGACAGCACCCAAGCGTTTCGTGATTTCTTTCATACCCTTCTGCCATGTCAAGGGTTGGCCACCTCTCTGCTTCCGCCACTCTGAATTGGGCATGGAAAACAGCACTCTCTTCGGCAAACGATGATTAGGCATGCGCAACACATGTCCCAACCAACGCAGCTTCTGGTGCTGGACACATTCTTCAATGGAAGTACCCCTTGCACAACCTAAAACTCGCTTTCTAACTGCCTCGTTACGGATTCGCCGACACCAACCCACACGAGCTATGGTTCTGAGACAACGATTGTCGAACACCTGAAGACGTCTCAGTTCCGCTGCTCGAACAGGCCAAGTCTCACAGCCATACAACAAAACAGCCCGCACTGTAGCTTGATACACACGTCCCTTGATATTCAGGGACACACCACTTTGACGCCATAGATGTCTCAAATTAGCAAACGCGACCCGAGCCTTGCAGATTCGCGCATTTACCTCATCTGTCACACTACAATCAGAACTACTACAACTTCCAAGATATGTAAAACGCTCCACAACTTCCAGTGCCTCTCCCTGGATTGTAAGTGGCGTGTTCAGTGACTGCATGTCCAGGAGCATGACCTTACACTTTTTGGGTGCAAAGTGCATACCAAAGGACGGGATGACTTTGGTCAGTTCATCTAAAAACACCTGCGCCTTCTCCTCCTCTTCAAAAATGAGAACGATGTCATCAGAAATCGATGGAGTGGATAAGCGAAATTTCAGCAATTTGATTCTTTCCGTCATTCTTGCGTCGTTTATTGGCCGCCATTTTCGACACAGTTACAATCACATTGTGAATCTGTCATTTGACAGCGATTGAATGATTAAAACAAAATGTGAAACGGTGATTTAGTGAGCACGCGCATGTTTGAAAGTGACCATTACACAATCTAAATGATAACAACAAGTGGTCCAGGATAGGGGAACGTTACTTTCGAAAAATTAGTCCCGATGGAACAATCGCCTCCCAGGTTGCTTGTTTCCTGACAGTTGGCTTAGCACGGCATTTCTAACTTTAAATTTGCTGGTCCTAATGATCAGAGCCTGGGCTGAATGCTTAATCGTCTCTGTAAACAGTGTTTCTGGTACATGGACGGAAACAAAAAATATTTAGTATTTGACATTTCCGTAACTCAGCATGACGTCTGAATAAGTTGTCCGTCATTAGCATTGTCACACAAGTAACGCATTCTGACCGGGTTCGACAGAAAACTGGCTATTCGCCATTCATTTCGCTTGTGTGTATTCGGCTGAACGAAGTTATCGAACTGTATTCACGGCATGTGGTGACAGCCTCAACTCGACTACTATTTCAAAATCTGAGATGTTTTTCGAAGATCAGTTGGATTAATGGATCCCTTAAACGCCGGATAGTTGTTTGCAAATAACATCACCCTCTCGATAAGTAACAGGTCCCTCTAGATATTCCATATTTTAGATGAAGAAGTGCCGCCATTTTCGCATTTAGCACTTTAGGGACTTGTCGCCTTATGCAGGGCGATTCTTATTTTCTAGCATGCGGTGCCTTGTTTGTGCATACCTTTTCATATTCAATTAGTGATTAAACTGAACATTAGTAGAATCTTTTGCCTCGGACGCCTACAGCTGTGGTGAATACGGCTGATTTTCTCCTTCCAACAGAGATGGACTTCATCATCTTGGGGACTTGGTCACATTTTGGGAAGAGAACCGGTCTTTTTTTACTGTGCAGGGCCATACAGCCGTACTAGAGAGAGTCAGCACAATGACATAGAACGAGTTGTAAGGCACAGATGAAGCAAAGTTTGAGGCATCATTGCTTTCAATATTGTAAGGAGATTTTGAAATTTACAACAGGGCTTTTGAATGGAGAGGGTGGATACCCTTGTTGGAAAACACTTTTTGTAGCGTAGCTTTTTTAGAGCACACCATGCACTCTCTCCATTCTTGTTCAACTTCGCCATTGATGGAATAATGAGTTAACACCGGAAGACTTTCAAAATCACCATTATACCATCTTTTGGCATGCGCCTTGCACCTTCAAAGTGCAAAATTATGCTCCAGAATGTGCAGCCTCTGAATATACCCCTTACAATTTAAGGAAAAACAATGGAGGCTGTGGAAAATTTTCCATATCTCGGTAGTTGTATTAGCTCTGATGGAAGTGGGTCTGATGAAGTGAGTGCAAGAATATTAAAAGCTCGATTGACTTTTGCCAGTTTGCGTCACTTGTGGCGCCAAAAAGGCATATCACTAGGTTTTAAGTGTCGAATGTACCAGGCTACAGTTAGGGCCGTGTTGTTGTATGGGTGCGAGACGTGGCCTCTGCGGACAGACGATGTAGGGCGCCTTTAGGTTTTTGACCACCGATGCCTCAGAAGAGTTGCTGGTTTTTTTATGGCATCAGCGTGTTAGTAACGAGATGAGTAGAAAACTGGCATTTGTTTGTGCGGCAGGTACTTCAATCGGGAAAAACATTCAGCACCACCGACTACGATGGCTCGGTCATGTGCTACGCATGCCGAAACACCGTCTACCGAGACGAGTGTTGTTCTTCGTGCCTCCTTCTGAATGGCGCAGACCACAAGGTGGACAGCGCATGACTTGGCAGAAAGGCGCGAAAGAGATCACGAAGAGTTTGGGTGTTGTTGGTGTTGTACGCCTTCCAGGATGGGGTCCCCGTGACCCCGCCTGTGCTTGGCTGGAAACGTTGCAAGAAATGGCGGCCATTCGATGTTGGCAGCGCTCATGCAGTCAATTTTTTTCAGATTGTCCGATTGAGCGCTTGGTGATGTAGGCAACTCAGAAGGCTTGACATAGGCCAGAACTAGGTCCCATCCCCCACCCACTCTTTTCTTCTTCTGTCCACTCTAGAGCCTTAAATATAATTATGTATATATATATATAATTAGATGAACCTTATGGTTGTACGGCAGTGAAGCAACACCACCAGCAGTGATGTTTCTTTCTCTGATGGTGATGATAAATAGAGCTTCTGTCATGCAGAGAAACAATCACTGCACGACTATTTCATTCTTATTGGGAAACTTCGGAAAGCTTCGGACGTGCGACCTCGAGGATAGAGGTTTGAATGCAACCTTTGTCTTACGAGCTGTTGATTGGCAGTGTGCGTAACCCGCCTTTACACAAGACATAGCACCAATCGTTGTTCAAACTCGCACTCCATCACATGGCTACTTTCTGACTGAATTTCGCTTGTGTTGCAAAATTACTCTTCCATGGACTACTTTTAACTTGTTAGTAGTGCGAGCTAATCACAACGTTGATCTCAGACAACCAGCTGGGAGGTGAAAAGTTTGAAATTTCCTGTTGTGCACTGCTGATGATTTCCAATTAGAATGAAACTACTGTACAGTGTCTGTCAGCTTTTGAGCAGAAATCGGTTCCAATTACAGGACGGAATCTCTATTGATCATTGTTTCTGTTTAACAGAAATCTGAGCTGCATAAATCGGATGTTCCTTTTTTGCTACTCTGTGGGCTTCAGAGATGAGCAGCTACGTGGATATTGTGTATGAGCTTGGAAAAAGCGGGCTTTTACATTTTTCAAACATATTTTACACAGACACATGATGGCAGGTTGTTCCACCTGTAGTCGGACCGCTCCATATTCAAGCTGTAGTCTGAGTGCGAGAGAGGGAGAACACGAAATTGTCAACAGGCTTTGCATCCACACTGAAACTGATGGTGGACGGTCTGGTGGATGAAAATTTCCAACAGATAAACTGAATTTTTCCCAACTCAGACACGTTTCAGTTTATTGACTGACGGACTGACTGGAGTAAATGTAGACAATTAGGATATAGGAGCGGAAGAGTCTTCTAGCAACTCTCGAACAATATGTTCTATTTGTCGCAATCCTCTCCGTCAAGATAGATGTTTCATGAAAATTTCCGAAACTCCTTGAAACACTAAAGATACGGGTCCCCAGAAAGCACATACACCGGTCTCGTTTCTCTATACGGACTCATCGTGGATTTGCACAAAGCTCCAGGCACCAGTTGAAATGGATTTTTGTAGCTGTTGCCTTGCAGTTCATCATTTGAATTGCTGAACTTTACTGGATTTGCGCTTCCGTATTTGTGCTTTGGTTGGTCATATTTTATCCTAAGGTACTTTAGTTAGTTCGGTTGTATGGAGGCTAGATGGACTGATACTCTATTATATCTGACTGCTGTTCCCGCTCTAGTGCCTGGTGCCAGAAAAAGAACCCACCGACAAGGAACAGAAGAGCTTTATTGCAACAAGTCAATGCTCGCCAGTGCAAAAGTTACAACGGTCTTGCGCTAGTTAAATGACACGTTTTGGACATTGATCCAGAGTGTCTGATAGACGTTAAGTAAACAGCCATTAAGATCGATCGAGCTTCTATGAAATGCCTGAAAGCTGTTCATATTCGGTCGTGCTTCTGTGGCGTGCCTGAACACTCGTCGGTTTTGCTGAATTGCTCGAATGATTGACTGGTCTGTATGCTTACCGGTTTCTTTATTGAGATTTTGGTGGGGTTTTAGGGTCTCAGTAGGTTTCGAGCGTTCTTGGGTTACTTTCAGGAGTCTCAAATTCCTGATATACTTCATCCTAACGTATTGCATCGCTGTGGAGTTACACTTTCATGTACTTTACTTTGCAACTCAATTGACAATTCCGGACTTCCAATTAGGCTTTTTCAAACAGTCCGCTCACTGAAGGGACACCAAATTAGAGAAGTTCATGTCAAATGGGCCGATTATTTCCTCCCCGGCCTGCTAAAGGAACATTACAGATTTGCAAACCGGAGAAGAGGAGCATGTGTTCATAACTGTAATCTGTGTTCCGGATGGTCACACAGATAGGCCATAGAAACACCGGTGAGGTGACTATTATGCGTGACGTTCAAGCAAGATTTTGAAAAACAAAGGCGTTCTTAGTTGCTTTAGTAACGCAGCCACTACACCTTTATGGTGAATATTTCTACTAAATGCGGAATAAATATGTATTCACTTTGGGTTCACTCAGACTATCGCTTAAGTCGCTCAAGATCAACGTAAAAAGTGACCAAATGAGTGTATAGACATAATACACTACTCACAAGTTTGCTGAAAATTCTTCGGCAGCCCACGATCGGTTTCACCCGTGTTGGGGCTCATCAAGTAGGCGCATCCCCGAGTTTCCGTCAATTTAATACCCTACTTGAAAGCAAATTGGACAGATTTCTAGAGATACACCCGTTCGGCTTTGACGGGAGTCTCATCCGGAGCCCAACTGGCTGCGTCTACCTGATGAGCCCCAAGAAGGGCGAAACCGGTCATGGGTTCTCGAAGAGTTTTCAGCAACTTTATGAGTAGTGTAGTACGTCTGTACCGTCTATCGTGATCTGTCGAAATCGTATCAAGTGAAACATGAGGCAGCCTGGTGCGGCACACTCAGTTGCTTAACAACATCATCAGCGAGAGATCCAGCTTGGTTCCAGATGGTTCTCCCATCAAAACCAAATTGATGTGCAAATGAATGTATTTGACCAAATGACTGTTTTGCAAGAAGTTTGTCTCTATTATTTTGAAACAGAAACAGCTATTTTTATCTGACGACACGGATGATGGGTGAAATGTCTACTCAGATCTCCCATCAAAATAGTTTCAAAACGTGAGTAAAGCATACATGATTTAGTTGGGAAGAGCGTAGCAGTTGGCAGTGTGACCGCCGGACCGTGTGATGTGGTTTGTGTGACTGAACAATGAGCGACACTATATCCTGTCAAAGTGAGAGTTAATCACACTGCTGGTCAGTCGCTCGTGACCAGACGGTCAAGTGTTCAACCGCTGGACGGAAGATTGCGGGTTCGAAATCCCTACTGGAGGCTCGTGAGATGCGCACCGCTGGTGATTCCCAATAAGGATGGAGCAGCTGTACAGTGGTTCTCAGCATTTTATAGTTCCTGGAATACTGTATTAGGCGACCTCAAACTGGATAGTGTCTAGTGTGGAAGACATCTGTTAGGTGGTTAGTTGAACTAATAAATTATTACGGTCCAGTAGCAGACTCCGAAGAGTCAAGGACGCAAACAGGGGAAACAAATGATTTTGATTTCGAATAAACTGGGAGGTCAGAGCGGTTAAGCCCCCCACTTGAGAAGTTATCCGAGCTTGATAAACTCGAAAACCAAATATCGTGCTCAGTGTCGTCTGGAACTGGGTGGACACCGACAGAAAGGCTCCGTATTTACTTCGTGTCTCCCGTAGAATGTGTCAGACTGAAAGCAACAGCTGTGATCTGATGCATGCCATCAACTGGCTGGCTCTTTCCAGCTTTCCACATTAACACTGGTCAACCACGCCAAAAGATGTTTCGCATTTCTGTGCATCTTCCAGCCGCATTGGTGTGACTGCAAAACGAAGTTACTCTCGGCTCTGCGGAAGACCAAAATTGCAGAGCAGTAGTTGCTTAGTAGAGCTTTTCGGGAGTCATTTTTGACGACCATCCACCATTTGTAATTCCGCGGTTTTTTTCAAGGTTATAAAAATCCGGAAATGGCAGTAGTTAATCCGCGTACTCAAAGAACCTACCCAGAAACCGTGGACTCTTTTCTGTGTAGTGACCCAGGATTATGGGGTTTGATTCTTACAACCCATTTGTTAGCATTCAGTGTGATTTTTAAATGGTTGCATTTGGGGTTTTGCGGGATAGGTATTTTGTTCATATTCACACCACTCTCGCTTGAACGGTCGTCCTCCTGTTCTGGCGTAATTATTCCGGTGAGTCCACACCAAAGGGAAGCACTGGACTCGAGTTTCGCTCTTATTAGAGCTCATCAGCAGTGCATATCTAGTGGCCGTGCCGGGATTTGAACCCCGGACATCTGACATGCGAGGCGAGCTTGTTGCCACTACTCCACCAACGCACGTTGGACGCATCCGAATTTTCACATCTGAACAGGCGAACGTGTTCACACTTGAGCGATGTGATTGGTGTGCCCGACCCATCGAACGACGACCCAGTGAATGTCCTGGTTGTGACGATCAATTGACCCGCCAGTCAGGACTTCCCAGTCAGGTAGCGTGACACACGCTTGAAACATAATGGGAGATATTTTGGTTGCATTTGGGGTTTTACTTACGGTACATTTATGAGTCTGACGCATGGAAAACATAAAATTTGAATCAATATTACTCGATTTTTCATATTAAGGCATTATTGATATGTTACCTCGTACTAACAAAAATTGTCAAGAGAAACCAGGAAAGACGTTCGTCTCATTCTCGTCTAAACAGTCCTCCTTGTGTCTTGACTCAACTATTCTAGTGACTCCTCTCCAAAGGAGTGAAGCACTGGACTCCAGTTTTGCCCTCAGTAGAGCTCAGGTGCAGCGTATATCCTTGGCCGTATCGGGGTTTGAACTCCGAATATCTGACATGCGAGGACGGCGTGTTAGCTCTACTCAACCAGTGCATGCTGCATTGCACGTTTCTGCAGAATTCGAACGTATACCTGACCATTTCGACAATGTAACTTAGTCAGACAGGGAGACCCGTCACTCCAGGTTAACTGAATGCCTAGAGTAGGGACCCGGGTTTCTGTAGAGTTTGTCAGTTACCCGCGTAACTGCACCCTGCCGTTTAAGTTCATATCGCAGCTGGACATTGGAGAGATACAATGCCCATCAGAGTACAAGCACCAACATTGTAGAGTGCCAAACCGATATTAATCTGTCCCCGTGCAAATATTGAACTTGTCGCCTAAACGAAATGAACTAACCAAACAATGAATGTACTAGCTCCGTATTCCCGGGCAGCGCAAATCTTCAGTAAAGCGGAACCTTCGAAATATAATCTAGAACTGTGAGACTTCTGAATGACAATGTCAATGTGATGAACAGCCAGTCGATCTTAATTTCATCCACTGAAATCAGTGACGGCACGCTCAGATCACGCAGTTCTTTGGTACAGTCATGGATACATTATCGATTGATTTGATCTTTATGCTCGGCAAAGCTGATGGATAGATTGTAAGTTTTCAATTAAGTGTCATGCTGGAACATGATCTCAACTGGCAAAGTTCAAGATAATGGCATGAAGCGAAAGTGCGCAGTAACTTGGGGTGGGATAACTGACCAAAGAATAGGACAGGATGGATTTGCGCGTTTCAAGGTGCCCAGCCTGACAGCAATGTAGCATGCCTCTAACGAGTTAGCCAAATTAGATAAACAGGCATATGTCGCTTACTTTTGCGTGCATACCAACTGCACATATTTGGTGAAGGGTGTAGTCCCAGCGTTCGCTACTGTTTGTGGTCCTTGTAATCAGGTGCGCCCCACTTGAGGTGTATCGATACACTTAGGCCCCGAAGTCAGTTTGCTCTCAAACTTTAAACATCAAACACCCGTAACATTTCGTAATCAAGCGTCGTAAGCTCTGGGATACTTTCTGAGAACGGAACTTACGTATGAATTATTGGTTGACTGATTTGTAGCAATACTGATTTTGTGAAATGTTGTGTAAAAATTGGGAACTGCAAACACCTGAACACAAATGCACCGGAACGAATGAACCATGACCAAATTTGTCCTTTCAAACAGTAGTCCGGTGAACGAACTGTCAACAATAAATACAAATAAAGAGAATGTGTATCACCCAAAACTCGGAAAAACCTAAAGGGTGAACTGGCTAGCTCGTGGAATGACTGGTTCCATTAGCAGTAGGCTGCGCAAGAGTTCGGTTGACGTCACAACTCTGTTAATGATGAGTACTGCCACCGATTTTCCGAAGTTTAACTTCGGGTCGAAAAATATAAGTACGGTCTTGCCAAATACATACATTTAACTGACGCTCAACTGCATACCAGCTAAATCTCCTGCCAGACGTTCTAATCTGGTTTGCGCAGACAAATCGAACCATAAGATGCGCGCACTTCCATGCGGTACAGGCTCCATACATTGAAACCACAAGCTGTGTGGCCCCCAATGGAGTAGAAAATTGAATCGAACAACTGCCCAAATCCGAATTGTTTCACGTGTACCCTTGATGAACGGTTCATGCATCATTCTTGTGAGTAGTAGGGTACAATCTGAATTCCGTTTTATCTTTGTGTTGGAGTTCTTTCCTAGTGAGTTGATACCATTTATTCTTGTCCAAGGAAACGAAGTGATTCTAATAAATCGCTCATTATAACACATAACGGTAAAAATTTATGAACGATGTGTTATAGACGTTGTTTTGATGGCTACTGTGCACAATCCCGTGAAATCACGGGACCGCGGGAACGTCTACACTGAGTAGTATTATCCAGTCTGACGACAGTTACACGTTTATTAAAGTCATAGTTCTTCACTGAATAAACGCAACTGCCCTAAGCTTCTTGGCTTGACGCCAATATATTGGTCACTATTTACCTGAGCGCAACTGTATTGTAAGCCTACATAAACGCCCAAGCGCCAGCTGGAGTTAGGGCGTGGCACTGGTGAACCATAAAATACCCGAGAGCGTTTGGTTACCCTGTGAACAAGCATTTGCCCGGTTTCCATGTGTAGAGAATCTCCAAAGCAGAGGAATTAGCCAGCTTGCAATGGGCGCAATGCATCTTTTTGATGCAGAGAACTGGTGTACCGGTCAACTAATTGTGGCTTTGATTTCTGTGGAAATGGCTTGCTGCCAGAGGCTCGTGAGGCTCGCACTGCTGATGATTCCAAACAGGGATGAAACAGCTGTGCGTCGCTTGTTGGGGTCATGGCATAGATTGGCCTCACTTACAGAATGAAATCTCAAGTAAAACTTCTCGAAGCTTCTCACGCTACTAACAATCTATAAGTAGTTCAGAGGAAGAAATAAATTCATCTGACGAGCGAAACCTCCATACTAGAAGTCGTCTCTCGAGGAGTTAGTGAATTCCGCGTGACCACGTGATGCGGTTTTTGTTGTTGAAGGATAAGAGGCGAGCTGCAGATCAGCCGCTCATGGTCAAACGATTAAATTGTTCAAACTGCTAGCTGGGAGGTTGTCATTTCGAAACTCCCTTGAGTTGCATGAGACTCGCATTGTCGATGATTTCCAACAAGGATGAAACAAATACTGCTTACTGAATTGCAGTCAGTAACTCAAAAAATTCGGAACGGATGCAAATCTTAGTCCCCTTGAGCTCTAAAAAGACCGTCACGTGACCAATCTGCTTTAGGCACCGACCTTCTTATCACTGACCAATCAGAGTGTAAACAGAGTGCATCTGGCTGGCCAACATTGAATCGTTTTGGTGCAGCGCTTACAAAGAATGTAAACCCCACAGTCCACATATGAGTTTAATTACCATAATACCGCCTCTTGTTTAAAAAACAAAGTTCCTCCCATTAATCAACATGCGTTTTCTCTCCCTGACCATACGCTTACTAGGTCAACTGGGAATCCCCACCTCACGCAGTCTGCATGATTCCCTCTCACAAACCACAGTTCGCTCCCACGACAACAAAACTTCCACATCGAATACTGCATTGCACAAGACCAATCGAAAACTGCCGCTCGTATTTGGTTCCAATCTGTTCCGGGCAACCTCGAAGGACCGCCGACCAGATCCAGGAGGTGTCCTCAGGCAACATTCTTTTCGACAGTCCTGTCGGTCACAGGATCGTAAAATGAAAGCAGACAAGTTTTCACTGAATCGCAGCGGATAAGCATCCCCAAGCTGCGTGTATTATACAGTTTTCTTACCTCAAATCCAACTTTCCTATAGTACATATCATCATACATATTGTTTCCGTGTTTTAATACACCCGATTTCGCAAGTTTACAATCCCAGTAACCGGACAGCAATATGCAGTACTATCAGCAATTTTCAGCGGATCAGTTAGGATGATTTCGAATTAGCCGCACCAGATCTCGACAAAACCGCACTCTACGCAATCAGGAAAAGCTATCTTCAAAACCCTCATTCCTTCTCCAGCTTGGAATAAAATATTCCAAAAATGATTGAAACTACTCAAAAGCGGCCAAGGTTGTCGATTTTCTCGTTCCTAGTTAACGTAGTTTAATGAATCAGTTAACCATAGAAGCCATGCGCATCAGTGGCTGCTGGGTTGCAACTGAAGCCAGCCAAGTTACGATTCCGTAGGTGATTGGCTGTTTCCTGTCACGTGGCTAGATCCGATCGATTTGATTGTTCGAATTGCTTGAGTTGTCTAATTCGTTGATTTTTTTGAAGAATAACTTCTGCCACATCGTAAGGTGATTAAAACAGTTCTCTAAGGGCGTCTTAAACTGTTTTATAGTCAACAGACACTGATGTCTGTGGTAACTGCGCCCACAGCATATTAACTGGTGAAAGAAAACTTTCTTACCAAACTCTGCCTGTGGCCATATAAACTTTACCCATGTGTGGCTGCCATTACCTGAGGCTCTCAACTTTCCATCACAGAAACTACAAAAGTCCGAAGAACTGTACTTTGACACTGTTTATAATCGAGTGACCGAGAGAAGTGAGCAAATATGAGCCTTCACGTAAAAACAGGCCCGACAAGCAACCAAAAACAAGTAAATAGGCATCTACTTTTACGGAGTACGACGAACGTAAACCAGACGATGATGCCCCATCTGTTCACCGTATAAATCAAAATCAAGACACGTAAAATTCTCATCTAAGAAGTGGGCGGGTCGTAGATAGTTCAAATTCTAGCTTACCACAGATCTTTCCTGATTTGAAAGAGCACCGACCTGCGCGAAACGAACACTGTTAACCAATCACTCTGGCTTCATTCAGTGTTCAGTCATATTCTTTTTGGTTAGTCTGATTATGAAGGGCAAACATGCTGACAAGGCTCGTGTGACCACCAGTAACTTACCAACATTTAACTGGGCCTCCCCGAGTACCTCTCATATCAAGTGAGAGCAGGTGCGGCTGTTCACCTTTCACCTTTCACCGCGACTTCATTTTTCTGATATGCTCCATGTCGAAATCCACCAGGGTTCGTCTGGCAGCATCAAACGACGGTGTTAGTCTATAAAACTGCCAACTCCTTGATATATGACTGAGCGAAGATCACTGAGGCCGCTCAACGAAAGCTACAAGTTCTACTTGGGTCGGATGGCACAGAGGCTGAAGACAGATTTGTACATGTTTGTTCATCCAGTAAATTGCATCACAATAACTTTTTTTCAATTTATTAGAATAAATTAACAGTGGGTTAAATTTCGGCTGCTATTTGGTTGGTTATTTACACCAACGGCTGTTGACTGTCCTTCAGATTTGGCTGAAAGCACTTGAAGTTTTCAGGGAAGAATTAAAATGATACATTTAAGTTAATTACTGAGTTTTGCTGCAGTACAGCCCACAAGTCCGCCCCTCTCCTTTGAAAATACAAGATTTTCTGACCCGTGCTGCTTACAAGTGTTTGCTCTTTTGAGGGTAACTTTCTGCTGGTGCCACAGAAGTTGGCAGTTTGCTGTCGCGTCCTGACTGCAAGTGAAGGCCACTGATATCTTTCGTGCAGTACAGCCCACAAGTCCGCCCCTCTCCCTTGGAAATGCCACAGAAGAAGTTCGCAGTTTGCTGTCGCGTCCTGACTGCACGTGAAGGCCACCGGTATCGTTCGCTCGTTTGATTGGCTTGGGCAAGTCGCGCGCTCACCGCTTAATAGGCATTCTGCCTGTTAAATCTCAACCGGCCAGTCCTTCCTAAGATGAGGAAGCATACGCACAGTGAGCCCTTGACCGCCTGGCTCAGCTGTATGGACGCGCAGTCGTGACTGAGGAACAGGCAGAACGTCCTCACACAGTCGACGGAGTATCGACTTTTGTCGTTTCTCATGTAATGATTTGTGCGGCCATCTCAAATGCATATGAGACCAAATTCCTGTGAAAATACGATGTGTGGTTTAAATGACTGGAAAACTGAGAGAACTTCCCTGATTTTGAAGATGCCTAGCTGAAGGCCAGTTTCGAAGACAATACTGCCATGTGACAGTCATTTGTGACCTAGTGCTTTGCGCAAGCGTGTGTATGCGTGTGTATGTTTCACACCGGACCTTGGAACCAAGTTGCCATGTTTGAGAGTCGTCTTTACACGACAAGTCAGTTTGGACCAAGCGGCAGATAAGACCGTCAGATCCGTCGACCCATGAAGGCTTCATGTGAAGAATCACTGATCCAGCAGAGCAACTCTCTGTCTACACGTTGAAATTTTGCTGCAGTGTGTGTTCTTTGTCAGCGTTGACCCGATAGTCCTCAGCTAAGGAGTGGAGCGAGATCGCTGAGTCACCCTCGCAGCCCGACAGCGTTGGACGACTAATTGTCTAGTGGCTTGCCCAGTCAAAATCGGTTCACTCACTCTTGTAAATACAAGTAAAAATAATCATACATTCATACTTTCCGCCCCCGGGCTGCAATGCCACGTGAAGAAAGCAAGGAGTCTTAGATGCTGCCAGGTTGCTTATGCCTAGAAAAGTGCTGTCAATGCGCCGAGGTTGGGTTCGAACCATGGACCTTCTGTTCAGTACGTGCGCGCCCTAACCACTGAACTATCTCGGGCCCAATCTTGTAGATACAGCCATCGGGATTCAACCTGTCTGTTGTGCGAACCAGTTATCTCCCTAATGTGTTGTCCACCTGGAAAGTAATTTGGCCTCTGAAGCCTAAAATGTGTGCTGCCGGTACGGAATCCGCATCGTGTCAATTGGTTCAAACCTCAGCTGGGATGCTGTGCCTGTGTTGAGTGGCTGAAGAGCAGGTTGTGATTGTTTGATACAGAAATGAGTAAACAAGATCGCCAAAGTAGCGAGCCACACGCAGTTATCCCAAACGAATAAAATAACTAATCACTGGAAGCCAACTTGACTCGAGTAGCCGAGAGTGTCTCGAATTGACCGCCTTCTAGCAGGGGCAAGTTGTTACTTGCCCCTTGTTACTTGTTGCAACCCCCCCCCCCCTGAATATCATAAAAGCGTACGCAGCAGATGTGCGTCTCGTTTTTAACCTTTGTGAAACTGGGATATAGCAGTGAAGTTGCGCCGTGGCTAGGGGTCAGGATCATCATCTGTGCCACGTCGGAGAACGCCATTCAAGGAGTATTTGTTTCATTCAGGTTGGCGGGAAGCGACAATGGAAGCCTATGTAACTGTCAGCGCCTTTAAACTTCTACTCCACACTGTTCTCTGACTTCCGGATGGTTTCTACCAGGCATTTGAGAATCTTGCAAAAGTGCGCGTCGATGAAGAGAATGAACCTTCATTCAGGAAAATCCTTTAGCCAAGTAAAGTGGTCGTGAAACTTGGTTGTGACAAGATGCACGCCAAACCGTCCCGAGTCAAAAGTACATCACGGTTATACCACCGGATGCGTGTTATATTCCGGATGCATCAGTGACTGAGGACGAAAAAGTGTTCAATTTCACAAACCTTGAAAGTCAGGTTTCGACGGCGTAAAAACGGAGTGTTTACAGGCATCATATGTACGTCCCTCGAGCTGAGGGCTTAAATCCCAACGGTTCCTCACCTAGGTCGGTAAATGTACCGCGACCCGTAGCTTTTCATCGATTCTGTTTAAAATGAATCATATCCTACGTCTCCCACTGAAGTCGTCAATTTATCGGAACTTCTTGCGTCGCTTGCGAGGCGTCACAAACTAGGTTAACATCCTCAAAATTACCCCAAGTCTCGGATTTCATCGCCCGACCCAGTTCCGTGTCCGCATAAACCGATATATTTGACGCACTCATAAGGACCTCACCAGTGACAAAGTGCCGAAGGAACGATGACATTGTCGGAGAACACATGACTTTAGTCCATGGACCTTTTCATGGTGCCATGATGGTGCTAATGTATGCCTCATCCGCTCCTAATCGGACAGGACCGAAGAGCAGCTTCGTCCACCTCGAGTCAGTCGGTTGATGCCCTCCTTTCAGGGTGGAACCCTGCTCATCTCCCCCAGTGCTGCAACTTCCTAGGTGGAGATAACAGTCCAAGGATTTAGAAGATAGAATTTTGACATGATACGTATCAGGCTGCTTCGTCAACGATACCTGCAGCCATAGGTTGTGTCCCTCCCAAAAACCGGAACCATAAGGCTGAGGCCAAACTCCGCCATGTGGTTCACAATATGAAAAGTTTAAAGTCAAAACACGGCGTAGTGGAATAAGATGTTATGATCAAAAATTTCGGTTATCGTGGGCAACCGTTCTAAAGGTTTTTTTACAGTCAGTTGTATTCGGGCAGCGTTATTTGTTTCCCTTGTCGTGCTTTCCGATTGGTTTGTTCTTGAGATGTGACTGTCCTGTGTGATTGTGTTAACTCTGTGTGCGGTACCTTTATCTAGGATTTGTCTCCGTTTGTTGCTGTGTTGTGCGTGATGCTTTGTTGACGGGATTCCTGCTTGAAACGTGGCCACGAGGTCTGCGGAGGTGCGCTGTGAATACAAGCCATATAGACAGGCTGCTGGTTGCGCCACTGCGGTTGACGCAGTTCCGATGTGCGTTTGTGATTCAGCGCACATCCTTTCCACGCGTGACGTGAATTCTGACTAGTGTATACCTGACTGGATACAACTTGCACTAACGAAGTTGCTGACGTGGCTGACAGACCTCCTGTAAATTCATCAGTTGATTGTTACATGTGACAAAACGGAGGACATGAATGTCGAGAAGTCATGAATTGGTGTGCTGATGTAAAGAGATGTTACGTCAGAACTGAGTGCCACTTCATCGTGATTGATACGTGTAGACTAGAGAGAATCAGCGAATTCGGAGGAGTCATTCCCTTGAATTACCACCACTAGTTGATAATACGGCTTCAACAAATTGGATAGACTGTGGATAGACTTACAAGTAGTATAGTCCGCTTTGGTGACCCGACTCGACTGACCTGTCTTCAATGAATTCAAAATATTTATCTCCTCACCCGACAGGTTGCTTCGGATTGAGAATAGTGCCAGGCCGCCATTTTGTGTTAGTTTCACTTGTTGGTTGTTATTTTGCACGATAATTTCAAATCAGTTGAGCGAGTTTTCGAAAGTTCTCCAAAGTAGACACTGGCTCCACTTTGATTTCATGTTGAATCCTTGAGACGTGGTTCGCAACCGGTTGCTGAAGCTATCGTGACACGCGAACTGTCTTAACAGTTTCTGAGGATCTTAACGGGGGGGAGATGATCTACTGGTTACTGTCGTGGTGTTTGGTCGATCCAAAACCATGGTTGTTGGAATCGGACGGTCTTTGGGTAGTCCACTAAAACGCACCGCAGTTTTTGAGCCCAATTGGGCAGCACGGAATCGCAGTGAAATAGGGGATTTTGAACTCATTCGCGCCAAAGAGCGCTACCTGGAGTATAGTCATTCTGCTGTAGCGGCTAAAAGAACTTTAGTGTGGATGTTGGCCAAAATAGTCCACCTTCCCGGAGAATCGTCGATCTGCAATCGGATAGCATCGAACTCTACTGAGGGCCTTAAGAAGTCCCTTGGATCGCGCCTCAGTTTTCGAGCCCAATTGGGCAACACATAGTCATTGTTTTCCATTGAGATCGGGAATTTCGGACACTGTCTCACCAAATTGAGCTATCATCCTGTGACCAAGGTTGGTTAGATGACAGCTGGTGATAGGTGGCACGTTAGTGTGTGTACCTGGGCGGAAACTGGTTTCAGAGAGAAGTAGACGGTCGCTGCACATGGTTCCAACATTCACCACAGTGAGTTGAGCTCCCAGACCACCTTCCAGCCAGTACCCGAATTTCGCTACTCTTTGTCTTCCTTAAAGACATGTGCAGTCGTTCATTGATTACGTCTTTTCCCGCGTCAGAAAAGCAGTCGGTTGTGGCACATTAGGTCACTACAAATCGCTCATGATTGCTTCCTAATTTTGAGGCATTGTTTCCGCCTTTGATTTGTACAGCGCCTCCAGCCAGGAATGGATCGGGGAGGTCGAATCTAACCAGTTTATGTAACGGGATCCCACTGGCTTATTGGTCAGTCCCTGCAGTGCAGTCAGTTTTGGATAATCGAACTTTATTGATTGTCTTGAAATTGACTTCTGGAGGATGCAGCCCAATCGTTGTGCTTGGACTTGTTAGTGATCTGGTTGTATCGTAATTATTTTGATTATCAGAAAGTGACAAGCACCAACAAATGTCTGTTTTACTGGAATGATAATGATTACAAAAGTTATGTGCAGTTGACAAAAATAAATACAATGCAAGAAGGGAATAAGCCAAAAATTGACTCATCGTTTGAGAGTTATTGAGTGAAGTTCCGGACACGGGATGTGCCTTCTCTGTAGTAGAAGTGCTACACTTGTTCCTTGGTTGTCCGTGGAGACTTGTGGAGCCCGGTTGACTTCCTGCTCCCAGCGCGCACGCGCTAGTATGCATGTTTTTGGGCTGAGTTGCATGCCTATTTTTGTGTGCAGTGTGAAGAGAGGGGTGTCCATTCGTGTGTGATAATCGCACGAACATGAATACAAGTTGACCTGATGTGATTGAAGTTCGTAAAGCCTGGCACGTGACGCAGGTGGTAGCCGCGTAAACAAAAATGGATAGGGAATTGTAGTTTACATGTTGTCGGCTAAGGTTGCAAGTGGGATAGTAATTGTTACATGATTTGAGTGTTTGTGACACCCGATCTGGTGAGTGACAGCTACAGAGTCATGTTTCAGATCGATAACACACTACTTTATTTAGCAAACACCATGTATGCATTTGTGCGGCTTGTTGACTAACTTGAATCCGCAAAATTTGTAACGAAGCACGATGAGTTTGAGTTCAGTGGAAGGGCCTACAGTCTATGCACTCAACACTACCGGTGAGTTATGGGTAGCGTGAAGAAACTGAGCCTTCCTCCCATAAGTGGGGCCACTCTGTACTGAAAACCGAGAAACTCCCTAGAATTTCGTCAGGTGCGCACTGCGGAAGATTCCCAATAAGGATGAAACAGTCGTACTAGATTGGTTTCACATCTAAACACGGAATATCTGCACACTGGCGACTTGACTGGATTTTCCTCTGGATCGCCTCTAGCGACAGCACAGTTGTGTCCATCGGGCCTGACTAATCTCGTTTGTCAGATAGCACAATGCAGGACTGAAATCTGCAGTAGTTTATTGATTGGGATAAGTTACTACTTACTTAGTTACTTGCTTAACTAATCAGTTAGTTGAATATTAAATGAATGAATTGAATTGCGAATAAAATAGCAGTAAGTTCGATCCAAACACTCAAAGCTTCTTTTGAAAGCCCCAGCTCTGAACAAAAAAAAATTGGAACGCGCATATGTCTCTGACTCATATGTTTGTAATTAAAACTAAATGTATCCCTGATTCAATGGTGCCCAGTGATCCGTATGTGTACTGCTGTTCGAGGAAACGTTTGATCAATCCGGAGTGCTCGATGCTTTTAAAAGTTTCGGATGGTGATAATGGTTTTCAAAGGCTTTGAAAATAACTCATTGAAAACCCAGTTTGGATGCAAGTTGTGGAGCGATTTATAGGATTCATGCTCACGTTACTGTTGTTTGAACATTAGTCATCATTTCCTGGTACGAATATTCTGCCGAGTCCACACCAACAGGAAAAGAACTGGACTCTAGTTCAGCTCTTGTTAGAGCTTATCAGCAGTTCATATAATTGGCCGTGCCTGGGTTTGAACCCCGGACATGCGAGACAAGAGTGCGGTTACTACTGATGAGGCATCCGAGTAGTGTGTGATTCTCTCGTGACTCCGCCTCGCGTCTAATGTAAGGTGGGGTTTATTACGAAACTTGTGGAACTGATTTGCAACGTTCGTTTACGATTGCGTGATAGTCAGTGAATATCCACGAAAGTTTAATAAGACGCGTGAGGATGTTCAATTTTTAAAAACGAGGTGCGTACCTGTTCAATATTTTGTAACTGTTTAGTTTAATTTTGCCAATGAACAGCTCCGCGGCGGAGGACTCCCCTTCTTACACCAGTACACCACCAGCGCGTGCTGAATGTCTTCATGTCTGAACTGGCAAAGATGTTCATGCTGGACTGATGTGATTGATAGGTCCGACGCCCCGAAAGACGACCCAGGCAGGTGGCGCCACTGACGCTTGAATCCCGCTAGACAATTTTTGATTAGTTGTACGCCGTAACGGGGTTTGTAGAATCAAAGTTGATACTCGAGTCCAGTGCTTCCCTTCCTCTTAGGTGTGAACTCATAAGAGTAATTGCCCTAGGGCAGGAGGACGACTGTTCCAACGAGAATGATTTGAGTAAGGTGATCGTGTTTGTTTTCGACAAATACAATCATCATTTGGTTTTCACGGGAGGCTCATCTGAATCTCTCGTCAGTGGCGCCACTCGTGAAAATCAGTTTGATGCGCAACTGAGTGTATTTTTTCGAATGTGGTGGGTTCAAGTAAAACATGAGGTTGACGGAACGTCGGAGACTGGGCATACCTAATGAGCCCCAAGAATGGAGAAACAGGTTGTGGGGGTGGAGTTCTCAGCAAACTTGTGAGCAGTAAATGAACTACCTGAGTTACCGGTCATGTACCTAATCTGAGCCTGAAATACTTCTCGGTCAGGACTTTCCCAGATTAGAACACTACGGTACAGAACCATCCGGATGATTGGAGATCTGACACAGTATGTTGTGAACACAAATATCCAGCATCGATGACGATCATTCCCAGTGAAATATATGACACAACCTAGAGGTTTGTCTCGGGTTCTTTCAATCGTTTTTCACGACTTGTTCTTCAAAATCAACAAAATTGCCGGCTTGATGAACACCCCAAAACCGTTCTCAGGACAGATTTGAAACTGCATGTAATTTCTGACAAAACTATATGAAACAGTATGAACCAGTATTCTGGTTTCTCTCTTGATCATGCACAAAGTATCTTGTGGAACATGTGAAAGTGCATATTTTGATTGGTCTACTACCACTCATACTACTACGAAGAAGAAGATAAACTGATCAAATGCGCACACATACATGTTAAGAATCAAGCAGAAAATACAAGCTTTAGTTTTCACATCAATATGCGGACTAAAGCGATGATGACGTTATCGGAAGTAGCCATAAGGCGAAGGATACGGATAATTTTATGTGTTTTATTGATTGCTAGCATCATTCTTTGGATATTCAATGGGGGATCACATCAGACAACTATGAGTTTTGTCCAAATCATTCACCCAGAGCTCAGTTCTGGACAACTGGAGAACATGAGCGATTGTGGGCAATTGACACAAGCAGTTGCTGGTGAGTATTTTGGGACGTCCGAAGAGGAACGAGCATTTCCCATTGCTTTCGCCCTATCGACTTACTCTTCTTTTGAACGACTGGCTCGGGTGTTACGACTCATCTTTCGCGAGCACAATATCTATTGTATTCACGTGGACAAGAAGGCAGAGAGTTCGCTGAAACAGAAAGTGGAACATTTGGCCCGATGTTACGGACCGAATGTCTTTGTAATTCCTGATGAAATGAGTGTGAATGTGGTCCGGAGCTATTTTACCGTCTTGCAGAGCGTCCTGCTATGCGCACAACAGTTTCTTGATCAGGACACAGTAAAATGGAAATATATGATCAACCTGAATGAAAAAGAGCTTCCGTTGCGCACAAACTGGGAGATGGTTCGGGCACTTAAAAGTGTGAACGGATCGAATATTGTAGAAGGAATCAATGGACCACCGGTCTGGGGTCGGATACCATCGGGAAAACTTAGCTTTCAGGTCAGTTTAACCCACACTGATTTTATCGAAGATTTTGATACTTTTAGATGTAAATTTCACCCTGTAAGTAAAATTCATCTTTGAGGAGAAGCCGATAAACACTCCACAGCTAGTTCATCCTCTTTGGTAACCAACAGCAGTGCGCTTCTCACGTGACTAGCTGGCCAGTGGCTGAGCACTTAAAATTTCGGCCACACCCTACTGAACAGTCGTGTGAGTAGATAAGATATAGCGCTGGTTAAGTGTTCACATCATCACCGGGAGGTTGTGGGTTCGAGAATCCCTACTGTAGTTTCGTGGGATCCACACTGTTGATGATTACCACGAAACAGCAGTTCAGTGCTCCTCAGCTTTTTAGCATAGGTTGGCCTCAATGACATTGGTTCCTTTATTCTGGGTTCGCCCGAACAAAACCTGGTACCCAGTTCCGAGGAGGTCGATTGCCGTGGGTGAGAAAATATCGCGCTCCGAAGTTGCGCGTTCCGTGGTTTTCCCCCTCCCCTTCCCACACACACACACACACACACATAAACCTGCAACCTCTGAATGCAGGTTTGTCCATTCTCATACAATTGAGGAGAGCGTCTGTTACGGTCGTCTTCCTCTGACCTCATAATTCTGTCATTTCGAGGTTTTAGCCCATCACTTGGCATAAAACTCCAATTCGGACTTTAGTCTACTCTTCTAGAAGATTTGCCGACAAACACTGTCGATCACATTCAACTGGATATACCTTCTTGGAATGGATGGTGTGTGGACGATAATCTGAATTCATTAAAGTACACAATTTTGTCTGGCTTCATCTTATATCAAGCAGGTACAAAATGCATTTAGACACTTTGTTGGGTGTCTCTCTGATGCTTATCCAGTTTCCTTACCAATAAATGTTTCTCAAACTATCTCAGTGCGACAGTAGGTTTCAGAGATGATGAACCTCGCAGGACAACCTCAGTACCATTGTTCCCGAATGGTGGGACACCTCTTCGGTCATTGACATACAAGCCCCACTCCTCATTGAGAACGGTATCCTAGGTATTACAGTACACTTCAACACTACTCATATGGTTGATAAAAACTCTTTTAAATGAAATATAAGGCAACCTTTTATCAGGAAGGTCAGATTCCTGAAAACAACTACTGAATGCCCGAGATCTACTGAGACCCTCAGCTCTGTAGATGTTGACCAGACAGACAACGCCCCCTCAATATACAGCGCCTCACAGCCTTCTATCAAACCCAGACAGCGCGAGTCAGCGCTGCTCAAGGTCAGACAACGCCCCCGCAGTATGCAGCGAGTCGCAGCCTATACCAAGACCAGACCGCGTGCGTCAGCATTGGACCAAGTTAGACAGTGTCCCACCAATGACTAGCTTGAGTTGTATTCTCGCACTCGCACGTACTCACGCTCCGCACTCGCTCGTTCGGAATATAGCTGTTGTGTTCCCTTCAGTGAGTCTTTTTTCCGGCACTAGGCACTGGAGCGGGTCAGCAATCAGATACAGCAGATTAGCGAATCAGCAGACATAACACCTTTGTCTAGCAAAAAGGCGAAACCGGAAGTGAGTCCAGAAGTCGGATGTGGTTATCACAAATCTCAGTCTCATTTGCGAAATCATGCAGAGTTTGAGGAAGGCGTCAATAAGGCTCGACTCAAGGTTGAGCAGTTTGATTGCCTCTACATTCGAATAATCGTTTGTTTGTATGTGTGCGTATGCGTGCGTGCCCAATCGGGCAACCAAACCGAAGGATTCAACAATGAGTCTCTGATCATTAAAAATGATGAAACTTTTTGAAAGGTTGTACCAAGCTCGTCTTTCTTCAGTTTCATAAACAGCAGAGACATGGTCACTTTTGTTCGACCTTCACAAATTTTCTTGAAATTTGATCTAGCAACTTTCACCATCTAACAAGGTTGAGTTTGCTTTCGGCATCTGGGTTCATTCCAGGCTTCCTGCGAAACCCAGATTGTGTTCCTTTCCACTTTTTGTTCGCACATCAAAAGCGCCGTATCATTTTAGTCATCAAGTCCTTTATAATACCTCTGACGCAAATAGGTTCCCAGATAGCTCGTAGTGTAAATTTTCGATCTGTCACTCTGGCGGTGCGGCTGCCATTGTAAAAAGTCTTGACACTGAATGGCCGGCTATTCGTTTCGTCCAGAAAATACTTTCCTGATTGGTGCACATATGTTTTTCAGAATTACAATTAGAATACTGATCTGATACGAATGTGTCTACCTGTTGAAGTTCTGACCAATGGTGAAAAGTCAGGTCGGTCGATTTGAATAGTGATTGATTACCACTAGTATCCTCGAAAATTATTTTCGACAGCACCAAAGCTCAAACTATGGTGCGATTGCGGAAAACTCACTGGTAATACGGCTAGGGTATTTCGACCCTTCACGCACAACTGAAAGTCCAAGCGGGGGAGACAGGTCTCCTTCGGCTGAACAGTTTGTGGTCTTGTCACAGTTCACTGGAACCGTCTGGTTGTTGGAGTCACCCACGCATCATCGTTGGCCTTGAGCTGCACAGTCTCGTCAGAGAGTAATTATTAACTCTGATATGTTTTGTGAGTCATAGTCCGCATCGTGCACTACTGGAGTCCGTTCATGCACCGACAAGTTAGTCAATCCATGTGTGAAATTTGTTCGCGCTTGAACCGCAACAGGCAGCCGTATTCTTTTCATCGCACTTTTGTGCCATAAAGTGTGTTTTCTTTTCGACATAAATGACGTCACTTTCTGGTTTGCATTGGTTTTGCTCCCATGTCAGTGTAGCTGGCAGTAGAGTACGTCAAAACAGACCAGATTTCAGATGACTCATCTCACAAGAGTTCATACTACATAGTTGCAAACCGCTCTGTTCTCGGAATATGGGATATAAAGGGACAGATGGTTTGGTGAAACTCTGTCGAAAGTAGCCAAGTAACGTCTGCGGAACTCCAGTTTGAAGCGCTGCTCTCCAAGTGCGTTTGGAAGTGCGACTCTCAGACCCTGTGATAGTGTGATAACCCTGTGGTACTTAGTGATTTTGTTCGACTGCGACCGGGCGACGTTTCACACATTACGATAATCTGTAAAATGAAACGAGAAACCAGCTGAATCTCCCGTTTGTGATGTTTCCAGGCAACTGAATGTGCTGCACCAGGCCGTCTCATGTTCCAGTTGCTACGATATTTGAGATATCGCGATACATGTATATACGTAATGCACTACTCATAAGGTTGCTGAAAATTCGTGGACAGCCCACGACCGGTTTCGCCCTTCTTGGGGCTCATCAGGTAGGCGCAGTCCCCGAGTTTCCGTCAACCTTATGTTCTACTTGAACCCAAATTGGACTGTTTTTCGAGAAATACACTCATTTGCAAATCAATTTGGTTTCTGCGAGAGACTCACCTGGAACCCAGCTGAATCTCCCGTTTGCGATGTTTTCAGGCAACTGAATGTGCTGCACTCCAATTTGGATTCAAGTATAAAATAAGGTTGACGGAACCTCGGGGACTGCGCCTACCTGATGAGCCCGAAACAGAAGGGCGAAACCGGTCGTGGGCTGTCGACGAATTTTCAGCAACCTTATGAGTAGTGTACTACGTATGTACATGAAACGAGAAAGTTTCGGTCAACCCACACACGTCGGTCAAGATGCATCAGGATCTGAGTTGTTATTTCGCTGAATAGAAATCCAGTGATGACACGCCTGCTGATGTTCGGTTTAACCTTGACAGTTTGAAGGCGGATAGTAAATCTATGCAACATAGCATTTTTTAGGGTAGTAAGGGCTTTTGTTGAGACAAAGGGTGCAGTACAATGAATCGCTTGGAATCCATAGATGGTATTAGCCCAGTAACCTGGCCACCTTTGGCCGCTTCTCTTATAAGTATTAAAAAGGTTAACACCAGTTTACGAGTTCAAACGAATTGAATGAAGCACTGGAAATCCATCAGGATAAGTTGCACAGGATATATTCGGAAAGGCAAACGAAAAAAAAGCTATTTTCCAATTAAGTGGTGGTTGAGAAGCATTCCTAGGGCTATACACACACTGGGTTCGGCATGACTGCAGTAGGTCACCCCTGGGATTAAACCTGATTTTGCGCTTTCCGGGCTACAGTTGAACATGACTTACGTGAATGAAGTAATCGTCGTATGCTCCACCGCTGAAGAACATTTCGATTAGATGAGCACTCATTCCGACTGAATGTCATTCCCTTCTTCAGTAGTATAATACAGGTAGGATGTCAAATCAGCCGGTTTCCGCTCATTGGTTCTTTCATCAAAGTGCACGACTACATAGAATAAAGCTTCTATCTACTCGTTCTTCTGTAACACGCTTTCGGTGCCATGCCACCCGAGGGAAGCACGAGGGCTGGGATCGTTCAGCTGTAGCACCCTTTCGGTGCCTAACTGCCATGCCACGCGAACGAAGTACGAGGGTTGGGATACTGCCAGGTTGTCCAAGCCTGGACAGGGGAAGTCGAGAGGAAGAGGTCGGGTTCGAACCACGGACCTTCCCGTTAGTAAATCCGCGCTCTAACAACCGAGCCATCTCGCCTGCAGCCATTCTTAAGGAGCCAGATTATTTGGATGAGTGAAGAGCGTATTTGTTTTCCTGCAGCATTTCACTGGTCTTGTGATCAACACATTTCTGTCTGCTTTATTGGGCCTAACATTGGTCAACTTCTCGTTACTAGTTTTTTTATCGCAAACCCGAATTCCGCGATCACCTAAAAGATCTCCCCCGTTTAACTCGATCGGATGTTGGTAACAACAGACTGTTGCTGAGAGGGTGACATTGTCCTTGACCATAATGCTATTTTGGAATAAATCAAATGACAGTCCGTATGTATGTCTGCAGTCTGCAGTTCACACTCGGCGACCTTGATGGTCAGCTGATTAGATCGCTCTGTCGAGCGAAGTTACCGGTTACACGTGATTTGGTGACACATCACTCTGTTGAAAATACAACTCATTTCAAGATATGATCACACTACTTTTTAATTTAGACTATTGCTTTTTGGCTACCTGGCGGTCCTTCCCACCTTAAGGGTCACACAAAGGACCCACCATTGTCACCTAGACCGGTGGAAGCAATGTGGCAAATCAGCCACAAATTCCAGGTTCGTAAGTATGATGGAGAGCCCAGTACGCAGCGCAACCATCCCGTAAGCGGGAGGCTAGTTGTACATGTCATTTCAACGAACCATAACTGAGGGCGTGTGTACTCGGACAAATCCTCCATCATGTGTGTGTAGGGGTCTTCCGCTCTTTCATATGTGGGAACTGGAAGTACCAGTGAACTTAATGTGTACGATCTAGTTGTAACCTTCCGCTGGACGGGTACAGTTACATGGCCGCAGAGTGTACCTTCAAATACACTTTGGGGTTATTATTTTGAGCTCGCCGATGCCATTCATCGACTGGATAGCGTGGGTGAAAGGCGACTTCATTCGAGGAAATGAGCAGCGGGTTTTAACTCCGTCGTCAGTAAGTTGTGTACGTTGATATCGACCAGTGTTAAATACCGCAAAGTCGTTCTGCGAATGGTCTCATGTCTTGATTTTCAATACCTCATTCTCAGACCCTCTCAACCCAGAAGTTCCATCTTGTGGTACGTTAAAGTTATCAGCATATCAGCCACAGTGCCAATGAATACTTCAGCGGTTACTGTTCATCAGAGCCCCTGGAATTAACTATTCCAAACGAGTGAACAGCTTTTGACACAATCCAGCGTCGTCTTGTAGTTAGATTTGGGTGAAATTTCTTCACTATTTATGGAAAAATAGAATTAATTCCTTGCATTCTTTTAGAATCGGACGATCTTCAACGCATGACAAAAGACAAGACTCCTAGAGGGTTCTCAATTTCCGCTTAACGTTTTCAAAAGGTAGGTGAGGGGAGCTTGGTGGCTTTGTTAGGTTAACCCATCAGAGTTCTTGTGTTTAATGGAAAGGCAGACGGTTCAGCCGCCGACTGCGTGAGTTGTTCGTTCACGAGGAATCGCTTGGGACCTCGTATTAATCCAGACGGCGAAAGCGGATTTATGCAAGTTATGTCATTGTTGAGGCCAGTCGAAGATTGAACAAGAGTAGAGGCATCGGTATAGAGGAAGAACAAAGCCCCAAGAAGAGCGAAACTAGTCGCGGGCTGTCGAGGAGTTTTCAGCAACCTTACGAGTGGTGTATTAAGTAAAAAAACTATACTCAGAACTAGCTGAATCGTCAACCAACCAGGCTCTTCCAAGCATCAAACCTCTCCTAGAACCGTGAATTTCCACAGGCTCAGCAACTGATTCCTTCAGGTCACAAATACAGTCCAGCTAGACCAATCTTCCGACACCAGTATTCATGTAGATCACAAGGGTTGGCGAACTCGGATGTTCGTAGAAATGAACGAACCTAGAAGTGCTGCAAACTTCAGTTTCTTCCAGTTGATTCGTTCTGACGGTCCTTGGATGACCCTTGTCAGTAAAACCAACGCAAATCACGACACCTGACTGATATCTGGCAAACAGAGAAATCTGGACCGTAAAGAAGTATGTTTCCAAAAACGCCTCAGTTAGCCAACCGCCAGCTCCCATTCGGGCTGTCATCTCTCGACAGAAACATAGCTGTGAATATGGAACTCCTTCAGCTTCAAAAGCGCCCAGTGTATATCCCTACTCAATCGTCATTGCACTGCTTATCCGAATGGCTTTCTTCCTTCTGCGTTCAAAGACGATCGTGAATCCTTCATCCATTGCTTGGCTAACCTATTTGTATCCACCTGGCAGGAGGAGACCGTCCTGAAAGGCTGGGGTTGATCGAAAATGGTGTCCGTCTTCAAAAAGAATGTTCGTAGTGAGTGTAGTGACTTGAGGACTGTTAGTTTGGCTTTCCTTGTAACGAGCTTTAAGATATGACTCATTTTCCATTGTCTCAAAGCTGCATGCTGAACGTTGATCCGTTGGCATAAGCAGGGATTCCGACCGGATAGATGCTGCATCAATACAATCTTCAAGCCACGTTAGACATTAGAGCGCTGTTGTATGTACTGACTTCAAGGGTGACTTCCAGATCACGTTCAGCTCTGTCAATTGTTCATTGCTTCTAATAATCCTTTCTCAGCCGAGCATGACTCTAGAAGTTTGCGATCATAACTCATCCTTATATTTCGGATTTGTGAGGTTATAGGGGTCGCCCGAAAAGCTTCCCACAAAAGGTAGTGCCCCACAAACACGTCGAACTTCGTCATCGATGGAACAGTTTGGTGAACGCTGGTTGGTCCCTGGCTTTCGGTTTGTTGTCTTCGACATCGTCCTCATATCTGAGGACAAACCCAAAGCACAAATACCGTTGAGTAGACTGATCATCTTCAGGTTACAAGGATAGTTTATGGCGCCTGCGGAAGACAAAGTGAGGCGTCTTAAGGTTTTTGAACACCGATGTCGATTGTGTTGGATGGTGTCAAGGAATTCGTAACGAGGTTATTAAAAAGCGGTTTGTGGAACAGGTATATCAGTCACGGGAAACATCCAGGAACATTAACAGCGCTAGCTTATTGATCTGTTTCACATTTAACTCGTCGTCTACCGATATGGGTGTCGTTCTCCATGCTTTTTTTGGAATAGAGCAGGCTGCGAGGTTGGCTCAACAGGTGACTCAACAGGAGGTCTGAAGAATACAACGAGGAGTTTGTGAGTCTTTACTACAGGCCGCATATCAGGATAGCGCCCAAGTGAACCTGTTCCGCTTAGCTCTAGGTGTTCAAAGAAACGATTCCTAGCCTATATCGCTGGCGTTCGCACTGTCGTTTTCCATCCAAAGTGTCTTAATGAGCGTTTGCGGTAAGCTGGCGCCAAATTCCTTTTCTGTCCATTTCCTTTTTCGCTTTAGAGTTTATAGTATGATTAAACGATAATTGTTTGTTGCTTATGGCAGTGAACCATTTATGCCAACACTGATGTAGCTCTCTCATCTCTTTTCCCGTACGCTATTTCCAATGAACCGAACGACAACAGAGGCACAGACCAGAGCGGCTAGGACGGAATTGCTGAAACATGTTTTTCTCAAAACACGGAGGATCTAGCGTTTTATTATTTCCAAATGGATTTGATTGGAATTTGTCGATTCCAGACAATGTCCCTTCCTTAAATTTCTTACTTGTTACACAAATGACACCTCGATGAAGTCCTAACCAGTCCATTGGACGAACACGTTGATGGCACCTCATTCTTCGTGATTTTTACTGTTGTCCTGAAAGGATTAAAGCCTAGCGCCCTGATTTGATGCATTGGTTAGGGTCCCAGTCTTCCAGTTTAGCTTCAAGCATTCAGGTGCAAACGGAGAGGAGGAGCTGACCGTTTGAAATGAAACGCCGTAGACGTTATCGGTAATGATTACTGAGAGTTTGGCTTTTCCCCCTAACTGCCAGTTTTTCTCAAAAACGTGATATGGACTGTATATACGTAATACACTACTCATAAGGTTGCTGAAAATTCTTCGACAGCCCACGACCTGAAAACATCACAAACGGGAGATTCAGCTGGGTTCCAGGTGAGTCTCTCGCAAAAACCAAATTGATTTGCAAATGAGTGTATTTCTCGAAAACAGTCCAATTTGGGTTCAAGTAGAACATAAGGTTGACGGAAACTCGGAGATTGCGCCTCCTTGATGAGCCCCAAGGAGGGTGGGTGAAACCGGTCGTGGGCTGTCGAAGAATTTTCAGCAACCTTATGAGTAGTGCATTACGTATATACATGTATCGCGATATCTCGAATATCGTAGCAACTGGAACATGAGGCGGCCTGGTGCAGCACATTCAGTTGCCTGAAGACATCACAAACGGGAGATTCATCTGGGTTCCAGGTGAGTCTGTCGCAAAAACCAAACTGATTTGCAAATGAGTGTATTTCTCGAGAATGGTATGGACTGCTTTTTCTATCCCTGTTTTCACGCCCGGCACTGTATGGCGGAAATGTTGCGCCAGCCCGGTGCACCAGCCTTGCAGATGATTTCTGCGCCATGAAGGTCACGGGGCATTGCGGTTCAGTTGCCACCCTCCAACCGTTGACAGTTTTTTTGTCAAATGATCTGTTACTGCGAAAATGACGTCCCATGACTAGGGTATCTGCTCGCAGCAGACTAGCCGTAAAACACTGTCTTAGAGCGTCATTCTGTACTTTTCGCTGGCTGCCATTAGTTGTCTTTCGGTGCATTTAAACAAATGCCTGACTCTAGAAAACGCGTTATTTTCCAAGTACATAATTAAATGTTCACCTGGCCATTCTAGTGTTACTCACTGCAGAGCACATCGCAATCAGTCCCTTCTTTGCCACATACGCGATTCACATTACCTTGCTCACTTTCACACTTTCTTTTACAGGTTGAATGGATAAAAGGCAGTGTGTTAGTGGCGCTTCGCCGGGATTTTGTCAAGTTCATGCTTACAGATCCCAAATCTCTGGAGATTCTGGGTGTAATGGAAGCTGAAAAACATTTGGGCAAAGTGCCAGAGGAGACTTTCTTCTCCACATTGGCCTACAACCCCCAGTTGGGGGCCCCAGGAGCGTGTCTACTCATTCGTCCTCCCAACGTTTCCGACCCACGTTCCTGGTTTCTCACACGTTACGTGAACTGGGACATACACAATTGCCCTAGCAATCACATTATCCACGGTATTTGCATACTGGGCTGGAATGACCTGCCGATTCTGGTCAAACAACCTCATTTGATGGCCAATAAATTCTATCCGAATTTCCAACCAGAGGCCTACGATTTTATGGAAAATTGGTACGTGTACAAAGTTCTGTTGGAACAAACGCACCAACATCTGGATCCCAGTTTCGACGAAACCATATACGCTAAACTGTACTGTTCAGAAAATCACATATGAAAAGCTGGGTCCGGCGACCAGACAGTTGCGTTTTTCCGCTTAGTTATAATTTTCTATAACTATGATAAGTCAGCGCACAGTAACCTCCAATTTTCAGATTCATCATTCATTTTCGAAGGTCTGCACTAAAGGTTTGCCCTTTGCTCTCGTGCCATGACCCCCCTCCTATTTTCATCCACCATCTGTTGCAAAATTTTCCATTTTTTAATGCAATACATGACAACCTTTCGCCATATCACGGTCTTCCAAATGTTTGAGTGTTGGAATTAACAATTCCAATTGGACTCTTGTTCCGTGCACCAAAACCAAGCGTAGGCCAGAGCGATGCGTCTCTGTAAAAGCGAAACCACTGTCTAGTGCATCTTTATGGCCGGGGACGATTTCATTCTCTTTACCTGACAATGGTGAATGCTCCATCACAAGAAGTCGAACGCAATCAGCTCAAAAATGGGGAACTGGGAACCTGTTTGCCCTAAATGAAGGCTGAGGATAATCTTGTACGAAAGAAGACCAGGCCATCATGATAAATATTTAGACGCAATTGTGACCAGCCGAATTCCTTACTTTTCTACCGCTTTGAAAACGATTAATTGCCCCACTGGATTCATGACATAAGCTAGGCAACGTTACTGGTCCGTTGCTTTCTGGTTAAAAAAATTCGGCACCGCTTCACATCATCGCTTCAGATCTCCGAAATCTCTTCAACTGTTACAAAATAACGAGCAGATACTTGGGAACTGTTGGAACTCTTTTGTTTAGACCCAAAAGCCAGCTTTTGTTCAGTTCCTAAGAGGGATTTTGCGGGTCCTAATTTCAGATAAGGCTGAAACAATTTCCTTGTGGATTTTCAACATCCACTGGTCTGATTAGCTTTTATGACAAATATGACAGCTAAAATTTGAAAACTCGTCACTGATGAGATGAGGACAAAACTCCAATCCGATTTTGATGAAAGGTCGTTTTCCCAGAATGATGACTTTTCAGCAAAGAGCATCAAATCCAGTTAGACCAATTTCATGCCTGTCGGTGTTTTCATGTAGAAAACGTGAGGATCAGTTTTTCAGTTCATGAAATCGGGTTATCCACAGCATACCCCTTTATATCGGTCGTCCATAGACAGAAGCAACATATCTTCAGGTGAGGGCCGTCACTTTTTTGGGATTTCTTCAACTATACGTTTAGCTTTCCTGTTTTTTTAGCAGTCACACATGTTTGGCATTCTGCCAACCGACGGAATTTTACTTGCCTAATGATATCGATGAACGCATCTCAGACAGCCCTATTCCTTCAGAAGAAATCTGACAGATCCGCTACATCTCGTTCGTGCTCTATGGAACACCAGCATCAATTCACTGCAACCTTCTGAGTAACTGACTGCATCAGGGGATACTCTAATCCATAGAAGCTGATGGAAGACGTCACGATGAACAAGCCAGTGCTGGTTGCGGTGTGTGTTGCCCCACGCACGACACAACTGCGCTGGCTTCTACAGAAGTTCTTCAACATTTGCAATGCCTCTGAAATAAATAGGGAGAAATTTGAGCTTTTCCACTGCTCTCTGTGTTATTCGAAAAGCAAGTTACTCTGATACAAAACTCTTTACGGCAAATTGCCGCCTTAGGTATTGGCTGGAGGATTTGCGAATGGCAATGAATTCTTACATCCATAAAACGGTAATTCCGTAGCTCGGCGAGTGGTTACGCATCATCTGGTTGTATCACAACTAGCCCTCAGACGGTGTGTATTTCGAGACTCCAGTGAGAATCATGAGTTTTGGGCAACAGAGTCAAATCAACACCAAGTCTGAAGGTGAGACGATGCGCTGGTCTACCCTTTAAACAAACATGCAAATCCACACCTAGACCCCGTGTTTTGCTTCACCCAGCACACCAGACTTCGGTCTGCCACCTGTCCAAGACAACTTAGACCACTCTGATCAGTCTTCATATGATGCCCCACAAGCGCGTTTGTCAATTCTCCTTTTTTGTAGGATATCCATATTTCTTGTGAGCATTTTAAGGGTAAACTCATGAGATACCTATCATGGGGATAAAAACGGTTGACTGAATAGCTCGCAAATTTCGAAACCTTACAGCTTTGGATTATGAGAATGTCTGGCAGAGTTTGATCTTCATGGTTGAAAGTTGGGTAGAATCGAGCCACACAACCGGGCCACTGCACATGGTAGAACCAAATCCAAAAGTTTTGCAAAGTCCTTTCCAAGCTCAGGGAAACATGTTTTTTGGAGGAAACTGCATCTGGTTAATTCGAAAATATGGCATAAGTGGCCAGAGTAACCTCGTAGGATGCTGTATGAAAGCCTCTCCAGGATAGCTTACCCCCCGTCTACTACATGCGGATGTATATGTTGTATGAAATAGCACCATCCATCGACCAATGAACTCACTCAGGAAGATACTTCAACTCTGTCCAGCTGTCTCTGACATTGAGTTGGCCTGTGCACGTCAGTGAGGATTCCGTCATGTGAATATGTCGTTATCGTCACCTGAACGCCTCTCGAGTGAGATTCGAACTCGCGGCTACGGGAGCAGCTGATCAGCAATTTGGTTAACTCGCACTTGGACAAATGTAGCGTTTCTCGCCCTTCAATTGCGGATTTCACATCACGTGGTTACGTGTTGACCGACTTGAGACCGACATGAGAACCTCTCAGATGGAAGGTTCATTCAGTGCGAAGTTATTCTTCTTCTTGAGCTACTTGTAACATCTTGGTAGTATGAAGAGGTTCTGGAATATTCATTTGGGATTTCTGCTCGTTGTTTTGGTCGGTCCATGCCGAAAGGTTGAGAAGTACTACACAAAAGCTTCACCTTTTCTGAGCTCGAAAGAGCTCAGTGGTTATGGAAAGAACCTGTTGACCGAAGGGTCCATGGTTCGAACCCAACTTCGTCATCGTGACTGTACTTGCCTAACCTTGGAAGACCTGGCAGTACCTCAGAATCCGCACTCCTTTCGGGCGGCCTGACAGTTAGTCACGGAGTGATCTATTTATTCATTTATTTATTTATTTATTTATGCGCTTATTTTTTCATTTTTTAAACCCTTTTTGCTGATGATTCTCAAAGAGGATGAAATATATGTTTCTAGGTTATTCATAATAGACCAACTTCGCTTGCGGGACGCAGGCTCCATGAAAGATCTCTAAATCTCATCATGAGATAAAACATCGCCTCAGCTCCACAATCATTCATGACGACTGCATTGGTCGGCACTTGGGCTAGTTCGGATGAAACCGGTACACGCGCGGATGCTTGGCTGGATGACATTGGATCGATAACTTCAACAAACTCAGCTGAAGCAGAGTTTGCAGCAAAATAAATGGACCTAAGTAAACCATACCGTACTTCCAATAAGTTCTGGACGAACTTCCTGGAAATGTCGGGTTTATGAGGATTCAGACGGATAATCGATCTGTTCCAAAAATCCCAATCAACCGCAAACAAACTAGTGCCATGCGGCACCTTGTAAAAAAATGTAGGTTGTACTTAAAACCCCGTAGAGTGAAAAATTCCCTTTCTGAAATCTGCAGACTCCGATTCGCGAGAGTTAAAAGAACGCCACTAATCATGGAAAGCCTTGACTCCCTTTTATTTCTAGATTCTGTCTAGACCGGGGTTATGATTAGTTAACTTTGCCTATGGTGTAAACCCAAAGAAAAATATACAGACCCTCAATCCAGAATCCATTTCTCAGGCCCCTTTTCAAAACAGAAGCGAACTCTTCCGGTTTCTATTTTGAGGTCCCCTGAAAACAGCTGGAAGCCAACTTTTGACTGAGATAACCGAGTAAACAAAGGTCTTCCTGAAGAGAGAGCTGAGGCATTCGACAATCAAACATAGCCTTAGCAATCTGAGCGCCATAAAACACCGTCTCGTTGCGATGTATTCAAACGTCCGACAAGACCCACCACTCAGAGTTCTTGTCAAGGTTTTGGAATTGTTCGGTAAGCGCGAACTAGACACACTCCGGAAGAACCCGAAAACGAACAGCCAGTCCAAGGAAAAAACGCCTTCATTAAGTCAGTCGAAATGCGCGCAAATTCTCATTCAATAATCGAGACGGCTAAGCGCAAAAGTCTATTCTGACGAGGCTCAGATTTAGCAATTTCCGTGTGGACAGGTGTATGCAGGTGTAAAAATCTTGGAAAACACCCTTCATCCTGCTCAGCATTTTGTTTTGACTACCAATGAGACACAAGCTACACAATCAATGCATCCGTGAGCGCCACAATCCAAGAAGGACGCGTTCGCGGGATTAGTGTGTCCTGCTGAAAATGAGGGTGGAAGAAGCTCTTAGACAGTGTGGACAACCCAACATGGTCCGATCTTGTCTGACACTGAGCAATCGGGTACACACGGTCAAGCAGGAAGTGTCGAATGGCGGTAAGACTGCACCGGTTGCTAGACTCACTGATGAGGTGACCCCAGTAACAAATGGCACACTCGGGAAGTTGTGGTTTGCCGAACCTAGCACAGCAGACAGTTAATACGTCAGCCAACTTGAGCCACTCTTGAAGTTTGGGGACAACGGTGGGCGATTTCTTTAGCTGTGTGCTCACTGCAAACTGTTTTTATGCAGCGACCCTAAATAAGCGAAGTCCTATGACTACATGGTGTCCTTCAACAGCATACCAGAAGCAGTACCGAAATGATTATATTGGTCAAAGGTAACGTGGATCAATGACCGACGGTCGAATCTTTTGAGAAAATTGTACAGGCTTTATTCATGTGCCTGTTCGGAGTCGCCTCTTTCTTCGTTTTTCGGGGGTGCACAAGTGGCAGACAACTCACGTAGCAGCAGAAGGGCTCGCAGATCCCGACGTCAAACAAATCTATCAGAACCGTCTTCTAGAATCTGTTCCAACTCCTCAATCATCGAATGTCGATTCGAACTGGAGCAGGTTTGGCACTTTTTTGCGCACGGCACTAATAGCTTCACCGAAGCCCTGGATAGAAAAAGGAGACCACCTGAACTGTTTTTGGAGGCACTGAGCCCATTGCTCAAGGCGACTGAGAGAAAGAATTGCCGTCCGGTTTTTTTGAGATCTCTTCGCTGACACTTGCATTCTTTTGACCGGTTTGATCGAATCAGCTAAAATTAGGAGCGGCTGTTACCCGAAGCGAAAACCTTCTTCATCTCCCAAGCACAGGATGCCAATAGCTTTTTGGACTCTACGCACCAATGGAGTTTTACAATTCAATCAAAAAGCCTAAGAACGCTCAACTTTTTTTAGATGCACGGGCCCGTGTTAGATGACACGTGAGCTAGGTTCGTTTAGCCGTCCGGTATGATTGATGTAGGTCGTACCTCACCAGTTGACCAGTCGTTTAACCACAGTCGCATGTTTGGCTCGCAAGCCAGCTAGGTTCTTGTTGCTGCTGTATGCAGGCAGCGACAGCCTCGGTGATTAATTTTAACGTAAATTTATTACCTTTGCATGGTTTAGGGTACACGTAACTCAACCTGTAGACACAAGCTGTACGGAACCTCCAAGCAAGGGCTACGGAAAGCCTGTTATTATTCGCCATTCGTAATGCAGATTTCTGCTGCCAATAAACTCAGTCTGGATGCTTCCAGGATTCTATCGAGAGATTTGTTAGAAAAGCAAACCTACGGCCGTCACATAAAATTTATACAGATAGTTCTACATTTTATCCAGTAACTGGAATCATGTTGGCACAAGTTATATAGCGAAAGCCTTATGGCCTTAAAACCTCGCATGATTTATCAGAAGTCTGTGGATGTTCCTAGCACGAAAGCCATCCTCCTCAATTTCAGAAGTGCTGTCTGTCGGGGCGTATACTGATTCGACAAATAAACACCGTTTACCGCATCGAATTGCAATGATCTTAATTGATCCAGACAACCGCACAGTGCAAAGACGACTGTTTACTGGGGCCCAGGCGCATTCAGCCTTGGGGCTGAGTGTGACTCCAACGTCGTAGGTACCAGGAGCCATTGCGTCGGGACCACCGGATACCCGAACAGTTACATGTGGAACATTGGAGCTCATCCTAATCGGCTTGAGGTTCACGACCGGAGTGGGGGCTTGTATGCTTGTTTTGGAGACACAACTACATCCATAGATAGGGAAAACAAGGTTTCAGCAAGAGGTGCTTGTTGCCCACTTCGACATTGAGTATGAACATTAAAGGCTGCCACGTTGATCAGATGTTTTGAAGTCAGTAAGTGATTATCTCGGTCTTTTTTTCTGGGTGACATTTTCGACACGGAACGTTGGACTGTCAGGTGAGCCGATCGCACTACATCGTTCGATGAGTGGGAACGAGGTGTAGCGGAAGGCTGCTGAGAAAAGAGCTGCTTGACAAGTGATACTTCCCGTTGCCCAAGCCGAAGATGTGGGTTTGGTTGTTTTAGTCCACCTTGAGCCTCTGACTCAAAAGTCTGTACCACAAGGCAGTGGGAGGATATCGGGTTTTGTTCGGGGACTCTCTCCCTAGCCTCTGACTCAAAAGTCTGAACTACGAGAGACCCTTTCCGGAGCCATTGACTCAATAGTCTGACCCATTTGGCTGTGGGGGGCCGGCCTGGCTCCTAGTACACTTGCCTTTTAAACAGCATCGGGCTGTTTGGTTTAAAAGTATTTCGACCGCATTGAATAATGCGCCGGCGGTCACGGTTAATCTTTGGGCGATCGGAATGTACAGTTTTAGAACCGACCTTGTCTACCTCGTCCATCCTCTGGGGAAAGCAGTTCCACAGCAAGACCGTTGTTTGGAAGCTACATCGCTGTTGCATGGGCTACTTCCTCTAGCCTCAGCAAATTCTCCGAATCTCAGTTTGGTGTTTGTCGACATTCTGGAACCTTCGATGTGGCTTCGCATGACGCAATTTCCAGACCCGTTGAAGCGTTTGGAGCACCGTCAGCCCACGAGCGATACACTGTGCGGCCATACGAGAATGCCGTAGCAGTCTTCCCCAGTCAAGAAGTTTACTGACACGAGGAAGTGAGGAGCGAGAACGATGCTCCCCAATAGTGGATTGTTGAACCCGCAACTAGGATGTCAGTTTCACGATACTATCAGTGACGACTGGGTCGGGTGTGCAGAAAGTCAAGCTCGCCTCAAAGACAAGCTTGAAATTTGAAATGGCATGAAAGTTGACGCCAAAAAGATAAAAGCGATAATGATTTGTGAGGACATCGATTGACCGCGGTCTCAATCAAACCATCCCGCTTCGGCAAGGAACTCGTCACTTTTCCGATTTCAGCAGACGTCGCGAGATATTTCGGCGAGAGAAGGGAGTGTGCAACCAACGATGACAGTTGCTGGGACCACTCGATGAGTTGACGCATGCCACATTGAAACCGCATCAAAGAATGGAGATTACAAGGGACTACCAGATACCGAGACTGATACATTCACTCACGTTCGACCAAGTTCATCAGCACACCATCAAAAGGTCGGATAATGTCATCAAGTAATCTATTCGCAGCTGGCTGGGCCTACCGAAGGACCACTCAGCTACTCATCCATGCCAGTAGGTTTTCCAAACCTAAGTTCGATTATTTGATTACAGGATGAAGTGCTCATGAAAAAGCCCCCGTTTACTCCCTGATGATTACCGTATACTGTGGTTCGTGATGCCGCATTTGGCAAGGTTGTTTGAGATCTCAGCCTTCTGGTCTGGGTCCAACTTACTTGCGTGAACACCAGGAAAAAACAGTGGCTGCTTGGAACGATAGTATGCCGTTTGCGAAAACTGACGACTTTGCTTCTCTGGGATAGACGGCTTGTTTTTTTCAGAAAGCGCGTTGCATCGGTGATTCGTCTGTGGTGTCCAACTACTATGTAACCTGTTAAGGGCGTGTTAGGAGCCCCCACGTTGGGCACGGTAACCAGATGATCTGTTATCGTGACAGCTGTTGTCAACCGGAACGTTTCGCGCATGATGCTCGACGTACTCGTCATCTTAGGGTTGCAAGGGTACTCGGGAAACGTCTCTATCGGCTTGGATACACCGTCTTTGAGGGGTTGAGAACATCCACTTCAACGTGATTCATCAATTCTGACTAAGGCGCTATTCGGGGGGCGTCGATCAACCGTGACAGACGTAAGAATGACCGCGGATGGGCGCGGAATGCTTTCGTGAAGCAAGAAAAACCGGTATGATGCTGTCGACTGTTCCATTGCTATCATCTCAACCCTACCTGTGATGCTGATTTACTGGTTCACAAATCGACGATCATTTCATGTCGTAGAATCTGCGCTCGGACGACCGCGACATTCCAAGTCACAACCAGGGACTTGTGTTTGCTCACAATTTTGAACTTTCCACGTACTTTTATGTGTGGTTGAGTGCTCATTCCTGCCATTAACTTTCACACCTGGCCCTGTATGAAGGTCACCGTGTGGCTGACGTGTGTCTCTTCTGTGCTAGCGTTTAATTCGCCTTGAAAAGCACTCGTCTTTTTTTCAGTTTCTGGTCTTTACAGATGTGTTTCTATGCCAAATATTCTTACATACGTTGGAGTTCGTTTCGCCTGACTGGAAAATCGTCGATATGACGCCTTCTGATGGAGCGTTTCGCTCTTTCTTCCAATACCCTCACAATATTGCTCGCTTTTTTATGTTTGCGATCATGCTGTTCAAAAATAGTCAAATACACTATGATTCATTTTCCTCACCAGAAATTCCTTCACACCTGTAAAATCATTAACTGCGATTTACCGCTGAAACTCTGTCCTGCAGGTAATGGGCCTCTCTTTTTCGCAGCCTCTTGCTGTTTGTTGTTGAAGTTAAAATTCCATGACCTTGATGTGTCAAACCAAATCAAGGAATGTTTTTGCACACACAATCAAATTGTCAGGTTAGCTTAGGATGCCGAATAGGATAGCACAAACAAAGCACACGTTGTTGTTGTTCAACTTTTACCGACGAATCTGTCGTTTTGCCGAACAAGAAGATATCTGCAGTGACATTCGCCTTAGACAACCTGACTAAACATGCGCCTGGTAAAGCCACGTGATTCAATTACTTGTTCATACGGAGTTCCCAAAATTGACCCGGCATAATCATCATAAAACGTTATTTTATATGTGGCTATAGACCAGATTTTCCGGCAGATCAAATATAAATAAGTTTTTCTCCTGCGATGTTGTTTGGTATCCCACAAAATGAGTACAAATAGGAAAACCCATGGGGACTCCGTGGAACTGTCCAAGACTACTATAAATAGATGACCCAAATGGGGTTTCGCGATCCTCAGATTGGGAATTATTTTCGGAGTGCGACGCCAAGCATGGTGACAAAGCTGGCTGTTTCACACTCTAACCCAACTTTAAGCTACTGTCTGTTCTTAGCTGATATCATTTTTGGTTCTCACGATCCAAACCATCCGATTCCGTTTTATGCGCTGACGGCGGTTACAATTTCCTTTTCCACCAAAACAACGGAAAAGCCTCCAGAGATCGTAGTGTTGTTACTTGTGGGGAATGTATTGAAGCCATGCTGCGAACATTAGAGAACCATGTGTAGACGTAATACGTTACTCATAAGTTTTCTCAAAACTGTTCGACAGCACACGACCGGTTTCGCCCTTCTTCGGACGCAACAGGTAGTTGCAGTGCCCGGGTTCCCGTCAACCTTATGTTCTATTTGAACCCAGCTTGCACTCAAATTGCTTAAATACATCATTAACGAGAGATTCAACCGGGTTCCAGGCGAGTCTCGCGTCAAAATCGGATTGGGGTGCAAATGAGTGTAGTTCGTTAGAAGAAAATCATCTTTATGTCACGCAGCTGGGCATTTGTATGCCGACATGTTGAAAAATATATAGCACCCCTTCTGTGTGCAGCTACCACGCCACCAGAAGAAAACGCGAGTACTGGGTCACTCTCAGGTTACCCTAGCCTAAACAGTCGAGGTGCTGAGGCTTGGTTCGAACGACGGACCCTGTGATCCGGAAACCTGCGTCCTAACCACTGAGCTACCTCGAGGTTACCATCTTTCTAAGTATCAAGTGTTTTACTTACTTACGAACTCACTCACAGAGTACAAACGAGAGAACCGGCAGGACTTGAACCCGCGACCTCTTACTTATCGGACAGATGCGCTACAAACTGCTGTTCAATGACGCAGACAAACTTGAGAAGTTGATCCATTAAGCAGACGTGTGTAAGTTGAGGTTCACATGTGAGATGTACGGCGGCGTCCGCGGTATCCCGGTTGATGACACACTATCCGACCGGTTAGTGATAGGTTGCTGGTTTGGGTCTCGTCCAACGTCTTTGTTCTTTCGTTCTTGTTGTGTCTGCTTGAGTCCATATTCAAGATTTTACAAATCCCCACTTATATTTAACCTGGAGCAAAATTTTCCTCAACAGTGGGGCTATTGATTAGTTATCGATGTATTTGATTCATGTGCCAAATATTGTACTTACAAATAGTCAGTATTGCCGAGATGGCTCAAGTGGTTAGAGCGCGAATTTACTGACCGAAAGGTCCGTGGTTCGAACCCGACATCTGCCTCTCGACTTCCTCTGTCTGGGCTTGGGCAACCTGGCAGTATCCCAACCCTCGTGCTTCCCTCGGGTGGCATGGCAGCTAGGCGCCGAAAGGGTGTTACAGCTGAACAGTTTTCTCTTTAGATCGGAAAGTATTCCCATGTATTGTTGACGGATTATTGGCGCAACAAATGTGAGTTCTAACTGAATGCCTTACAAGCTGTTGTAGATCACAGTTTTCTTAATGCCTTCTTAATATCGTGAACCCGAGTCTGGATAGCAGCTTGATAGCCTGATGCGCTTAACCAAACCGGAAAGCCAGTGAACGTGCGAATCAGCTGATCTATTGAACACTGTCGCGTACAGGCGTGACCTGTGCAGCCGGAAACGGGCCGCTTATAATGCTCACGTGGAAGGTTCTAGGCGGGCAAAAAGGTGATACTGAAAATAGAACTCATCTGTCAAAGGCAAGCGAAGAACAACCAATTAAACGTCTCAAAAAAAGCTTATTTCATTGGCAGTTGTGTAGTTTAGTTACGTTTGGAGCTGGTTCTCCTAATACAAAATTTCCGGCTTGTTTCTACTGCTTATATCAACAGGTTTTCAAATCTGAGTAGTTATTTTTTGTCTCTCATTTTTATTATTAATTACTCAATTAAGTAAATAAGTAAATGATTAATTAATTAATTTGCTATAATGTAGATAGTTAGGCTTGATTCCTGAAAAGTGAAAATCTATCGAAATATACTGCAATCTCTCGAACATCGTACAAACTAAAACATGAGGCGACCTTTGTGTAGCACAATCAGTTGAAGAATATCATAAACGAGAAATTCAGTTAAGTCTCTTTGCGAAAACCGAATTGATTCTCAAATGAGCGTATTCATCGAAATCAGTCCAATTTGGGTTCAAGTAGAACATAAGGTTGACGGAAACTCTGGGACTGCGCCTACCTGATGAGCCAGTCCCAGGAAGGGTGAAATCGGTCGTGGGCGGTCGAAGTATTTTCAGCAACCTTGTGCGTAGGCTTGATTCTTGTTACATCTGGACAGTGCAGCTAAATTCTAACCACAAAATTCAATGGTTTACAAGAATGCAAAACGAATCGATACGACTGGTACGACAATTGCTCCCAACGCGGCTTGCAATAAACACGAAGCGCCAGTCCTTCTTCTCGGACACCTTGAACCATCTTAAAAGTTTAACTCTCGTTCTACGGATGTAAGTGTAGCGTGCAGGTATATCTTGGTGCATCGTACCAATCCGAATATACTCCCTCACAGCTTAGATGCCTCAGTTTAATTCGGTCGTCGGTTTTTGGTTTGTTCACTGTACCAGCCATTGGTAATCTACGCTAGCTTTTTTACCATTACTCTTCTCAAAGGACTCCTGCTATAATGGACAACATACAAAAAGTTAGGGTTAACTTGTCAGAGAGAGGTGAGGCAAATTTGTACCCTTGGAAATATTCCTATAACTCTGTGAAACAACCATAGATCTCCTCATAAGACTGTTGAAAACTCTTCGACAGCCCACGATTGGTTTCGCCCTTCCTGTCCATGTAGGCACAACCCCCTCGTTTTTTATCCGCCAACCGTATGTATCCCTTGCAATGAAATTGCATGGAAATCGCAAGCGAAATATCTTCATTTCCACACCAATTTGACACTCATCAGCTGAATTGCAGCTGAATATCTTTAATATCTTTAATGACGTGATTGCTCAACTGAATTTGCTGCGCCAGGCTGTCTCATTTCTCAGTTACTACTATAATTAGTATATCGCAGTACATTTCCTTGAATGAAACAAGATTGATGAATACTTTTTGACAGCCCACGACCGGTTGCTGCCTCCTTACTTTTTTCAACTTAAATTTCCTGTTTTAGTTACCTGTATTTGCGCTAACTAATATGCGTACTGATAAAATTTATGGAAATCTTCAGTCTGTGTACCACTCGGTCAACATGGACAACACAAACTAATCAAACCAGATGCGTTCTCTGTAGGGTAGAAGAGTAAATTGGTGAACCTCGGAAAACATGATGATCGTGGCGAGACTGGTCTTGTGCAAGGAAGTGAAACATGATAGCTTGTGTCGGCGTGACTCAAACAGTACCTTTCACAGCCTGCTGCATTCGTAGTTGAATGTACACAACCGAGCCAACAAGACGATTCAATCAGATTGAAGAAAGTTTTGTTGCTGTGCCGTAAATATTACAAAACACTGTAGTGTTTGCTCCGTGTCTTGAGACAGATCTGTTGACATAAAATCGATTCTGTTGTTGTAACATCCAATGAACCGGCGAAGGTTTGCAGATCTGTTCGTCACATTTACTTTTCTCTATCTATCTCTCTCTGGCTGCAGTAAAACCAGGTGATTGACTTTCATCGAAACTGCCAAGGTGGTGAAAAATGTCGGAGGAAAGGTCCGCTGGGACTCCGACAGTCAAAGGCAATTCATGGAGTGATGGCTAAGCTTTCATAAGTCTCATGCCAGAGGCTATTGAAGAGAACTTCGCCCACAGCTCCACACACTGTGATCATATCTGTGTCTAGTTTGTTGCGCGGCATAAATGCTGCGGAGCGGCTGCTTGAGACTGTCATACGCCAATCAGCTGACGATTTGCAATGACCTTGATAGTTGTGACGTTTGTCGTTCGTATCACAGGAAGATGTTGCGGCCCACTCTGCCAGAATAACGGTGACTGATAGCGATTGAGTACATCCACTTCGTACACACGTAGAATCCGAGGGTTTTGCCGAAGTGTCATTCGACTGGCTTCACCCGATGGTTTTGCCGAAGTGTCATTCGACTGGCTTCATCCGATGGCAAGGAATTACAAAGCTGTCTAGATCACCTGAGTTCGAGTCGATACAGGATTTCTTTCATTCTCGCAAGGCCGTAGTTGGCAGCAGTGTCTGCACAAAATACTGAGAGATGAGGCATATATCTTCTGCGTCCGACAGAGCAAAAAATTAGGTTCGGTCTACTTCCTAACCATCGGTTTATTACACTGTGCTCACGACACCCTCTCTATTTTGAATCAGGTCTTCAAATAATCCAATAAAAAACACTGTCCCATCTTAACGACGATTGCAGTCGTTCGAAATACCTTCAGACCCTAAGGGAAAAGTACCCGACAAGAAAAATTAGTTCTAGCTATTGAGGTACGGATGTGAAATCTGTATAACCTGGTTACCCGCTCCCTAGTACTGCGACACCTACATCCTACGTGCGAAACGCATCTTCGACATCATCAAGCAGAATTCCGTCCATGTAAGTCTTTCCTTGTTCATATCTTTGAATTTCATCTTAGACCCAAGCAGCACCAAACGATGTCAAGTCCACATATAGTTGGATGAACTGAGATAAAATTTTAGCACATACTCTCTCGACATTTCTGAGTGACCTGTCCAAATGCTGTTCTGCAACTACTGTGATTCAACAAGACTATCCCCATCAGATTAGTCAGTTACGTAGTCATGGAATGCACAGTTTAAACCAATGAAAATCAACGAAGGAATATTTATTAGGTTTTCATCCGACAATTTTGAAGGTATTCAACTCAATTTACGAATTCATAGGCGATAGTGAAGAGTTATCTCAAATGTTGTCTCAAATGCCGAATGCACAACTGATTAGATTTCGTTGCTTGGAGATGTTAACTCTCCTCGCTTCCTTCAAGAGACATAGGTGCAAAAAATGTTAGCCGTTGAAAGTTGTGGACAGATGCGTTCCCTGCAAAAAGGTTATGCGATTTCCCGAGATTTCTTCGAGCTCCGTATGTCACCTAACTAGTTACATGTAACTTGGTAAGTCAAGAACAAGCAGGCGGAGGCACTTCATCCGATTGCCGTGCCATGCCTTATGCTAATATATAGTACTCAAACTTGTTTAGTAGTTTAGAGTTAGTAGCAAATCTACGTGGCGGTGACAACGGACGACCGGTAGAAAGTGGCCGGAAGTATACTCATAAGAACTGCAAATTTCACTCTGTTCATGTCTTCAGGTTATCAGACTAGCACTATTATATCTTGAGACGCAGTCTAGTCACGAGTGCTTATCGTGAGCGGACGAACTTGTGGCCGTTTCGCACCGCTAACGAACTCGCGTTACTGTTCACTCTGAGTTTGAATGCACTCGCCTGATGGGCTATATGGTCCACTGCCTTTAAATGACATTGTACAGTGGTTTTAAAAACCAGAACTCTGATAAACCGTGCGTGAGTGTAATACTTGTGAGTGAGTGTGATACTTGAACACAACAGCAAGAGTCGCGTGTACTTCTAAGACTACGGAATAGTTGATGGAATACCATCCAAGAGTACCAATTCTAATGGTCATTTAATTTTTTTCAGTGGAATCAAATGACCATCATCTTGAATTCCAGTCGACATTGAAGCACGTTCATGGACCTACATCAGGCACCTCCATGTTACCGCAAACGTAATACTATGATGTAATGAAACAGTCCCAAAATGACAGCGAACACCTTCGAGAGTTTCGGCAAAACGGCAAATAAATGTGAGGAGGATATTTCGGTGTTTGCATCTTGACTTGTGAAGGTGATCACTGCATTGCAGTGATGCCGATGACCTCTGAGTGCTCTTGAATAATCGCACACAGATGTGCACGCACAATTTTCGATTTTAGCGAACAGACAATTGGCGGTCATGATACATTGCACGCCGTGCACAGGAAAATCCGCTGACGAAGGTTCTCACCTCGCTGTATGACTTGTCCAAAAGTTTATACTATAAATAAGCGACAATAAAGCAAAACTGTAAAACATTTCAGCTATGCATCAGTTTTGGAAACAACCAGGTCTGCCAAACTGTCAAGCTTCCTCGGAACTGCACAAGACCAACTACCCATTTATTTGAACCACTTATCGATTTTCAGTCTTCAGAAGAAAGGCTTTCTTACACGTACCGGCACTTCTTAGAAAATTGGCCGGTATTCCGTTTTTTTCCTGATAATGTATTTGTTTGTGATCTACAATATTCAGTCTTTCGATTGCTCTGACATGCTTTAGTATGACGTCCAACACTGAAATTTTCGTCGTATCAGGAAGAATTTTTTTGCCCAGGCAATTGATCTCGCAGCGTAAACGGAGCGATCTAAGTTTGGTCATATACCAATAGCTGCTTAGTTTTATTACGCTTTTCAGTTTTATTTTCGACCTAGGTTTCACTTTATGCCGGGTGAGTGTCGTTTGTGTAAGTCCGATGGACTTTTTCCTGGCCTGGAGGATTCAAAATCCGAAAAAGCTGACCCGAAAAAACTGCTGGCTTCGAAACAATTCTTTGATTTATACATATATATATATATAGAGAGAGAGAAATGTGTTAGTTTCTTTCATTTTTCGTCTGTGTAGAAACCGATATTACCATTTTCAGTTTTTACATCTCAGAAAGGCGAGCACGCAAACAATGCTAATGGAAGATCGATCGAACTTTGCACTCTTGACCTGTGAGAGCTTCGAACCTAGCGATTATCTAGGGAAGTCTTGTCCGACTGAACCAAATATGCTGGACTCACTAGTGTGCTACTGTGTGATCTGTCTACCAGCCATCGGGAACCAAGACTGACCGGGCAAGAATCGGGGCTTACGACTGAGTGACGGAGGTTGACACAGCATGCATCACGTGAGCAAAGCAATATGACGACAGGTTTAGCTTAGAATCCAAGGTCATCTTCTGAGACATTGTGTCGGACAGATTATGGAAAAGTCTCAGGCACTAAGACAATCGTTCAAGATCCGCCCAGCACCAGTTCTGTTTTTTTAGGTAGGTATAGTCGAAAAAATCAATCCAAGACTAGAGTGCATACTTTCGAGTTCATATGCACGATAACCAGGGGAAACTTTATGGAATGGCTTAGCAAAGGAATCGCTAGGTAGGTTGTTTGCTACACACTATGCAGAAGATTATCGATATACTGTTGTCTACGACGGTCGAATCTTCTGTTCTCATAATTTCAACATGTACATGACTTTAAAAGTCTAAAGCACTGTATAGACGTACTCATAAGGCAGCTGAAAACTGTTCGACAGCCCACGACCGGTTTCGCCCTTCTTGGAGCTCATCAGGTAGCTGCAGTCCCGAGTTTCCGTCAATTTTTGTTCTATCCGAACCCAAAGTGTACGAAATTGGTGAAGTACGCTGATTTGCATACTATCATAATACCATAAACGCGAGATTCAGGTGAGTTCCAGATGAGTCCTGCGTAAAAATTCAAAGCACTGTGTTAACTGCTATTTTCACCTTAAAAGATGGAGGTAAATCCACGACCGAAACTTCAGAACCTCGCTCGGAAAGCTAATGGTACCTATTCATCTGAACGTTCCTCCAAAATTTTCTGTGCCCACAGAAAAACCAACTGATGGATGAGTTAGACGGAGAAGTTGATGAACTAGTCACACCATATGCTGACCATTTACCAGATAAACGCAGTTCTAATCGATTATTATTGGATGAATAAGTCCATCTTCGGCTGAAACAATGCAAGTTCAAAAATCCTCCCAGATACGTAAGATATATGTTGCCTATGAATTGCCTGGTTACTGCACAATGAAATCGACACTGCAATACATTCACATTACTCTGTAACATGGCTATATCGTTTGACGCAATGGTGTCCAGCAGGTTTCAAGCGTCCGTGGCGCTACCTGACTGGGAAGTCCTGACTGGCGAGCCAATCGACGGACACAACCAAGTTATGTTACTGGGTCTTCGTTCGAGGCGTCTGAGCTCACATCACTCAGGCATGAAAATGTTCACCTGCTCGGACGTAAACATCCGGATGAGTCTGGCGTGCGCTGGTGGAGTAGTGGTAACAAGCTCGCCTCGCAAACCCGGCACGGCCACTGAATATGCACTGCTGAGGAGCTCTAATAAGAGCGAAACTCGAGGCCAGTGCTTCCCCTTTTTGCTGTGGACTCACCAGGAAGATTGCGCGAGGATAGGAGGACGATTGTTCAAACGAGAGTCATGTGACTATGTGTTCTACAAAACCTCGCAATCACCAACAGCTGATACACTTCAGTTACCTATAGGAAGCTCAAATCGATAAACTGTGTGATATGAAAACCCAAGTGTTTCTCAACTGAATAAGTGGTGAATAGATATGCAATGAAATGTGACTGCAGATGTCTGATTTCAGTATTTTACGTCAGCTTTACTGTTCAATATGAATTATGCTTCTGGGAAGAGATGTAAACCTTCAGAGAAGAGCAAACTGATTGGAAGTCCTGAATCACCTCTTTAAACTTGGAGGTTTGCGGAAAACGGGGACCACTCCTTGACATTCCATTCCATTCGACTAGTAATAACCGAATGGTAAATCAATATCCACTGGTCTGCTCCTCTTTGTTCCACATTCCTTCGTTGATTTTCATTGGTTTAAACTGTGCATTCCATGACTACGTAACTGACTAATCTGATGGGGATAGTCTTGTTGAATCACAGTAGTTGCAGAACAGCATTTGGACAGGTCACTCAGAAATGTCGAGAGAGTATGTGCTAAAATTTTATCTCAGTTCATCCAACTATATGTGGACTTGACATCGTTTGGTGCTGCTTGGGTCTAAGATGAAATTCAAAGATATGAACAAGGAAAGACTTACATGGACGGAATTCTGCTTGATGATGTCGAAGATGCGTTTCGCACGTAGGATGTAGGTGTCGCAGTACTAGGGAGCGGGTAACCAGGTTATACAGATTTCACATCCGTACCTCAATAGCTAGAACTAATTTTTCTTGTCGGGTACTTTTCCCTTAGGGTCTGAAGGTATTTCGAACGACTGCAATCGTCGTTAAGATGGGACAGTGTTTTTTATTGGATTATTTGAAGACCTGATTCAAAATAGAGAGGGTGTCGTGAGCACAGTGTAATAAACCGATGGTTAGGAAGTAGAGCGAACCTAATTTTTTGCTCTGTCGGACGCAGAAGATATTTGCCTCATCTCTCAGTATTTTTTGCACCCACTGCTGCAAACTGCGGTCTTACCAGTGTCATAGAAATCCTGTATCGACTCGAACTCGGGTGATCTGGGCAGCTTTGCAGGTCCCCGCGACCAGGCGAAGCCAGTCAAATGACAATCTGGAACAATGGTTCTGAATGATATCACATCATTTCTATCGTGTTTCGAATTATAATGTCTACTTATATGCCTTTCGTTATTTAATAGATCTCGTTTTTTTGATTTGAAGATCAATAAGTCCCGCACACCTCACAGTAGCAGCGTAAGTGTATTTCTCAAATTTGCGCTGATGAACTAACCCCGATACACTCCTGCCGCAACCTGGCTACTAGGGTCCTTTATATAGCGAAGTCTAAGTTCATCACACGAGACGCCATTTCGAGAGCATCGATCAATAGTTCGACCTGACAGAGGGTGCACTGACCCTGTCTAAACATTACGCCAAGTGCTTGGCCGCGTGTATCTCAAACTAGCAATCGCGACTGTCTGTATGCACCTTGGCCACTTATGTCCAGCCTTGATGTTCTTCGCACTTTCAGCTGGGTTCCAACTGAGTCTCTCGCAAAAAACAAACTTGTTTGCAAATGAATGTATTTTGCTAGGTTAGGTTTTATTTAAACTGACGAAAATCGTTCTCAAAACCAATAAAGTTCGTCCGAGTCTTCTCATCTCTCCTTTTGTGCTCACTCTTGTTGTGAATGATAGCATCTCTACGGTCTAAATACAGACAAACGAATGTGCAGTCCACCCTCGTTCCAACCTCATTCCCCGTTTTTCAGAATAACTGGTGGCGAGGATACATAACGTAACAGTGTTTGTGAACGTTAACGGAGCTCAGCAACGCTGGTAGAGTACTGGTGTAACGGTGGATACTACTGATGAGGCATGCGAGTAGTATGTTTTCTCGTAATTCCGCTTCGCGTCTCTTGAAAAGTGAGATCTATTACGGAATTTGTGGAGTCGCTTTGTAGCATTTGCTTGCATTTTAGTAACAGTCAATGAATATTCGGGAAAGTTCAGGAAGACACGTTCAAGGAGAAGATGGATATTCAGTTTTGTAAACAAGGTGCATATGAGAGTTTTGCTCCCCTGCCCAATAGTCTGTAACGGTTAAGTTGGTATTTCTCTAATAAACAGCTCCGCAGCCAAAGCCTTCTTCCTTTTCACTGGTGCCACGCTCGCCTCGCATGCCAGATGTCCAGCCTGGCCAAGGACACGCACTACTGATGAACTCCAATCAGAGCGAAACTCAAGTTCAGTGTCCCCTCCTTTTGGTGTGGGCACATTCGAACAAGTGTAACAGGATGGATCGTTCAAACGAGAATCACGAGACCGCGAAGATTAGGGATAGTTGTAAGGAAGTGTATGCCTGTGCATGATTGAAACTAGTCAATATGCCACCGGAACTTTCCAGACAGGCACACACGCCAACAAACCAGCAGCTGATTGTGAACTTTGGACTCACAGCACAGTCGTGCAGGCTTGCATGGCGTCACCTAACTTCAATACCACAGCCTGGTTAGGTTAAACGGAAACGCTTGGCTTAGTGGCTGAAGTCTCTGTCAAGCATGCGGATTTTTAAGTCTTGTTGACAAGAGATTTTTGACTGTCACTTTGCAAATTCAAGTTGGTTGGGTTTGAGTCACTCACACGTGCGATTACAGCTGTCGTTGTCAGGGGATGCACATGAATGCCGTATCCGTTATTTGCCCATGTATGTTTACGGTTGGTGTGACAGTGAGGGAGGTGGAGGGCGGTAAATCGTTAAAACGCTGCAACGATCTTATGGGCTGTACTGGTTGGAATTCAGTTCCTGAAGGTTCAACCATGCCAGGAAGGCAAAAGAGGAGCAGCCCAAGGAAGAACAGTGAGTTCTCGTACTACAAGTAATCATACTGCGACTTAGTATGGGTGTCAAGCCGTACAGTCCTCTGCCATAGGAGTACAAAGGCAGTAAGATTTTCTCCAGGCATATTCATATTTATGGAAGCAGCGATGCTGCCTTCCCGAGGAAGGACGGGTTGGAAAAGACCGGCCCTAGAAAACGCATACCCCAATCACCCAACGATTAACCGTGACGGCCGGCGCATTGTTTAATGCTGTCGAAATACTTTTTAAAAAAAAGAGTCCGGTGCCGCCTAAAAGGCACCGGCTGTGCGCAGCTGCACAAGGGCGAGGCAGTAATGCCTTACACCCTGCATCATCGGGTCAGGCCGGTCCCCTACAGCCAGATAGGTCAGATTATTGGGTCGTTAGCACCGGAAAGGTTCTCACAAAAAGGCCCCAACAACCTCTGTCTCGCGCTTCAGATTCCTGAATCAGAGGCTAGAGGCAGGGTCTTCGAACAAAACCCGACATCCTCCCACTGCTTTGTGGTACAGACTTTTGAGTCAGAGGCTCATGGTGGAATAACACAGCCAAACCCACATCTTTGGCTTGGGCAACCGGAAAGCATCATTTGCCATGCAGCTCTTCGCTCAGAGGCCTTCCGCTATACCTCATCCCCGCTCACCAAACGATGTAGTGCGATCAACTCACCTGACAGTCCCCTAGCCAACGTTCTGTGTCGAAACCTTCACCGAGAAAAATAACCAAAGCAATCACTTAATAACTTCGAAACATCTGGTCAACGTTGGAGCCTTTGATGTCCGTAATTACGAATTGGGCAACAGGCACCTCTTGCTTTTCCAATCTATAGATGTAGTTGTGCCTTCGACACACGTATACAAGACCCCACTTCGGTCGTGCACCTCAAGCCGATTAGGATGAGCTCAACTGTTCCACATTTCACTGTTCGGGTATCCGGTGGTCCCGACGCAATTGTTCCTGGTATCTATGACACTTTGGAGTCACACTCAGTCCCAAGGCTGAAAGCGCCTTACTGGATCTCAGTAAACAGTCGTCTTTGCGTTGCATGGCTGTCTGGCTCAATTAAGATCACTGCAATTTGATGCGATAAACGGTGTTTATTTATCATATCAAGACATTTCATGGCTGATTCGGTCAGCAATAAAGACGGATATTTTGTTCCTTTTGGGTGATATGGATGCCCAAGTTGGCCGGCTAGGTCCGGAAGAAGCACTAGTAGTTTGTAGACTTGGAGCCAGAGCTCAGTGGGGAACGACTGCTTCAGTTGTGGGAGATCAGTGTTTGTTCCTAACCAGTACGAACTTCCAACACAAACACTCACAGTGATTTACTTGAAGGCCACCAACCGCATGACAGTCATAGACTCAGTTGGACCATCTGGCTTTCAGCCACCGATGGAGAGCCTCAGTTAAGGATTATCGTTCCTTCTAGGATACGCAGCTTCACTCTGATGATGCTATTGTGCGAGCGCGGTTATCGCTTCGCTTTACGTCAGCTTTACGTGTGCCATTGTGAGCAGCTCCACTCAACTTCGACAAGTTTCAGCAGCTGAAGTGTATCGGGTCGATTTGGTTAGGAAGCTGGCTGGAAACGAACAGTCATTGGGATGGTGAAGATTACCTGGTGGTTGAATGGAGACGAGTTAAAGAAACAATGATCTCAGCTTTCAGAACTGTTTGTCCAGACCATCTGATTCGCTAAATGAACACTGCATATCGTCGAGATTTATACATCTTCTTGCCACCAGAAAGGTCATATCAGCGACTACAATGGCGCACGCAGATCCCTCAAACACCGGATAATCAAAAGCTTGAATAATGACAAAGAGTGTTGGTGGATTTCAAAGGCCCAGGAGGTGGAGAAGGCTTTCGCTGCAAACAATAGCCGTGCTTTGTTTCAAGTGATCCGATTAACCTGCCAAAAGAAAGCAAGTGTCAGTTGAACAATATGTGAAAAAAGACGAAACGGCAATTCACTACCTCAACCATCGTCTTGAGCGCTGGGCCGAGCACTCCAAAGATCAGTTCAGCTGGTCTCCTTCAAAACAACCGCTGGAAGAACCAAGCGAACTCGAATGGAACATTGACACCAGCAAGCTGTCAATGGCCGAAATCTAGAGTGAAATGTCAATCCTCAAGCGCGAGAAGTCACCTGGCCTGGACGGTTTGCAGTCCGCGCCCGTCAAAGAAGGTGGCGAGGTTCTGATGACCAAAGTGCAGAAAATTTGAACGAAAACAAAACGGGGCTTCTCGACTGTCTTCTTATTTTTCAAAAAGGTCGCAAAATCGTCATGGGAGAACAACCATGGCATCAGCCTGTTATACCTAAGGTGATCTCTGGTGTTATATTGCGCCGGCCGTTCGATTGTCAGGAGAGACAGCTTCGTGAGAACGAAGCCGCGTTTCGCCCTGGCCGAGGACGCATCGATTCTAACTTTACTTTGAGACAAGTTCTTGAACAGCGCTACTGGTCCAGAATTCCCACAATAGTCACTTTCCTTGACCTGACTGCTGCTGTTGACTATGTCCATCTTCAGAAACTTTGACAGTTTCTGGAGAGCAAATGTGTCCCTTCCAAATTTATGTCCCTTATGAGGTCTCTGTATGCAAAATCCTATGGGCACCTACGAGCATAAGGCATACGTTCGCTTGAGTTCATCCCATACAGTGGTGTAAGATAAGGCTGTCCCCTCTAACCTTTCATCTTCAACTTTGTTACTGATATGCTGCTTGAAATTTCTCTGCCTGCCTCCGAAACCTCGGGAGTCGAATTGCCCCCGGGACGTTCGCTCAAAGACACTGAGTATGCGGAAGATACTACTCTCATTGGTTCAGATCCTTCAAAAATGCAAACCGTTCTAAATGACCTAAATAACTCTGCCGCACGGTTTGACATGCGCTTCACGCCTGAAAAGTCTAAAGTACCGGCACAAAACTGGGTGGGATCAAGCCCATAACTCATGCTTACAGACGGGTTGATCGACGTTGTAGATAAATTTTGTTTTCCTGGGCAGTTTTATAAGTTTCGGTGAACTGGCTGGGGATCAGATTGCTTCTCGGATCCGGGAAGCCTGGACAGCTTTAGCCAACGTCTGACATCTATGGCACCGACGTGACGTCAGTTTTTCTTTCAAGGGCAGAGTTTACTATGCGCCATTGCGATCCATGCTGCTTTATGAATCAGAGACGTGGCACCTTCGCGCAGAAGACATACGGACAATGTCAGTGTTGGACCATCGGTGTCTCCGAAGCATTGGTCGGGTCTGGTGAGTAATGCTAAGGTACGCCAGATGGTCCTAAGAAGATGCATCTCTCCCGCAATAGATGAATTACTCATGATCCATAGGTTACGCTTATTAGGACATGTACTCCGCATGCCAGAAGACCGTCTGCCTCGCAGAGCTTTTCCCCAAGCCCTGTGCTGAGTGGAAGCTATCGAGGGGTGGACAATATATGACCTGGAAGCGGAGTATGAAAACACTAACCAGTAAACTTAGTCGGTCGACAACTACCGCCCCTCTGTATGGGGTCCCGGGATTCAATTCACCACTCGCGCGGTCATTGGCGCTCGTGCATCAAATCCATGGATACCCAGTTCCCGAACTAACCAAACAAGCCAACACCTCGAACGTTTGGCTGCATGTCCCACACTCTTTCACTTTCTGGTGAACGAAAATGTGGCAGCCCGAACCAATTTGCCAATGAAAGGGGGGTTTATAGCTGAAAAATTGATTGGTTGATTGATTGCTTGTTTGGTTGATCATCCTTGCTGGAACCCAACAGCAGTGCGCGTCCAACAAAACTCCTAGAATTTGGAACCAGCGACCTACGGGGTAGCACTTTTACCACATTTGAAAATGGGATGACTATTCCGTGATCCAATGATGAATGGTGCTATATTGCGAGTTGAACACACCACTGATCGGTCGGTCGTCGGCGAGTGATTGTGTTCAAACTACTAGCTGGAAGATTTCGGGTTAGGAACGCTCTGAAGATGATGATTCCCAATCAACATGTACAGTGCTTTTCGGCAGTTTGGCTTCACTTACTGCATGAAGTCTCAACCATCAACCTGTCGCTTTCAGCCCGACTTTATTCGTGCGTTATTCAGTTTCTTTGGGAAATTAGTTCTCGCATAACGAAATAGGAGCTATGGTGTTGCCAATCCGCCGACCGAATTACGTTTTGGAAGTCTGTTACGTAACAAAGGGAAGAAAAATCAAGAGGTAGCTTCCGGGCCGTTAAACCATTTCAATCTTTCCGCTGCTTTTTAACAAACCAGCCAATAAAATTACTACTCATGCTTTCCAGTCAGTCGGCATCTTCATTAAAATGTTTGAAACTAACGGATGTTTCTTGAGGCATCTAACCTTCTTGTCGGTCTATGCACGCATATCATCTGATACGACTCCACGTTCAAAGGTTTTCTTATACACTTTTCGCCACACGGTGGCGGAACACGTGATACCTCAAGCGAATACACCTGCAGTTAATCGGGTTTTTGCTTTTCTTTCAAAGATGTGTGACAGCATGACATCATTTACACAAAAGCCTACTGGTGAAGAAACCACACCTTTGTGCTACTAATAAGGTTTCTGAAAACTATTTGATAGCGCATGGCCGGTTTCTCCCTTCCTAAGTTTCATCAGGTAGGCGCACTTCTCGAATTCTCTTCAACTTTACGTTCCGTTTGAACCAGAATGGCACGGAATTCGCGAAAAACCCTCATTTGCACACAAATTCGGTTTTCTAGGAGGGGGGAAGATTCCCCTAAATCTAGTTGACTATCTCGTTTATGGTATTCTGTTCAGATAAATGTACTTCACTTGAATGCATTATTTTTAAGTTAGTACGATAACCCAGTAACGGAGCTTGTTGTGGGGACGTACGACACTACTCAAAAAGTCGCTAGAAACTTTCTGACAACCCAAGACTGGTTTCGTCACCCCTATTCGGGCTCATCAGATGGGTGCAGTTTTTGAGTCCTTATCCGTCAACCTTATCTTCCGTTAAGACCCAAAGTGCACCAAATTCGCGAAATGTATTCACTTGCACACCATTTTGTTTTTCAGTTAAAACTCAACCTAGTGAGACCGTTCAGCCCAAGCGCTATTAAAATTCACAGCTGCCGTACAGAAAAGTACAGTTGTCCTCCCGGGAACGCTCCCCCCGAAGAAGAACAGGTCCCTCGGAAGTTTATCCCAGTGAGGACTTTCCTTATTGTAATCTGCCTTGCAGGCTAGTGACGGCGGCTTCACGGGTCATTTCGAAAACTAAACTAACCTGTCTAAAAAACTACAAGTTTGAAGATGGAGTAATGGGATGGTCATTCGTAACTGGTGTTGGCGCCATGAGAAAACCGAAAAAGAGGAAGGAAAAACCGGAAGATGTGCACGCTTTTCCGACAGTCATTTGCTTTATCACAGGTAATGCTGATATTCTTTTCATCCAGCGATTAAGAGGCGCGCATAGTAAACGCAAGTCTCAGAAAACAATCACGTTCAAAGTTTTACGGTTGGGCTTATCGATCAATCAAGCGTCTAGACAATAGGCTTGTTCCACTGATTGATATCGATCAACAAACGACATATTCTGACCTTGGGTACACGAATCCAGGCCCGTGGAAAGCACGCAATTCGCACGCAAACAAATTATCACAAAGGTAATTTACATATGGATATCCATCCGACGTATTACAACGAGTGTTGTTTATCTCCCTGATGAGACGAATTGTTTTTGCTGGTGATCAGCTGGGCTCTATCTACCCATAAAAACACAAGATCACAATAAATGTGTCGTTTTACAATCCATCTATTTTCTTTAATTCAGTCGTCTGCATCAGAAAACCGCTAGAGCGAATTCTTTGCAGCCTGGATAATAGTTTGAAGCGATCATCATCATACCCCATTTCATCAAGATCAAGTCACGACAAAAATCAACAAGGAAGTCACTTCCATATATTGATCTAAACCTGACATGCTGTTAGGCCTAAATTAAATGAAATTTTCATGGGTTACACGGGCGTTCTTGTTCGAACGGAGACCTATCACCCGGTTTTTTTGGTTAACAGACCCACACTTTTCCACGCAGGATCAAGCCTACGCCAACAAGAGTGCACAAAGTGAGCCTCCGTGCCAAACTCTTGAGTTCAGTCTAATCAGCAGATGATCTCATTGCTAGTAGTGAGTATGAGGAACGTTTTATTCGGACAACTGTTGATAATCTCGGGGAGCTGTAAGTTCCAACTGAACTCCGTTAAATGTCTGTAGGAGGAAAAGCATTTCATTGCCCTGTCAATCGATCTATCACCGCGTAATCTTGGAACATTCCCGCAATTGCAGAGCGAATTAACTTGAATACCCAAAGTCTGAAACGTCATTGGCTGATCGGACGGAATCGACACATTCAAAATATTGATTCGCTATTTATGGCGGATTTGACTTCGGCGGGACTATAAATTCACTTATCCAACACTTCCATGTCATTTCTTCGGTTGATCTCTGCGAGAAGTTGAGTCTTAAGAATGACGTTCAGGCTACAGATAAGTAAACGATGACGTATGAGCAAAATGTGGCAAAATCCGATGCCTGTTCCCGGTGATGACATGGCGGTTGAGTTAGCAACTAAGCTAGTCGGTTTGACTCACAGCCATTTAGTCAAATTTAGTCATCCACTGCAATTTGTCAAATGTCAGGTATACACCCAAATACCATCGTTCAGAAGGTATTCAGAACGGTGAAAATGACTGTCATTAGACTACGTTAAGACCCTCGCATTTTCAACGTTGTTAGCTGATAACATCGGCAATATGATGGCTAAATAATCACTGATGCCTAATCATGCATTTTTTGCAGTCATTTACCTTGTTGCTGTTCACGGAACCTATCGGAAATCTTTCTCTTAAAAAGGTTTCGCGAGCCCATATCTCCATATTTCTATCATCCGCAGCTCTAATGAGTGGTGTACTCATTGGTGCTGCGACGGAGCACCCTGCGGTCGGTTCCTGACAGGCTTGCTCCAATAAACCACAGATTGATTTCTCAGAGCTAATATAATCTATCTGGTCTGGCAAAATCGATCGTCGTTCGTTCTAACGGTCGCCTTTCTTCTCTGTAACGCATCGCATGGAGCTCGTCGGTAATCGCTTGCTGTGACTGGAAGGCCGTTGTGAAGGTTCTTCATTTTCAGTGAGTTTGGTGGGAATTCTCATCTCAAGATTTGACGAAGCTCAGACCCATTCAAAAAAGGACCAATCAAGTTGAATCCGATTTTGTATACAAGTATTAGAAACGGTCTCCGCCTTCGTCTATACCAATCATATTTAGTGGTGAAGCCGTCACCGATTCTTTTTGAGCAGGGAAACTGCAGACATCTGGAAGAGAAAGAAATACACTCATACAAGTTCAGTTATTTATTTCATTAAACGAATGTTCCGGAAACAGGAAAATCGATGGAGTTGCTTCGACCATTTAGTGTACAGCGTGTGGGAAGGTCCCACTGCCAGCACATACGAGTGGTAGTTCCTTGGCACTATGTGACCCACATTCCCGATTTTCTTGACATGGTCGCCTAGTTTCGAGTAATGTTCCGGAATACTGGTAGCTTGGGTGGATCTAGTGGTTGCTGGATTGTCCTCCGAGCTTGAAAAGCATGAGGTCATACCGTCGCTGCTCTATTCTTTGCGCTGTTTGGTGTGCTTCTGGGTGCGCTGTCGTGCACGTGACGGAGAAGCCTCCTGCATCAGCGATAAAACGTTTCAGAAGCGAATGCGGGCTCGGCGAACAGGCCAACAATTAATGGGCCAAAATGTGTCTAAAGTCTGATATGCAAATCAAATGCTCACAGACCCCCCCCTGTGGTAAGTGTGGTTAACATAAGGTCATTAGAATTATGCTTGCAGATTTGTAGATCTGCTGAAGTCGATTAAATGAAATAATGTACGAAACTAGTTAGAGCTGAATCTTGCAAACCGATTTGACCATTCTTGGTCATACTGACGAGCTAATCGCATTTGTGGCTTGCATCACGTGACTTTTGCGGTGTTTGGTTGGCTCTGTAGCCTGATCGACTTAGTTCGACGCACGAATTCGGTCAAAAACACAGGCTAAATCGCGTGCACATGTACACACGCGTGCACTCAAACACTCAACCGAGGCTTCGATATGACACTACATGAGTCTGGTATCGTTCAATGTCGAAAAATCAACTTCCGAAGCTATCGTAATGCGCAAATTCAAACTGTTAGCAGTGATTATAGTCTTTCTGTGTGTGGTTGCATTTACTCACTGGATCCACAATGGACGACAGAGTTCTACAGAATCGAGCAAACCTGCTCAACCACAACCACTTAACTTGTTAGAAAACACCGTTGATTGTGGACCACTTACGCAGTTAGTTCCAGATACGTGGTTATGGACCACGGAAGAAGAACAAGACTTTCCCTTAGCGTTTGCCATCTCTGCATACGAGTCTTTTGAGCGACTCGCACGATTGCTACGACTTATCTACCGGAAACATAATATCTATTGCATTCATGTGGATCGTAAGGCTATACCAGAGTTTAGGAAACGGGTAAAACATTTGGCGAAATGTTACGGATCAAATTTGATTACAATACCTGACGAGCTGAGTGTGGATGTCAACTGGGGCTATTTTACAGTTCTCCAGACCACTCTGTTGTGTGCCGAACATCTGCTGAAGCAGCAGAGCGTTGACTGGCAGTACATGCTCAATCTGAATGAGAAGGAATTCCCCTTGCGTACCAATTGGGAGCTGGTTCGTGCGCTCAAGAATTTGAACGGATCGAATATAGTGGAAGGCATGAATGGAACTCGTTTCCAAGATCGCATACCGAAGAAAACTCTTTCGTTCAAGGTTAGTTTTACTGGTTGGCAATTTTGGGATACTCCCGTCAAGGACTTTTAACATTGCGGTTTTCTAGAGTTTATGTGTGTGAGTGAGTTTATGCTGCAACGTGTAACGTTAGCCCCCGTGAATGGACTCACAAGTTCCTGTAAACAGAACAGGTAACAAGAGAGTTCCGAATAGCACAATATTTGAGGCCTACTGTTTGCTCGATCGCTCCTGCCTAGGCTTGTTCTACCAGTCTCCACGACACACAAAGAACTCAGCTAAATCCCATTCACTCATTTTTGATAGTGTACAAATGATTATGTTCCATAAAGGCTCCCTCATGTTTCGCGATATCCAAGAGATATCGCAGTGTATTTTCTCGAGGGCAACTACTCATAAGTTTGCTGAGTAGTTTCTTTCAGGGAAATTTCAGTCTTTTTTCCCATGTGAGGAGGAATGAAATTCACTGAGCTGAAGAATCCCGTTCACTGTCAGTTTTACTCGGTTGTAGCTGATAGATAAAAGCAGTAGTGTTCACACTTTCAAAACACGCTGATTTCATAAATGAAGTCCCCGGGTTCACGTAACCCTTTCACCTCGACCCTCCTGCGTTACATTTCTCAAAGTGATTATGCGGCCACTCGACTTTTGTGAAAACACTAAATTTTCGGTCCAAATAATATTGCTATTTTTGTGTACAGACCATGTGTTAAGCGCAATAGATAAACATGCGTAGAAACCCCCATTTATATAACGCCATTTCACCTCGATTTTCGTGCCAGGGTCCAGGAAGTCAGACACCATTTGCATGGAAATTCTGAGTCAAACTTCAAACAGATACCGTTTAAAGTTATATTTCTTTGTCAAACTTCATCTGACCTGCCCAGATGCTTTCAGCAGCTCAAAACTCGTGAACAAAACCACAGAAACCTGTCAAACTCTGTACTTTCTCTTATCGCTTTGCGGTAACACATTGCTGAGAATTGGGCCAAGCAACCGCGGGGAATTGTAGTCATTTTCGGAAGCTGTATCGAAGTTGTTTCCGGGTAGGGACTAAGTCTGCTAACACCAGCTCCTCCGAGGAAAATTACGTCAGCATGTCCTCTCTGATTAGCTACAAATCTTGAACGAAGCTGATTCTAGAAGGGTTCAAACCGAGTCTACTTTCAATGACTTAGTTGTTGATTGGTCACACACGGACCTATTTCTGTAAGACGTGGTATTTTTGTGAGTAAACATGTGTAACCGGCATTTACTCATCTTTTTAGTGCTAACCTCCCCCCATAGGCACTGTCAACACCAAACTTTTAGTTCCTAATGCAAAAAAATATGTTCAGAAAGAAAACAGTCTTTGAAGGCCAAATTTCATCCACGCATGTCATGACAGAACAAAATGAGAAAAGTTGTTCCCAAGACTCCTTGATGATAGTTTATAACATTTTGACAGACCTTATTTACCGTTGGTCACGATATTTAACTATACTGTAGCTCATAGAAACAAACAAACTCAGCTTTCCGAGGAGCCCAACCTGGTATTGATCTCGGATTTCCCGAAATTTTGGAGGAGCCTGGACATAGAGACCTGCAACTTTTCGAGACCCTCTTCAAGCAGCCACTGAAATGGACTAAGGTTTCATTCCTTTTGTTTCTATAAAATGTTTGCGGGAAGTTCATTCTACAACAGCAGCAGAACGGTTTCTGCTACAGAGAAAAACAACCCGGTTGCTCTAGACGTAACGCACTACTCATAAGGTTGCTGAAAGCTCTTTGACAACTCACAACCGGTTCCGAGCTCATCAGATGGACTCATCCCCGAGTTTCCGTCAACCTTATGAAGTGGACCATCATAAACGAGAGATTCACCTGGATTAAGCTGAGTCTTTTGCCAAAACTAAACTTGCATGTTCATGTTCATTAACGCCGAGGAACGGAGTACTTTTAAACGCGTATTTGGCTTGCACATGCAGAAACAAACATAAATACATCATTTGTTCAAGACTACTCGGTTGACCAATTATCGAGTTTATTGGTCAGGAAAAACCGGACCACCAAGAGGGACAAACTGATCCCTTGGTTCTTCTGACAGACGGGTTTTCTTATCCTCACACCAAAAACGTTTCTCGATCAGAAAAGTAGACCTATTGAAATCACCCTGTGGAGCACGTGCGTACCACAAAAAAAGATGGATCGCAAGTTACTGACTGTCATCATAGACTAGCTACAGTCAGAATAGATCACTGGACGGATGCGAAAGCCATCCACCGTGGATAACCGACCCTTCGCTGTATTTGGACTTCTCTCTCAACCGGCCGTGCACAGACACCGTTGAGGTTACACGGCAGACTTCGTCATACTGTACACCCCAGTCCACTTATACGTGTCCCAAGACGGATAATTCATGTGCCTGCTATCCTGTACTCATCTGCGCGCACTTGAGGATACGCACTGGTCAGACAGAGGTGTCCGTCACATCTCATTCCACAAGCCTTTAGTTGATGCTTCATTAGGGTAGACCACAAGGTGAAGCAACCGGGAAGTGTTTGTACCGGATTGAGAAGCCACCGTTTCAGACCAAACTTTTCTGAACAGATCACTTGTCGTTTTGTTCATCACAAAGTGCCCGGAAGTCTTCAAAGACGAAACAAAAAACCTTTGAATTTGTCCTGGTTTTTCGGACGAATTGTGATTAGATGGGGAGCATTGAAAACACTGCGAACTAACATCCAAGTATCTATCGGGAACTGCATTCTTTAACAAGAGTAGAACGGCTTCTGCTACAGAAAAACAACCCGGTTGCTCTAGACGTAACGCACTACTCATAAGGTTGCTGAAAACTCTTCGATAGACGCAGTCCCTGAGTTTCTGTCAACCAGTTAACCGGGCAACCAGGTTATTTGGAAATGATGCTGTGCACTTATAGCGCACAACTCGTGGAGTTTTTTCCCAATACATTCGCATGCTTTGTTGGTTTAATTCCCCGACGGTGTGTACGCCGTTTGCTCCGCTGTGTTGACATCGGTTTCCGTTTTTTTCTTCTTTGTATCGTAATTCGATCATCACTTGTTACACTGTCAAAGTCGACGCGACGACGGTTGTGATGCTTCACATCGGGCGAACCCAAAGTTGCGTGCTTTACGACGGAATTTCGCATTCCGACAATCGTCGCATTTCCTTCACCTGTTCGGGTTTTTTTCGCACCACGACAGTGCGAACACGAAAAACGGTTCCGATGAGCGTGCGTGTGTGTCGGCTGTAGGGTACAAGATCGCTTCGCATTGAAATAAAACAAAACAATCCAGAAGGGTGGAGATATGGTCTTGTGACAAAAAAATAACGGCAAAAATACCAAGTGGCAGATGATTAAACAAGGGTAGACATCTGCGGGTTTAGAACTTAGGCTAGGGTAGGTAGGTGTTTAACAAAAACTCATGGTTGTGGCGATGAAGGTCATTCGAAATGAATAACCGTTTGAATACAAACTCCCGCTCAAATTCATGTGTGTAACAAGTTGAACGAGGTTTCGGGTTCCTAATCATCTCCTGATCAGTGGGCAAATTTTGTTCAGGTGAGATTTCATTCCGTATGCTCCGAATCTGAGAAGAAGCCGTGCAGCTGATTCGTCCATATTGGCAATCATCCCCAACTCGCATCTCACAAATCTCAAGTCGGGAGTCTCGAAGCCGTAAGTTCGCGTCTGGACAGCACTGTGATTAACTCTCGCTTAGACAGCATATAGCGTCAATCATCCTTTGATCACGGAAACCAAATCACGTGGTCACGTATTGAATGCCTCCTCGAGGGACGATTTGTCATCCGAACGAAATCTTAATAGAAAATTACTAAATCTCCTAACATTACCATCAAATAACTTTCATCCAGTTACGGAGAATATGTCGAAGCGGAAGAAGTAAATGAGTCATCGTGAGATTCAAACAGTACACTTAAAAATCGATAAAGAGGGAAATAGGTTATTTTGTGATAGTTCGGGGATTTGACTGGTGCTATTGGACCGTTTCTATACAGTCATGGCTGACCTATTCGGAAACTGAACGTACAATTCGGGAGAGATAACCAAATTCTATACCAGTAGAGTGCTTCTTTGCTGGGTTGTGACGGCAGCCGGAATGCGCATGACGAATTTTCCTGCTCAGGTGCACTCGAGCTACCAATATTCCAAAACATTACCAGCAATTAGCTACACATTTTTCTCTTTCAACCCATCTGGTGGTCACTTGTTGTTTAGGTACACTCTGAGGCCTCCAACCTCAGTGTGAATTGCTGCTCCGCCAGGAGATTCAGTCCACCAAAAGCGCATTAACGGTTTCGTCTGGATTAGCAAGCGAATGCCTTCAACAAAGGGAGCAGACCTAGTGTACATCAGCCCTTTGAGATCACTAACTGAGTGAACGTTCCCGTTATTATCAGGATAGCACGGAGCATTCTTAAACTTACGTTTCGTGTGTAGTTTGAGTGGCAGTTTCGATTGGGATGACTCAGCCAAACGGTACAATACATGATATCCCGGCAATGAGCTGTTTCCTCCAGCCAACCCCATGATCATCCTCACACAACTACATGAGTGCTCAACAGTAAGGTGTAACAGAACATGGATAGGGCCGCGCTGGAGAGCCTTTGAGTTCACGGATTGACTGTAATCACGAGCTTCAGTTTGGACTACTGAGCTACGGTTCTGTGGAAGGTTCATTTGGAAAATAGCAGAACCCCTGGTTACAGTGCCCACTGACGCTAACTGCGTTGTTTCATCGAGAATGGAGGATCATTGAGAATGAAGTCGGACGTTTTCTTCGTTAGGGCAATGATATTCCACTTATACCTACGTGTTTTTCAATAGCCTTTGCGAGGAAGTCTAAATGTTCCAGATGGTGGATAACCTTGAGTAGATGTGAGTTACATAGTAAACTCTGCTATCTAGGTTGTTAGGAATCAGTCGCATCTTCAGCTATTTGAGTTGAGAATAAGAACCACTACTCGCTGTAAGATATCACGAAGATGTTCTCTAGTATAACAAAAAACATCATGATTATATCCGATCCTTCAGCCGCATTAACCTCAGTCGGTTTTTTAGTTGTGAAATGTCTTAACAAATGGAGCTTTATGTTTGCCCAAGGCTAACTTTACGGTCGAGCCAAGTTGACAACGGTTAGAGAGTTCACTAACATGCTGGGTGGGTGTATCATCTGTGCTCAGGGAAAAACTGTTTGAAGCGGACGTAAACCGATAACTCTGACTCGATGGCATAGGACAATTCTTCTGGGGTGTTTCTTCTTGAGGATAAAAATCATGCAGGTAAGTTCCTCTTCTTCGGAGCAACACTCGCTTACACAAAGTGTTGGTGACTCAGAGCAGTTCTTCCGATTCCGAGGGGTTCGTTTCCTCGGAAAGAAGCTGACTCGGGGGAAACGTCCGTGTCTCTGGGAATATCTCTACTGGAGGTGTCTTGTTCAAAGGTACAGTACTTTACACACTATATTGTAGCATATTGAGTGTAATGCCATGAAACTCTCAGTTGGTGGCTTCCACCATGTGAGATCTACCGGAAGGTTCACTTCGTTCATTTCCTGTCACATGATTGCGTTGATGCACAAGTGTTCCGCTGAGTAACGCAAAGACATCGATTTTGCCCGTGCAAGAAAGATCTTTGACTCGGTGACGTAAACACATGTCTTCCAGGAGCTCACTGGATCCGTTCGCCAAAAGTGGTGTGGTAAGCAAGTGTGCCGTGGCTTTCTTTTGGTCAGAAGAAGCAGAAGAGGAGCATCGTCATCTTCAGCATGGTTCTCAGAGATATCAGCATCAACTTTGGTGTTGATGGTCCACTGCCGATGATGATAAAGTTAGGGCTTCAACCTAACGGTTGTGAGCCTGGATCGGACTGTCACTGGTGAACAAGTGCGTGTTACAAAGGTGACTAAAGAACGCGGAACTTTGCGACAAATACACTCATTTGCAAGTAAATTTGGTCTTCACGGGATACTCAATAAGTGAATCCCCCGTTCGTGTTGTTCTTCAACTGAATGTGCCGCACACAGGCCGCCTCATGCTTCAGTTGGTACGATATTCGAGATATCGCAGTATATTTTCATAAAGAAAACTACTCACGAGGTTGGTGTGCAGCACATTCAGTTGAAGAACAACACGAACGGGGGATTCACTTATTGAGTATCCCGTGAAGACCAAATTTACTTGCAAATGAGTGTATTTGTCGCAAAGTTCCGCGTTCTTTAGTCACCTTTGTAACACGCACTTGTTCACCAGTGACAGTCCGATCCAGGCTCACAACCGTTAGGTTGAAGCCCTAACTTTATCATCATCGGCAGTGGACCATCAACACCAAAGTTGATGCTGATATCTCTGAGAACCATGCTGAAGATGACGATGCTCCTCTTCTGCTTCTTCTGACCAAAAGAAAGCCACGGCACACTTGCTTACCACACCACTTTTGGCGAACGGATCCAGTGAGCTCCTGGAAGACATGTGTTTACGTCACCGAGTCAAAGATCTTTCTTGCACGGGCAAAATCGATGTCTTTGCGTTACTCAGCGGAACACTTGTGCATCAACGCAATCATGTGACAGGAAATGAACGAAGTGAACCTTCCGGTAGATCTCACATGGTGGAAGCCACCAACTGAGAGTTTCATGGCATTACACTCAATATGCTACAATATAGTGTGTAAAGTACTGTACCTTTGAACAAGACACCTCCAGTAGAGATATTCCCAGAGACACGGACGTTTCCCCCGAGTCAGCTTCTTTCCGAGGAAACGAACCCCTCGGAATCGGAAGAACTGCTCTGAGTCACCAACACTTTGTGTAAGCGAGTGTTGCTCCGAAGAAGAGGAACTTACCTGCATGATTTTTATCCTCAAGAAGAAACACCCCAGAAGAATTGTCCTATGCCATCGAGTCAGAGTTATCGGTTTACGTCCGCTTCAAACAGTTTTTCCCTGAGCACAGATGATACACCCACCCAGCATGTTAGTGAACTCTCTAACCGTTGTCAACTTGGCTCGACCGTAAAGTTAGCCTTGGGCAAACATAAAGCTCCATTTGTTAAGACATTTCACAACTAAAAAACCGACTGAGGTTAATGCGGCTGAAGGATCGGATATAATCATGATGTTTTTTGTTATACTAGAGAACATCTTCGTGATATCTTACAGCGAGTAGTGGTTCTTATTCTCAACTCAAATAGCTGAAGATGCGACTGATTCCTAACAACCTAGATAGCAGAGTTTACTATGTAACTCACATCTACTCAAGGTTATCCACCATCTGGAACATTTAGACTTCCTCGCAAAGGCTATTGAAAAACACGTAGGTATAAGTGGAATATCATTGCCCTAACGAAGAAAACGTCCGACTTCATTCTCAATGATCCTCCATTCTCGATGAAACAACGCAGTTAGCGTCAGTGGGCACTGTAACCAGGGGTTCTGCTATTTTCCAAATGAACCTTCCACAGAACCGTAGCTCAGTAGTCCAAACTGAAGCTCGTGATTACAGTCAATCCGTGAACTCAAAGGCTCTCCAGCGCGGCCCTATCCATGTTCTGTTACACCTTACTGTTGAGCACTCATGTAGTTGTGTGAGGATGATCATGGGGTTGGCTGGAGGAAACAGCTCATTGCCGGGATATCATGTATTGTACCGTTTGGCTGAGTCATCCCAATCGAAACTGCCACTCAAACTACACACGAAACGTAAGTTTAAGAATGCTCCGTGCTATCCTGATAATAACGGGAACGTTCACTCAGTTAGTGATCTCAAAGGGCTGATGTACACTAGGTCTGCTCCCTTTGTTGAAGGCATTCGCTTGCTAATCCAGACGAAACCGTTAATGCGCTTTTGGTGGACTGAATCTCCTGGCGGAGCAGCAATTCACACTGAGGTTGGAGGCCTCAGAGTGTACCTAAACAACAAGTGACCACCAGATGGGTTGAAAGAGAAAAATGTGTAGCTAATTGCTGGTAATGTTTTGGAATATTGGTAGCTCGAGTGCATTAACTGGTAGTTGATCAGCTCTCCAGCCCTTATCAAGGCTCACCGAATCTGACCACCAAATGGGTCCTAAATAACGGGAGCCCCACTGACAGAAGACCTGCAAATCAACCAACCAAGCTCATGAATATAAACCAACAGTTGGGTGTGGGCCAATCAGCAAACTACTAAAAATATAAGGTACGCCACCAATCAATCAATCAATCAACAAAGAGGTCGACCACAATGCAATACAGATTACGAGCGGACCAACCAGAAGAGAGAATAATGGACGACAATTTCAACAGTGTCTTAGAAAGCAAGCAGTACAAACCACAACGCAACACAGATTATGGTCGAACCAATCAGAATCCAAGTGCGATGATTATCAATGGCCAGTCAAGCCACAGCTCAGTGTTGCTGTTTGTAAACTATCCAAACGCAAGCACGAAAGGAAGGACTACCTATCAGTGCACTGGTGATGTCACCTCGATTGGTGATGAAACGTTTGCAATCAAATTGCTCAGCTCAGCGAACAAACCAACGACCATCTGAACTGAAGATGTGTTCTCTAGTGGTGACGGAACGTTTGCAAATCGATTGCCAAGCTTGGCGAACAGATCAACAGCCACTTGGTCAATTATCAAGTAGCTGGTCGCCTTTACAAAAACGGCTTTTCGATTTTCAGTTGTATAACTCCAGGCGGACACACAAGAATCCTTCAAGTCTTACCCTAGGAAATAGCACATCTTTGTATGTATTCAAACGTTACTTGGCTCGACGCGGGTGTAGGATTTCCTGCAGAACTCTGACCGCAGAAAGTTGCGATGTGCCTATTTCTCGTGCATCATAGATAGCCAGTTCTTTTCAGAAGATGCTTCACTGGTTTCTACTGTAACATGCCGCATCTATAAATGTGAAATAACTGAGTACCGAATTTAAGCCTTTTCAACACACATTTCACACTGTTTTACGGATTTGTATAGACTTCTGTTATGTCTTAACGCAAGTGCATATTTTTTTCTGGTTGCGTTTAGTACTAACTGAGCAACAAACTTGAGCGTATAGCGTTCTCTCCAACGCCGTCATTGCTGAGTGTCCTCATATGAACAAACCAGGGTTGCAAATTGTGGGACTTTGTAAATGGAGCCAAATGTTTACGAAAAATGTAGTCAAATAATGTCCTGTAAATAGGACGTACTGTTTTGCACTTGCCTCTATTTGTGCTGCAGCCGGAATCGATTCCTCACGGCTACCATAATTCGAACCACGATGCGTCATACTCCGCCATAATTCGCTCTACAAATGTGACCTTGGTAAGGCTTGCAAGCGTTACCTGCCAGCACACACTGTGCGTCCCGTGTTCGTGTCCCGTCCTACCTTATCTAGAAGTCATGCAGACCAGCGGTCTTGAAACTTCCTTCAGCTTTTTGTCTCCAATTTTAATCCCTTCAGCTTAAGCGAACCAAAGTGCTGTCATGCTGTTTCACATAGTAATTTGGCAAAATTGCGCGTTGTAATAACTAGACGGCTTAGGGCTACACTGATTTAATGCAGAGGACGATCGTCGAGGCAGATACCAGCATACTTTGCCTTGCCGTACAACTTTCAGGTTCCACTATAACCAATAAGTAACCACGCGGCCTTTGAGTCGAACCCACTAAGTTAAAGGCACTTCGCGTTGTTTAATCTTTTCATAGTATTCGTACCGCCCCGAAACTAGTTTTTGGAAAGATGAGGGCTGCACATAGCAACGGTGTTTGATATAGCGCGTGGTTGGTAACAGTTACCTACGTTATAACTGACACCAACAACGTACGTTGATAGCTGACACACCTAACTTCAGCATATTTCGTTCGAAAGCTTGTGAATGTCAATACGTCTCTTAGGTTCCAGATAGACGTACTCTAATCTGGGATTTCGAGCTTGAGCGTGTGGGAATTCACTTAGGTCGACTGGTAAAATCGCAAATCATAAACTAACTTGGTCGCCTTAGCTGGTCGATATAGGACCTGGAAATGAAATTGATTCCAACGGTGCCTTCGGTCAGGATGGGTGTTTTTCTTGCACCATCAGACGTCAATCTTTCTCTCCGTCGAAAAATACACTTGTTCTCTCATGCTTATCGCTTTTCTTCCACCGTCCTGAAACAAACAGGCAAACATTAGCAAACTCAGTTCTTCGATGCCCAAGTCAATCTGTCCCATCTCCTCATGAAGTAAGATGCCGTCAGTTTCGACATATTCTGGCCGGTTGGATAACAATTTAGGGGTAAGCGTATCAGCTAAATATTGAAATGTATATCTTGAAAACGGTGTCAAGGTGTGCTGTTAACGTATAGGTGTACTTGCCTTCTCGAATAACTACCTCGCTTACATTTAGTGACGAACTCCGGAGCAAAGGCGTAAATCCAAGCTGATTGTAGTTGCCCATATGTATGTATGGAGTTATACTTGCCTAAACTAATGAGTCATCAAACCGGGTGTAACGGCGGATACTGCTGATGGGACATGTGAGTAGTATGTGGTCTTCCCGTAACTCCGCCCCGCGTCCAATGGAAGGTGAGGTTTATTACGGAACTGGTGTAATTACTTTGCGGCGAATGGCTGTTATCCTTTCACTGGTTGTTTTGATCTCGGAGTTCCAAGCGGTGTTTCATAGTACGGTGGCCTGACTCATCCTGGACTAGTGAAGCTATCCGAACGGTTGACTCAGGCTTACCGCTCCCCCGATTTCTTGCCGCTCCTCTCAGTATGACCGCCCAATCCAAGGACCTACTGGCTTGCTGTGGATAGCCGACAGGCCTGCAGAAAGAGCTCAGTTTGTGTGCTTACGACAGTGATCGTTTATGTGTGTCCACTATCGGTTGAGGAGAATGCCGCCACTCGTGGACTCTATTTTAGACGGTCAAAATTCCAACCAGGCCATGTAGTCGGCGCAAACAGCAACTTGATGGAATCTGGAAGGCGTCTGTATTCGTGCTTGTTTGCCTCTCGTTTGTGCGCACACAGTGCGCGGGCTCTATACGACTGATATGCACCAACATACTGAGGTCAAGTGGTGTGAGATCTACCATCAACTTCCTAAGTGGCGTTCCCCTACTTTTTCTCTGCTCTTTGGTTATTTGTGCCACATTCCCTCATCTGTTTACCGTACATCGTGTTTCGCAGCCTTTACGTACACACGGTCGAGTGCACTCATGCACCGGCTGCACGCACAAGCGCACGGATGCACCATCACGCCAAGTCTATCAACGCGCTGCATATTGAGGGCGCGTTGTCTGACCTTGATCCAACGCTGACTCACGCTGTCTGGCTGTCACGCGTTGCATATTGAGGGGGGCGTTGTCTGTCTGGTCAGCATCTAGTGGAGTTCAGGGCTTCAGTAGATTTCCGGCATTCAACGGTTACGTTCAGGAATCTGACCTTCCTGATATGGTCAGTGTTTGGAACCGAACTGATCCTTTTGATGGCCTTTCGTTAATGTCATCTTTTACACAGGGACTTCTTCAAGCCCGGTGAGGAGACTGCCAAACAGAGAAACAACCAGCAAGACCTCTTTCAATTAACACAGTAAATTAGTGTTAAACATCACTCCAAGTAGTTTGTTGGACACTGCGTTCAGCCATCTCTCACAGAAGATGTATTGGGGGGAGGGGGTTGAAACTGTACTTCACCGTGACAATCACAGAGGTGGTTTTTTGTAAAGGGTTTGGCAAAATATCTGTGTGTTTATGGCTGGGAAACGTTGTGCTTCGGGTAATTCATTGCGTGGTTGAAATTTCACTCACAGTGCAGTGTATCGACCAGACGTGAAACATACTTCTTGGCAAATTAGCCTTCAACGATAAAAAAATACCCTTTCAGCTGATTGGAAAACGCTTGGAACCGACTAATCTTATGTGTAGGTTTCCAATTTAACCGAGTTTGTAAACCAATGCAGAACCAATCTGTTCCGGTCTATTGCGGTTGGCACATTAGGTCAGTTGAGATGTTTATTCGAGTAGTCTGAAGGCACAAACCCTACCGCCGGGGTATTGAGGTAGGGGCGAGAGTTCAAAGCACCCTGGGTCCTTGATCTTCCGCTTCAACTGATTATTCTCTTTCTGTGTCAATCGCAAATTTTCTCTTAGTTTCTCTAGAACAATTCGGTTAGAGGATGAAGTTTTCGCGCACTTTTGGCAGACTTGATCGGCGTCTACACTTCCGTGTCTTCTACAACAAAAGCACCGTGTTTCTTCCAACAGTCTTTCTGGTAAGCAGGGAAGAGTGATATCCACCCGTTAAACCAGCTAACCAAGTCAAGTCTCTAAGTTAAATTTTGACACTCTAAGTTTGGCTTGCCTTTGAATATTTTGCAAGCTCATGAATTACGTTGTCTTGCTTTTGCACCCGAAAAGGCAAAACTCATACCGATTACACATGCGTGGACCGCTGGAGCTCTTGCTTTGTGAAACCGGCCGAGGGTGACAAGATACAACCTACTCGTGATAGGTGCGTCATTTCGACAGTACTTTTAGTGGAATTTGTGAATTTAGAAAAAATTACTGTGAAACCACACTAACTGAGCGTAGGCTGCAAAATATTCAACTCACTGAGAGTTGAGTCCACCAGTATCAAGTTTTATGAAAAAAATTCCGAGCGCACTACGGACCGACAATCGATAACCCTCTAATGGGAGGTGTTTCCAAGAACAAAACTCAGTGCTCAGACTCGTAATCATTTTATTACCAGAGCAAAAGCATTCTTGAAATTGATGCATACAAACAGAAGAGAATATTCCACAAAATTGAGTGCCGTGTGGTCAGATCTCAAAAATTGCCCAGTACAATCTGTTTCAAATCGTTCTTTCGCTGAATGCGGCGTGGTCCTGTGAGCAAGTCTGACAGGTCATTTAACGTTCGTTTCTTTCCCACTTGAACTCTCCCCACCGGTTGTATTTAATTAAAAATCTTACAAAAACTGTATATAGATATAATACACACTCACATGACTCGTGTTTGAACAATCGTCCTTCTGCCCTGGCCCAATCATTGTGTTGAACCCACACCAAAGGGGGGTGGAAAGAACTAGACTCGAGTTTCGCTCTTATTAGAGCCATTAGCATATATATATACATATATGTTCAAAAACTATAATTAAACGCAAACAGGCACGGGGGACCCACCCACTCAACCGCGCCCTGACTACATCTCTTCTACTGGGGACGAAAGCTCCGTAAGCTGATTGCCAGGCTCGGCGGACAGATCACATGATGATATCACATGATGATGCAGTGTAGACGGGAATATCCGATAGCTGGTTGATTCACTTACTCAGCATTAAACGGAAAAAGATAACATCACCTTTTGAAAAACATTTTGACCCAGTGTTGCCATCTAGTTCACACTTCAACACGGTACGACGCTCCATACCCCATACTCGTACTGGTCTTACCAATTGAGCTTGAATTGTCAATGCAGTCGAGTTAGGACCCATGTTACTTTTGAAAACTACTTCGTTTGTTGAGTAGCCTACTTAACCAAACCTACTCAACCCCGCACTGATGAGGTCACATTGTCTGGGGATGAAGTGTTTGCAAGTGAACTCCGAAGCTCAACTAACCGATTACCAACCCAGCCTACTTATTCTTTGTGAGTAGCGAGACGATTTAAATGTTTTAGATACTAGTATCAGCCTGCATGAGTGCTGGCGGCAGAGGTCGTTCAAACCAACCGGAGGCCCATTCATTTAATCAGAACATTAAGGTCATACGTTAGTGGGCACAAAACAACATGACGCAGCTAAACACATCCAAATCGACCCAGCTTATGCCAAAGATTGTGATACCATTTTGACCTAAATTAAAATTAAGCGAGTGATTCCAATTTTTACAGTTGAATGAACTATCGGAATAGAATTGTACTTTATGCATGGTGTTTTGTATTAAGTTCCAATATGTTCCGTCCAAATTCTCTCATTCAACAGTTCGAATGGGTGAAGGGCAGTCTGTTGGTGGCTCTACGTCGCGACTTCGTCGCCTTCATGTTTACCAACCCAAAGGCTGTGGAGATCTTAAACGCACTGAAAGCCGAAAAGCATTTGAAAAAGGTTCAGGATGAACTTTTCTTTTCCACACTGGCCTACAACCCCAAACTCGGAGCCCCCGGAGCATGTTTGTCGATACCACCACCAGGCAACGATTCCGAACCACAATTTCAGTTCCTTGCTCGTTATGCCAACTGGAATGACACTAATTGTCCTAGTGGGTTGGCTGTTCGCGGAGTCTGCATACTTGGCTGGAAGGATATCTCAGTGTTGATCAAGCAGCCCCACCTGTTTGCCAACAAATTCCTGCCAGACTTCCATCCGGAAGCTTACGCCTACATGGAACAACTGTATGTGAACAAAGTTTCGTTGGAACACCAATTTGGACAATTAGATCCCGGTTTCGACGAGCGCATTTTTGCGAATTTGTATTGTTCGCAAAATCACATATGATGCCTTTTTTGTCACGATTTCCTCTGCCCGTGAGCAGTTTGGAGATGAAACTTATTCTCAAAGACTCCTGTTGGATTTTCTATGAACGGATTATATCGATTAATTTTTATTCTTTTATGTTTGCTAGTTTTTATCATGTCCATTTTGTGAAACAGGCCAATCGATACTTCTATTGATCGCATGCTTTGCTTTTACTCTGAGCAACTTTGAAGCACTCAATCCGCCAGATGTGAGAACCCACATTTCCAGTAGTCCTGGATTTCCGGTCTGTTCTCGTAAGCATGCCTGCTCAGCATGGAATGCCTCGGAAATTTTGAGTAAAATGAATCCTTCGTATTCTGTCAATTCTGAGTGTGTGGAGCATACGGTGAACTTCGACAGGTACACCCATTTGCATATCGATTTTATTTCCCACGGGAGACTCAACTAAACCTCCCATTAGTGATATTCTTCAATTGAATCTGTTGCCAAAAGTGTGTTTCAGTTGGTACGATTTTTGAGATGTCATGGTACATGTGGAGAGTTCGCGAAAGCTTCCGTGCACAAAGTGTTGTCCGAAAGGGATGTCCACTCTCTCCATTCATATTTAATTTAGTGAAGTAAATCTCGTCTACCTGAAAAATGCAAACGACATGCCTTTTGTCTCCGAAGATGGCGCAGGCGTTTCTGGATAAACTGAACAAAATCATCCCCGCCTTGTCACTCGCAAAGTGTAATTTCATACTTCAGGACATGCAGTGCTGACCACAAAAGACATTTGCAAGAGCATTTTGCGCTGCATGTCTAAATTTAATTCTCACCGACAGTTCCATAATCATAGGACAAGAGCTAAAGCACCAAACATTATTGTCAGGCCATTCCAGTGTGTCTTTAAGTCTCTCTACTCCCGCGGAGTCACCCATGTCGGCTGAACAACGAGGCGAGGGTCAAAGCACATGTTGGAGCCCACGTAGTCCACGCCGCAGACTGCTCAAAGCGTAAGCGATGGACAGACGCACGGTTTACGTTTTGAATCCTTAAGCCAATCTATGGGGGTAGAAGTCGAGATGTCAGATACTACAAGATTCTTTCCATCACAGAAGCAACTCGTACCCACATGTGTAGGTCTAGATTTTATATACCGAAAGGTATTGTCTGTGTCAGACGTTTTGTCAGGCGTGGCTGAATAAGCACTTATCAGCCCCAAGTGACTCGGTCCGTACAAGTCACTATCGATTTAACCAGATTGATTTTACTCGCACTTGATATCGATTTTCCTGGTTTAAATATGTCAGAACCAGTAGAAGAAATATTGTAGAGGTCAACTTTGCCCGAGCAAGGTTGTTCTTATTTTCTGATGAAGATATTTCATATCTACCAACCAGAAGTAAACTGATGTGATTTCTGGACTGTCCCGGACTTAATGACGCAATAAATAGTAGTTTCTGTCTAGCTGGCTGACCTATCCGATGACAGTCAGTACTCGTACAATAAATCGTGTTTTGGAACATGATATAAGACCTGATACTTAAGGTTATTCGCCTCGACACTCACATGACAAGACAATACGAAATGCTTTACTCTACCAGTTTCGCAGTGTTCCAACTTTAAGACATAACTGAGCGTTTTGAATCGTAATTTTCTTGCATTGCTCTAATGGTGTCGAATCATGCATAGCCCTTGCCATCGCTCCGGTCCTAGGGCCAACCAGTCTCTATATGGTTCAGACATGGTGTTGGTTGTGTGATTTCTGCACGTCACTAGATAGGCTGGCTTGTACACTGAAGTCGACTCCAGAAAAATGAGAATTTCAAAATTTGTCCTTTGTTTTTCAAAGTTTGTATTTTTGATTTTTTTCCCCGGTGGAGTACCATGTCCCCACGACTTATGTGTTTTTTCTTTGTTGCGTCGCCCAATTCGGCCCACCGCTTTGCTATTTCATTGGTCAGTCCGACGGCTTCAATTTCCTTTGATTTGATTGGTCTCTATCCACATTCTGTTGCACTGCGTTCGAGTTTCCCCTAATCTGACCGTTGTATCTGGAGCTCTGTTGTCTTACGAAATGCATAACCCTTCCGATTTTCTGATGCAATGGGTCCACAATGCGCCCTTGGAATGTGTTTATCTCCCTGATAATTCACTACTCGAAAGTTCTCATAAATTTGGATCGTTGTACATCGTTAAATGAGCGAACGCCACACTACTCCAAGATTCCGGGTTACCTTCAAAGCGGGATGCTATAGGAGCACACTCAGATTGATTCGATGCAATAACTCCTAGGATTTTCAACATTGACTAATTGACTGTAACTACGGGGTAGACCACGGTGAGTTAGCCTTTCAGAAATGCGCACAAAAAATCAGGTCCAGTTACTTTACACTGTCAAAAGGTTGGCACATTAAAAGGTCGATGGTTAGGAGAAAAGGACGGTTTGCTCACCCATGGCATACCATACCGTGATTACAATCTTTCGGAGATGAATATTCTGTAGACTGACTAACCGGTGGAATGATTCGATGGCCTTGTTCATCAACTGCGTCCAGACAGACAAAACCAAACCTTACTTTGGTCACGCTAAAGAGGACGACTGTTTGCGCTGATAGCAGTTAACGGCTCGGGTGGCTTAAGCCTTGGGCCACCTTTTTATGCCGTCGGTTGCACCAAAATGCCCCTAAACACCAAGTCGGTATCTACATAATTCCCGTCCTCGTGGTGAATTCCGTACTATTGCGCCATACTACTGGCAATAACTTGTAGCACGGCACGTATGCTTAGGACTTTCGAATCTGGAAGTCTCCCTAGCCTCCATCTAGTCCAAGATGCTTGGCCCAACACTCTGCTTTCTGCTGTTATCCATATTCTCGCAATATAGCCACATGTTGGACAGGCGGACCTTTGTGCAATATAGGTCGTTGACGTGGGCTGTTTGGAAGTTCAACACTTCTGACTTGGCTCGCACAAAGTTTTTCAGTGAGATAACTGCTAACCCAGGGCAAGAGGCAAGCGGTTAACTAGAGACTGTCAAAAGAACTGAATAGATCGCCGAAGTCCTGCTAATCATGCGCTGGAGTTGCTGAGGAAGCAAAAGACGAATATTTCACGCTCGATGTTGGTTGTGTAGCGGTGAACGACCTCAAGGAATCTCCTATGGACAGAATAAACCAATGACGTAAATCAGCTGTAATTTCGATCGAAAGAAATCTTCGCTCACAGTTCACAAGAGAAAATTCCGAGGGTCCGTATTCCTATAAACCACTACACCACAAAGCAAAGGTTCTATTTTTCTGGTATTTCAACCTCCTTTGGGTGCAGTATTAATCCACTGGTATGAACTGATAAGTCCAGAGTTTGCCGCTAAATGTTTTGTTCACGCTGGAAAATAGTGATAGTCAATATCGTGCAGTCGCCAGTCACAACAACAGTCACCCAGCGAAAAAGCACAGTCTTGACGGCTTCATTAAAACAAACTTTGCGCGACAGGGGGAAAGAAAAAGATATTTAACAGAGAAAATAGCAGTTTACAAGTGCTATACGCTCATCAGCACGTGAATAGATGACTGCTCATGCAGTTTTTTGTATTCCACGTTGATAGAAGTAAATATCTGAGCATACTAAGTCACGTGAATTCGTCATTTAAACCGAGCTTTAAACGTTCCATTTTCGTTTCCACATTTCCTAGAAGTGAAATGTCACTAGTTTATCTCTGTCGTTGGCGTGTCTATATTTCACCTCCGTGAACAAGACCTACTCGTCAGTTTTAGTTTAACTGCATTTTCGTGTCTTTGTGTGCAATCATACACAATCACACACAATCATACACACACGCTGATGACTCCCAGTAAAGATGAAACAGCTGAACAGTGCTTCTCGGCTTCTGAGCCGACTTCTGACTTCACCTACAAAACTCAAGTTCCATTAAAATTCCATAATCTTCCCACACTACTCACGAGCTATAAGTAGCTAAGTGGAAGGATAAAATTCACTAGACGGATGGAACTTTTATCTGAGAAGACGTTGCTCAAGGAGCCAGTGACTAGTTATGTGAATCTCGGTAATTTAAGATAAGTGAGAGTTACTCACTCTGCTGATCAGCCACTCGTGGCCGAAGTCCAAATCGGGATGTCGTGGGTTGGAAATTCTCCAGGATTTCGTGAGATGCGCACTGCTGACGATTATCAATAAGCATGGAACAGCTGTAACGTGCTTCTAGGTTTTTAGGATAGATTGGCAGCATGGAATTTCCAATAAAGAAGCAATGGGGTTTGGTTGTAGCCTACATCCCGCAGGGTCAGCGCACGAATCCAAAATATGGCGACGGAATATTATAGGGCCTCATGGGTCGTATATACTATGCTAGCGTACTGGCCGTTTTTGCATGAGCAAGAGACCTGATTTCTGTGGACAGACGATCCGAGCATTGATGTCTCAGAGGCGCTTCTCGTTTTAAATGGTATTAATCAATACGCAGTCTAGCGGTTAGATTGGTTTGTGTTATGTAGTCGCACAGCAGCAACTGCAATCGCACAAACAATTGCGGTGGCTGTATCGTGCGTGCCAAGCACGACGACTCACCGTCCTCTGGGAGTAGCGTCATCCTCTGTGCCACTTTCTTTATGAAAAACTATGCCGGATGTACGTGTGACGTAGCTGAAGCACGCGAACCGGATTGTAAACTATTTGTGAGTTGCTAGTGACTTCCACCTTTCAGAATGTAGTTGGAAGAGGCAGATGAATCTTCAGTAAAGCTTCAACTATACAGTTCACTGGTATTCTTTGCATCGAGGAAATCAAAAGCCCATAAAAGGCTGCTGAAAACCCTGGCTGGGGCCAGAATATGAGTCACTCACTGTAAAATGGTGTGTGCAGTGGATGAAGCATAGAGTCTGTAGCGTCTGTGATCCGTTGTCACATATTTACCATTTTTTCCTGAACTTAAACTACACTTTGTAACTGTCGTACATATTTTATCATGACGTTTGTTTTAATGTTACGAATACATAATTTTCCGGCGCGACTTGCTGACTTCTTGCTGAACGAGTGTATTTACGCTCAGTTGGACTGTTTGCCGACTGCTGAACCAGTGGGACTAGATCTCTGTGTTTGCGTCAACTGTAGAACGCCACAATAAATCCTCGTGACATTTTTCAGCCGTGAATAACTTTCCTATCGTGGAATATATCACTCACACGTGAATCATTCCGTGGGAAATTGCTACGAGTGAATATTTCTTTCGCAGCCGGTTACTGCATTTGGATCGGTGTAGTGGACTATTGGATCGACGCATTCGTGAGTCCTCAGCTGACTACTCATTCTTTTCTTATTGTGATTTTGTATTGGTTACTTTGCTTGTTAATTTTGTCCGAACACGCTGATAAGGTCCTAGTCCGCTACAAAGGCAAAATGCACTTTCCTGAACATGTTCTGGTCCTACTAAGGACTCTGTCGGTTAACATAATACGTCTTCCGCAGCAAAGGGAAGAAAAGGTGCACGAGCACAGTTCACTTTCAGCTTGGGAGCTCAGAAATCTGCCCAGTTTACTCTCATAAGAAGGTGCTTTTGCTTCATCCCAGGGAACCTAAAACTGCACTCTAACCAACCTTTCTGGGGAGGAATCTGGAACTGCAGAGACTTGAAATTTGCTTGGCCTTTTGAGCACAGAACATACACCAAATAAGCTATAGTTTAGGGTTATATGACTTGCTCCAAGAAGATATGTTGACACGCATTGTACAGTCGTTTTATGCGTGCCCGGCCGGGTTATTGGTCAATATAACCGTCCTACAGTTTAAAAGGAAGAAGGCCTTCGCTGCTGAGTTGTTTTTTGGAGAAACACCAACATAACAGTTACAGATTATTGGACAGCGGAGCGAAAGTCTGATATGCATCTTGTTTACAGAACTGAATATCCATCTTCTCCTTGAACGCGTCCTCCTGAACTTTTCCGGATATTCATTGACTGTTACTCAAATGCAAACAAATGCTACAAAGCGACTCCACAAATTCCGTTATAGATGTCACTTTTCAAGAGACGCAAAGCAGATTTACGAGAAGACACACTACTCGCTTGCCTCATCAGTAGTATCCACCTATACACTGGTAACCGATTTTGTAAAGCATCGCCCCGGGCGATGTTTTATCCAAAATAAGACACAAGTGTGCGTTTTCCACCTTTCAGTCGTCATTCCGTGTCAATGTGTAAGGCTTCTGTAATGAGACTTCTGCACCAAATCTTCAGCACCAGGTCCTTCATTCATTTGTTCGGGTATGGTGTGGCGGCACGGAAATGATACAACTTTCTTGGTCCAACTCGCCGCTCGTGTTTTGATTCTGAGAACAACGTTTACGACATTCTGCATGGCGAGTGACTCGTTACATTAGTTTTTAGGAAGTTGGTCTACAGTAGTGCTGGAAAGTTGGACGGTAATGAAGAGAAGGTGTGGGTAATGCAGAATATGAAGGAAGAAGACCTAAGACCCAAAATTTTTGGGATTACCTTGGAAACCTGAAGCAGGAAGATAGGAAGGAAATTTAACAGCTTTTGTTTGTAAGAACCTTCCTGTACGAAAGCCCGACGAACCCAACAACCATCGTCCAGAGATATGCACCTCTTTTGTAGGAATTCGTTATACGGCCTTCCGAACCCGAATGAACCCGAGAATAATGAATCTACGTGCAAGTTTCCAAAGAAGTGTAAGAGCCTTCGTAGCCTCGAGTTAAAGGATTAAGGGAGTTTTTTTACCTTCAAACCAGAAAAAGGGAGTATTGAGGACGTTTGGAGTAGTTATCTTGCAAAATAGCTATTTTTCTAAATAGGGTAGCAAAGCGAAACCAAGATCAGACCATAGGTCAACCTCTGCAATGACTTCATGGCGTTCTGTAAGTCTTGAATTAAAGGTTAAAGCAGGAGGAAAAAGCGCGCACATTTCACCCTTCCAAAATGGAACATGTTAGCAGGAGTCGCAAAAAAGTCAAGTTGAATATGCGGAAAATGTTGGGAGTCCACCGAACCTTGAATCCAGGCAGCTTCGTGCATCAGTTCAAAGCAGATACTACACGAAATCTCCGCTCAAGGCCGTGGCTGGTTGTCACAGCTTTCATGGGGTTTGATTGTCTGAAACACTCAATTAGGGCAAAACCTATCGTCAGTGTTCTCCATGAAAGGTGAGTCGGATTGCATTTGTGTTTTAGACGATTTCACCAACACAAGTGTGCAAAATGTTGCTTAGGATGCAGGGCTCGTGAGTTTAGCTATCAATGTATAAATGGATTATTTTTTTAGGCCCCGGAATATTTGGCTGAAATTTGGATAAGTTGAAGCAAATGTGTCACCGCTGGGGCATGCGATTCGTGCAAAACCCGGCATTTTGAATGTTCAGTTGTACGCAGGGGCCCCTTGGCCGCACAATGCTCTTACCTGCGAAACCGTCGCGTGTGGAATAAAACTTTTTACGCCAAAATGTTGTATTGTGTAGCTTATGTGAGCGAACCAAAAATTACTCAAACCTACATTCATATTTCCGCAACTCGCGAAATTTCCTTGTCCACTGAAGCAATCATATCTCTGGCGGAAAATTCTGGTGAAATAATTTCCTCTCATCGCTCGGACCCCGGAATGCGTAACTGGGGCTCAAAAGTTTGAACTCAATTGTCTGCCTGTTTTAGTTCATCAGGGACACGTAACAGCTTCCGAAAATACAATGCCATTGTGCGAATACTGAGCGCCCACAAATGAAGGTCTCATCGCTCAATATTCGCAACATGGAATTGAATTCTCGAAAGTTACAAATTTTTTATTGTTACTGCTGCATAATGAAGAATGTCAGTGTGAAGGCAAATGCAATTTATTCGCATTGATGTTCTGTTTAAGTGAGCAAATCTTCAAGGTCATCAACCACCACCGATCGAGAGAACGGTCCTTGGTGCAATAAGATAACACGAATTGCAGAAAGACGTGAATTGTTTGCAATGAGCAAAGTTTGGATGTAGTTCTGCAGCTGAAATAGTTCATCTAGCTTGACGCATCCTACGTTGTGCTGGTGGACACTGGATATGTGCTCGTGTCACGTCTGTAATTAAATTATGCCTCGTGTGTCCTGCTTGAGTAAACGAATATCGAATACTGTGTTTCTGGACCTCGGGAATGGCTATTTCGAGTAATAGTCGCGGTAGACACATTTGTTACATTCAGATAATCAAAGGCTTGAAAATAATAATGATTTACGCCCGTAGATATGGTTTTGCGGTAAGTTTCAGCAGTTCTCCTTTGAAAATGGCAAATTATAACAGGTTTGCCACAATCGGCTTCGGGGAGTTGCCATATAGTTTGTGGCTAGTGAGGTGCACTGTGAGCAGCTCATCATAACGCCTACCATGAGTCTCAACCTAAATGACGGAGACCGCTGGCGGTTGCACGTTACAGCAATGATAACTTAGATGAAATACACGAACAACCTGCAGCTATGGTTCCACGGCACCTAATCAACTAGCTGCAACTAATCTGCGTCGACCATAGCGGACAGCTAAACGAAGCGAGCTGACGCACCCGGCTAACATATGCAGGCCAACGTAGGTAAGCCTCACCTTAGTTTCAACACAGTGGTATTGCAGCCTTGGGAGTCGTGGCCCCAAGTGCTTCAGAGCGAGGGAAGGCACATGCGCAGTCAATCGACAGATAACGTTCTAGAACGTTACCGTCGTCTTCCAGAATTTCCCTTCTGTCAAGGTAGAACGAAATATGCTTCTCATATTCCCGCGTGTGCCTGGACACCACCTGTACGGCGTTTTCAAGTAGACTGAGTGGTGCATCCGGTACCCGTGGCATCCATAGCGTGCATACTTCACACTTGGCGACTACGCCAGGATGGTAACCACACACTGGTTGACCTACCACAAAGATACTGGTTCTACACATGTGCATACGGGCCTCAGAGTTAACACGTTGCTCAATCACACACGGGGGACGGAGCCCCAGGCATAGCAACCTCAGCACAAACTCACCAGCCTCACGTGCCACACCACCAGCACCGACCGGTTCACGTAGGTCATGGTACACCGGGGACGGGGTTTTTCAAAAACGGGACCAGTGCAGTATACGGTATCTACAAGTTCGACTGATTTATATTTAAGTATTGGAACAACCTTGCTTACTGGGCTTCGGTTCGTAAGTTTGTTTGTTTTCCGTCCACAAAAATTGTCGTGAACACCTGCCTTCCGAGGCCGAGCCTTAGATGCACACCCAAAATTTCTTTGAAACCATAGTTCGGAGGAGGAAAACTTTAACATAAAGTTTCAGCATTTGATGGCATTTATTCGGCCCCCTAAGATCTGCCCATGCGGGCGCAGTTATGTTGAAAGTTGTTTAAACGTACTCCAGGTCCACCATGGGCGCGGAATTTATATTTTAATGGCTGCCAACGGCTTCGCGTGATGTACATCTGATGACGGTGGGAAATTTGTGGAAGAGCCGGTTTCTTCACGTGTTTTATTTTGCATTGCATTTGAAAATAATCTCGAAACGACAAGGAAAATAATTTCGCCCTCTGTGTCACCGCAGACTCAAAATTATGCAGCTTTTAACGACCTGTGTATGAAAAAGTCTCCCATCATTTTGGCAGGTGTCCTGCAAAATCAAGCCGAGGAATTTGTCACAGCTAGTAAGTTTTTTGTTTTTTATGATAGTCAGTACATGCTATATCAGGCGCAAGGCTATACCGAACCATCGATAGTGCTATTGGTAGAATTAGTGTTTATGGGCAGAACAAGCGTACAGCACAATAAGGTGGCCAGTGCTTTCAAGTCCTGGCACAAATTAAAGGAATGAAACCATCTTGTGGATGCACACCCTCATCCGGTAAATATTGTGGATATGGTGAACTACGGGCAATCCATCAGACTGGGTATGGTAGTCGCGGTACCGTCATCGCAACGCCGTACTTGGGTCCGTGGACAGCCCCGTACATGAACACTTGGGTGAGTCGTTTAGGGTTGTTATTGTAGTTACGGTTCGCCAAGGAATCGTCACAAATTGAGACCGGCATGCATTAGAGGTATCCTTGGGTCCATTGAGGGCGCACGGTGTTTCATTGTCTGTAATTCAGACAAGGCAATGAGTGCCGTGTCTATATCCGGCACAAAATAGGAAAAGTCTCAGAAAGACTTCTAGAAGGTACCATGATGTGAGTTAGACTGCGGCCCGAAATAACAAGCGGCCAAAAGTGGTCACAATTCCTGACTAACTAACGTCTTCTGGACCCCGGTTTTCAAATAGCTGAGGAAGCCTTGTCGATATGGAGCATGCAGACGTCATGAGGGAGGAAAAGGTGCAGTTGTTTTTGATGAACTGACCAAAGTCATCCCGTCCTGGTATGCACCCTGCACTCAAAGTGTAAGGTAATAATAATGTTCGTTTACAACTGGTGGGTAGCACGATCGGGCAGGCATGATCATAAGATTACATTCAGAATTAAGCATGAGTTTGTTCGTAGTTGCAGGCAATGGACCGAGTGGGCGGAAGGGTACAGTCGAGAGTAGGAAGGGATTAGTTGCGGGTGTGCTATCAAACTGGGTATGGCAGTGCTGTGCCATCATTGCACTGCCTACTGGTTTCTGGACAGCCCCGTAACGGACGTCATGTTTGAGATGATTGGGCTGGGATGTGCAATTCTGTGAGCAGCGGGGTTTTGAGTTGGCCAAGGGAATTTGCAGAGGAAGGACGAAGCCAATGTAAGATGCAGGTATTCTTCTGGTCCGTTTGGGGATCTCTGGGGATGTAAGTCACTGACCAGGTGGGATGGATAACAGCAAACAGGGCGTCCAAACCGGGTATTGAGCAGACTTGACACCAAGTACCCGCCCACTCAATAAGTCTTCGTTACCCCTGCATCCATGGGTGCACGTATGATGACGCACGTGTTCCTTGGATCCCAGGGCTCAAGTCTATACCACCTGGTCTACTTTAGCTTTAACTTCGCTGCGCTAAAATGCATACGGTTGCCGAATACCGCTATTGAATAATCGATGTACACACGGGACTAATTGAGCAAGTGGTGGGTTTACCCTTATAACAGTAAGACTGCAGCTTCAGCGTGGACACCCATTTGGAATTGTGGACAAAGGGATTTAGTAAGCACTTGGTGAGTTGGCCACTACAACTTTGTTTAATTATATGTTTTAAAGGATGTGTACGGAGTGTGTACGAGTCGTAATTGATTATACATTTTTCCTTTCAGAAATCCTGTCGAGTAAAAGCGGCTTCCTGAAACTGAGAACTGGATTGACCACATATTACGTTTGTGCCGATACAACCAATAAATGAAACATGATTTTTAAAGGTGGTTGTGTATTTTTAGGCATGGGGTTGGCAAACGGATGACATGTATAGATATGAAGGACCGCCGTTGGTCGTTGGATTGGTCTATTATGTATAGTTGGGCACTAGTCAGTTACGAGGATGTGTACGGGCCCTTCAATTACTATAAGTAGCCACGGTAGGCGACGTCGAGTACGGTTATAAGCGTGACGGGCCGTCGTTGGCCATCGGGTTAGGCTGCTGAGCCTAGTTGAGGCCTCATATTCGGCGTTGCACATAGACACAGGCCTAGCAATTACCATAAGTAGCCAAGGTAGGCGATATCGACTGCAGTTATGAGTATGACAGACCCACGTTGGGCGTTAGATTAGGATACCACGCATAGTTGAGGCCTTATTTTCAACGGCCCACATAGATTCTGGCCTGGTGTTTACTATAGGTAGCAGGGATAAGCGACATCGCGTACAGGTGTGCGTGAGAGACAGTCGTTGGTCATTGGATTAGGTTATTGTACATAGGTGAGGCCTCATAAGCAGCGTCGCATAGAAGTGGGCCTAGCAGTTACAACAAGTATTCGAGATGATTGAAAACGCGTACAGTTATGATTATGAAAGACCGTCATTGGCCATTAAATTAGGTTGCCGTGTATAGGTGAGGCCTCATAATCAGCGTCACACATGGACACGGGCCTAGCAGTTACGATACTAGCGAAGGTAGGCGATATTGAATACAGTTATGAGTATGACTGGTCGTCATTCGCCGTTGGATAAGGTTATCGTGTATAGGTGGGGCCTCATAATCAGCGCCGCACATTGACACGGGGCAGCATGCTGCAGTGACGACAAGTAGTCGAGGTGAGTGACAACGATTACCGTTATCATGACCGCTTTATGACGTATTCCACCTATGGTGAGTAATATTCCAATAGGAATGATACCATTGTGTTGGTAATTTACCGAAGGTACCTCCTGACGCTGTATTGTCCACAGGCTAGTTATGCATAGCTGGGAAGGCAATCATCCACAGAGATGGCCCTCGCATCTCCATTGCACAATTCATGCTGTTTTTGACAGTTATACTTAATGGAAGCTGAGCTCCATAAGAAAAAGTGTTGTGATGAAGTTCGCTGAACAAAATTATCTCGTCCGTTAAATCTGGGGAGTATAAAGCAAACAAACGTTGATGACCGATTTTCCTGGGTGGAATTTGCATTGGATATTCTGTAGATGTTATTTTATTCTTAAATAACGCCAAAATATGGTAAAGTGCGATTTCGTGTTTTATCTCTCTAAACCGGTAGCAAAATGAATCGGTGATGGTCCGTGACCTTGAAATTTCGCTCACTTAAACAGAATGCTATGAGCAACATATCACCTACAAGTGTAAATGGATTAGACTAACTCCCCGTAAAAGTCGCAACCTCGAAAACCCTATAGTTCCGGCGAAAATAATTTGGGTGTGCTTCTAGTGAGCGGCCCTTCCGAGGGTCACGGTATCTGGTGCTTCCATAGCGTGCATATTACACTAACGCACACAAATTAAGGCAAATGGACGGTTGAAACAAGCTGCAACATAGTTCAAAACATTTTGAACTGTTTTTCATAAAGTTTCATTACAACTCACAAGGGATGTGCGAAATCTGACATAAGACACACAAGTTTACTTAACATTGTGAGACTTGTTCACTTAGCCCAAAACGCTTCTCGTCGACCTCTTTCTTCATTCAACCTTTTACTAGCTACTCATATTATTTTTCGATATAAGATTAACGAAAATCGGCACTTGTGTTTTAAGATGTGCAGAAGTAAAGTTAATTGCATGTCCGAAGCTTTCCGCGCTTATACATTTCAATTACTTTCATCTTAATCAACATAGTTTGCCGCGTGGATGAATGTCAACAAGCCTAAAAATGTTTTGAGAAAAAACGCGCTTTAGGGGTGATATCAGTGCTAAGAAATACCATCAATAGTACTTCTACTATAATACCTACTGAGACTGTTTTTCGAGTTTCCGCAGGGAAAGACGAGAGAGTCAGAACTGGAAAGAAAAAATAACTAGCCTATGCTTACTAGCTGTACTAGCCTTAATTACTAGCCTATACTTAGTCTTTTAAGAACCGACCAGAGAACTTGGGAAGGAAGATGGGCACCGGAGCCCGAGTCAAACCGCAGACTAACAAAGTGGCCGCTCAGAAAGAACAAGCCTATCTTATTTCACCAGTGAGCTACAGAACTTCGTTGTTGGGAACCTTAGTTGAACCTTTGTTGAACCCGTCCTGTATTCAAGCCTGCCTAGTGAATGAATCGACTCTGCATCGTGAGTATAATCAAGGTATATAAGCAGAAACTGGCCCAAGAAATGAAACAAACTGAAAGTTTTGGAGAATCAATTTGATGTGTTCAGCTATCGTTAGTTAGTCGGAACACAAAAAATGTTGTGTAAAACTAAAGGGTGGAATAAGCTGGGAAAAAGGTATTAAGCCTTATTTTTGGTCTTAGTTAGCATCCTTCCAAGCAAACCAACTAGCAAAGGCCCGCTTCCTTCTTGTCAACAATCTGCTCGTCGTTACGAAGTCCAACTTACCGCTGCTCAAAATGTCGTTTGTTTTAACATGTTTGTATTATACTCACCAAAATTTATAAATGGCTGACAAGATTCATGTGTTTTCAGATGTTTCACCTCAATTTTAGCGGCCTATTTTTATTTTTGCACAATTTTTGCCCATCAGTTTATTGGCTCATGTTTAGTTGGGCCCCTCGCAGGACCCGCTCGCTATGCATCCACGATTCCGCGACAGCATGGTTACGCTTGTCTGCAGAGTAAACTAATACATTAGGACCCCATGGACGTTCTCCTTGCGACTGATTGTTTAGTTCCAACTTGAGCATGCAATGTTCATTTTCGGTTCCAAAGGGGTTGCGTGAAAAAATTTGGATCCGTTCGTCTAAGAATTGCAATATCCCGTTTAAATTCTTCTTCTTCAGATCTTGAGCCTGAAATCGTAACCAGGCCATAAGAAAGGAGTGTGTACTGCTGCCAACCCAAATTACGAGCCATATTTTGTGAGATTGCATTCAATAGAAGTGGTTTGGAGTGGACAGCTCAGTGCAGGAAGTAATAAGAAAGGCAATAATTTTGAATGGTCTCATCTTGCCAGTACTATACAGATCGTGATCTGGGACAAAAAGACCAAACTGTTTTCTATGTCACCATAATAGCTGAGGAGTCCAGCTCAAATCACGAAAGAGGTAGTCACAAAACTAATGGATGTTATCCGAGACGGATGTGGTCATGCCCAAACTTCAACGACCTAAGTGTGGTCGGCATCAAAGACAGAGAAACACGGTTTTTAGCCTTCTTCTTCTTTCAGAAAACACGTCCAGTTGAATAAGAACAGAACGTTACAATTCAAAGATGGAAGTGACCAACACAACGGGGAGAAGGTAAAACAAAGGGTTCGGCCTCGCACGAGGCAAGAGGATCTAAAACTCCGAAAATTGGGAACCAGGACAACGAGTCTGCAGAAACAGCAGTATTTCGGTTGTCCGACCGGTCAATTTGAACTAAAACTGAAAACAACTGCTGGGACTGCGTGACCTTGGCCAGGGACCCGAACAATGTACGTGGAGATGAGAAGGTTGAGAAATTTGTGAAAGGTAATAATAAAAGCTGGAATCTCAGTATCGCGCCGTGCTTTTGCTTTCGGGCCGCCTGCCTACCATTGTTCATAGCAGCTTTATTGCTTCTCTATTAACTTATTACCATTAGAAGTTTATTGCCCAAAGTAGTGTTTCCCTTCCGTAAAGCTGAACGTCCAACGTCTTGCTTCCGGCCAAGACGCTGGACGTGGATATCACGGTCACACAAATAACGTTATGCATCCCTTGTTTTACGTCTGTTCCCGGTAACGTCAAGAGATCACTCTTACTTTCCGCCTTTGCTGTTCCCCGTGGGAAATTTTAGGCCCAATCTACACGCTCTTGTCCACATGTAATTTAGGTTCTTGTTTTTTATCAAGACGAAGGTTGCGTAAGCTTTTCCGTATTAAAAAATTCCGTCGATGACCGCTGCAATTCGTGGTTTTCACTGACCAATAAAGGCAAATTAAAACTGATTCCGCCAAAACTATGAGGTCTTTAAATTAGAGTTTGAAGCGGATTCAGTCTGGTCCGGGTGCACGATGCCGTGTTATGTCACACTTGGTGTTTTTTAGCGGGCGAACTTTCAAGGTCACGAATCAAAGCCGATTGGAATATCACTGCTGGATATCAATAAAGCAGAAAACAAAACGTTGCAGCGTTTGCCGGTCCGTGCTATTCTTAAGTTTTCTGCTAAAGCTTACATAATTTTTAGTCAAAATTCTACCCTAGGTGAATGGTTGATTAGTATCTGGAAACATTAAACTCGTTCGCAGTAACAAATTAGGTTGGTTGGTCCCAAACAATTTCGGCACTGCGATTTTTTGCGACTCACGTCATACTTCATTATGCTGTTTCAATATAACTCCATGCATTGTACAATGTTGACGCCTCTATGGCATCCATGAATGATCCCCAACCTCTAATATGTGCAAACCGTCGGTAGAAACGGGTCTTTACCGAGAAGTTGACCGTCAAGCGCAAACATTCTTGTGAGAAGCCATTTTTAGTGGAAAGAATAACTTCAGTACGCTTGCTTTCGTTCAAACAACAACATTGTTGCCAAAAAACATGACCAATGTCGATCCCTCATTGTCAACACCGTATGAGTTTCCTAATTGCCGGTCCCACAACCATGCGCACAGCCAATTAAGTTTTGCTGAGTTGGTCTGATTTGCAACTGGCCTGCTAGTTAGCCTTTCTGGTACGGGTGAATATTTTGGAATGTGCTTCCGGCCAACACGGCTTGCGGGTTTACAGTAGCACACAAGTCAACTTTTGGATCAAGGTAGCAGCACGTTCGAAGGACTGGCCTTCAAAATGGCTTTGGAGGCATTCGCTCATTTAGAAAGCAGACGAGGTCGTCGCCGCCACATAGTTGCAAGACGTAGAACATGTGTACACGCAATTAGTTTTCAACTTGCTTACCGCTTAATGATCACGTTTCTAAAGTAAGCCAACTGTCGTTATGCATGAATAGCCCATGTGGGAATGGTTTACAGTCAATGAAGTCTTAAATATTAGAAAGAGTCAAAGTCCGCCGTCCACAAACGTTTCAAAGTATGGTGATATCTATATGGTTATTATCCGGTCATTGGTAGCTTATCTGGTCGCGTTATCAATGTTGGCCACGTGATGGGATGTATGTCGTCCGTAGCTGGAAATAGTTTGCAGGAAAGTTGGCAAGACGTTTATGGAACAAACTTGCTTCGTAATAAATTGCATCATATCGCAGCGAAATAAGGCTGGGAGAGCCCGCATTTACATTTTTTCATCACGGAAGTCTTGCTGAGTACTGTTCAGCCCTGATGTCCCCGAACAACCTGAACAGTCCACGCAGAGGCCGAAAATGCTCGCTCTTTGGAAGCATTGAATAAGTTGCCTGTGCTTCAGCATTATTTGTCACCGGAACTTCTTCGTGCAGTCGGCCGTCACGCATCTTTCACAACACAATTAAGGGTCCTTTAGTGTGAAAGAATTCCAGTGAAGCATTTTCTGGGCCTGGTCACCTTTCCTTTTCACAAGAGAGCAAGAATACTTTACAAATGCAGACATGTTCAATTAATTCCACTTTGCGACCTGCCGGCGAAATAAGAGTCTAAAATTTCTGGTCCAACTTGGATTTTCGTATCCTAAAGTGGGACTAATACGCTACGCACCCTGGAATACAGTGTGAGCTTGCATACGACCAGTTTCCCCTTCCACCGGAAAATGACACTGGTCGCTAGGTCCAGCATAACACAGACCGGGGCAAAACTTCCCTACAACGCTTGAAGCTTGCAAAATGTTTCTTTTTAACACGTTGGTTTATGGGAGGGGATCAGGTTAACTGTCAAAAACCCGGTGAATCACCCCGAATCAAGACAAAAATGTCTACCAAGATGCGCAAACTGAACTCCCTCATTTAGGGCTACATTCGTTTAAACCAAATCGATGCACCGCGTTGCATTATTTTCCTTCTTACCTCGCGCGATCTTTCAGGACGCAGTGCAGACGCATGCATTTCAAGTTTTTTTAGTGCGCTGCTACCCTTCGCTTTTTGCGCCAACATATTTTTATTCGGTTTTATATAAGGTGACATTCCTTGAAACTGGAGACGAACAAGATTCTTCCCGTGTATAAATATGCCAAGAAGACCATCTATCTTTGTTTAACCCATGCAGCTTGATGCGGAGAGTCATTAGTAAAGCCTAACTGGCATTTTTTCTTCTCAATAACGCTCGGATTTCTCGCTCACACGATTTCGTTTCCACTCTCTCCGGTCAACAAACACAACTGCTTCATCCATATTTACATCACCCTCGATTGAACAATTGTCCTCCTGTTCGATAGTAATTATTTTGGTGCTTCCATGCTAAAGAGAGGAAGCGCTGGACTCGAGTTTCGCACTTTTTAGAGCTCACCAACCGTGCACATGCAGTGGCCCTGATGCGCTTTGGACGCCGGTCGTCTGACATGCGAGGCGAGTGTCACCACCATTCCATCAGTGCACGTTAGACGCGTGCGAATTTTATTGTCTAAATAAGCGAAGGTATTCACACTTGAGCGATGTGGCTGGTAGCCAAACTCATCGAACAACGACCCAGTTATTGTCCTAGTTTTGACGATCGATTGATCCTCCTGTCAAGGTGTATGGCGTGTCTAACGATCTGAATCAGCGCAACGGGGGAGACAGCAGCAGCAAGAGTGACCCACGAAACTCAGAACAGCTATCGGATTGGGTAACAAGATACTAAAACGAGTAACGCATGAGTAAAGTTCAACCGTCAAATGAAAAATTCGCTTGAGTTTGGGCGCTTGACATACAGTTAGAGATTCCGAGGGACACGCCCAAATCAAGATAACAAGAACCACAAAATTGTCCGACAAAAGGTGGTCAGAAAGCTCAGGAAGCGTCTAATGTTCTATAAAATTTTGGGTGTGGATTTGTCATAGCTTGCCGTTTCAAGCAAACGCGAAGAAAAGCTAGAAGAAATGCTAGCTTATAGAACGCTAAAGATAGTGGTTATCCGGTTGGCGAGATTGATCTAAGCTCGAAGAAGGCAAGTCCAGGTTACCCAAAGTTCCGCTAGGTTCCGAATGCACACCGAGGTTTTTACCCAGTACGGTGCGAAAGATTAGAGAGGTTACGCTGTCAATACACTCACATTTGTGGCCGTGGTATAAGCAACGAATTCTAGCTGTGTTTCCACTGCTCCAAGAAGCACGCGACGGCGGCGAAAAAGATTGCACAATGCTCCAGCACCAAAACATGAACTAGTGGTGTGCATCCCAAGAATAACTTCGAAAAACAAGTGCCTGGCAGTATGCAGGTCTTCAACCATTATACATCCCAGGTAGATGCACGTCCTCAGCGAGCAGGTAGAGACCACAACCGGGTGTTACTCAGGGTAGTTGAGCTTTTCGCACACTAAGCTTTTAAGCCACAGCTTGCAAATGATATGTTCTCGCAAACGCCTTTTGTCTTGTTGTGTCTTGTGAGCAGTAGCCTTTAAAACACTTTTGCGACCCAACTGGAGACCCCTTTAGGCAAGGTTCAACGGTGCTGGATCTTCTGTTTACACCCCTGTTGCACCCGAGAGCTGTGAAAACGGTGCAGAAGCCAGTGTGTCTGACCACAGCATGGCGATTACATGGCCTGGCAGCATTCTAACTCGTACATAGCATGATTTGTTCCTGACCCTCCAGAAAATGGGTTTTCATATTGTGGAGCCTGGTACAGGCGGAATGGATAGGAGCGTAGTGCCGCTACAGACCACTGAAGTTATAGCTAGGTAACTCTATGAAAAGTTGATAGGAACCAGTAAGGTATATGTGCCGAAACTGGCGTAGAGTTTCAGCCTCATAGGCAATCTGGGACATCAAACACATACCACATGTCAAACAGAGAAGGCAGGAACCAAGAGCTTGTTTTGTACCCTAAAGGGGGCGGACGTCCTAATGGCTATGGCAAATACATTGCATCCGGGGAAGCATGCGGGGCGAACAATGACTGACATGGGCCCGATACATCAGGAAAAACTTATTTCAGCGACGAAATGTGCGCTGAAAAGAATCAGTGGATGCATCAGTCGATGATAAGCGACTCCAAAGTAGAAGGTGCCATTTTTGACTAACAAAAAGCCAGCCTGATTGGAGCCTACATCGCCGTGGTACATCCTACGCTTGCCAACGTCCGGTTGTATATGAATATCACAGCGGATAAAGCCCAATTCTAACATCGTTTAAATAATGCAAACCACAGTTCAGTGGAAATGAACCGACTGCTACTGACTGGTGACAGCAATAAAACACCTGAATCCTCCACGATTCGGATGGTATACCTTGTCAGCACTATACTTTCACCATATATATACAGGTGACCATTAAATACAGATTACGGATCCGTTTGCCCAGCGTCAGTATTCCTCACAAGACACTTGAAAGAATGGTCGATCACACGTTGCAAAGGTTTCTGCAACTCCTTAGCGGCTCAGTATGAGCTGGGGCGTAGACGCTCTGCACCAAGCCCGCTTATGGCTAGGGAAACTTACTGTGAAATGAGGTCGTTCCTCAGGATGACACATACAAAGCTCATTTCTTTTAGAGGTACCTTCGAAATTGGTTTCGTTTTTTCCACGTGCAAGTTCGTGAAAGAATTCTTTCACCGGTCAAACCATTTACAGAGCTCACACGTGTCATTTGTTGGATTTTCTCACACTAGCGTAATATTTACGTAGTAGTCTCTGCTATTTTGCACTCATTTTCTATTTTGCACCCATTCGCAATCATGTCACCACGCAGTACAGGCCGCTGTCTGCAGCCATCGATGGACCACAAGAGATGCGGACTAAATGGTTGTCCGTCGAATGCAAGACGCGGTATGCAATGACACACCTGCAAGGCATGGTAGCAACTTGACTGCACGGGTTTACAGGACGACCAGGTAGGCCAGCTAGCTAACTCTCCCGATCCGCTTATCTGCGTCAGTTGCCTCTACATCAAGGACTCAATGAATTCCGCAACTAAGAACCGAGCCATCAAAAACGAAGCCAAGTCCCTACTGCCGAATCAGAAAGACCAGTGTTAATGCTCCGCTTTATTCGGGATACTCGAAACTGAAGTTTCTTTCTAAAGCTCTAGACGATGCAAACACAAAGAACGCAGCGATCTTGTCGAAAGTTGATCATTCCCCGCTGAACGAGTACCTTGCACTATCCACCCCTGGTCCGCTGGCTGCGAAAAAGCTCATCCAGCTCCATGATGTAGCAATAAAGACCACCACGGCGTCTCTAGTGGACAGGCGCGTAAGGGAGAGCAGACTGATCATCTGTGAGTCATTCTCTAGAAGAATCATCCCAACGAAGTAGGTAGTGCCCTCACAAAGCCTGACCAGGAATCGCTTCAAGCAGACTGGTTACGTGAGAAGGGAAGCAAACAAACACTTGGGCTTCTAGCCACCGTTTCCTCCCCATCTGCCTTTCAGAGGCTGTCGGCATTCAAAAGGCATACACAATGGTCAGGTGTCTAAGGATCGCCCTCTAGAGGCGCGAAAGCTAGGCCACAACTGTTCCAGGAGAGCGGTGCGAAACAGGCTTCCACTTGGCGCCACCTTAGTCGACCCCGAGCTTACGACAAAACCGACTGTAATTATACCGACTGTAATTATACTGTATACCGACTGTAAACCCCCTGAAAGCACCTCGGCACAACCGACCGCGACTCCGGATAGCATTTTCCACTGAACCACCGCAGACTCGTCGACTTCCAAAGGCAGCGATGCTCTGCAGGAGGCAAGCCTTACGCGGACGGAGCGCCCAAAGTACGTAGAGCTATCAGCGATTCTTTCCGTACCAGGCGACGAAGGTGCAGCAGTGAACCTCACACCCAATTAACAAATTCTGAGCTGGACTGTGTCAGAGGATCGGAGATAAGCGGTGAAGCCTACCGACAAACCAACCACATGCGTTGACCTGGACATCGGGGAATGCTGCGAGAACCGTACAACAACTGAGAATAGGAAACTGCCAACCCCCAGCTCCACTCCTCAGCAGTGGCCTCTGTGATTGTGGACACAGTCGTCGCCCAGAACCCCGTCAGCCAAAGCCACTAACCTGATCACAGCGAACCGAAAAATCCCTCGTACATCCAGTTGGCCACGCTGATTGCGTGCGACTCAGATGACCACGAAAGCACGAAAGAAAGGCGACTGCAGCCAACCAAGCCATATACGATTCGCCAAATCAGAAAACCCACACCAGATGTCTCTGACGTGGAGATCTCGACAGACGGCTACCCTGTTTTTCGAGCTGCTTCAAAAAGAGGGAGGGCTGGTGGGGTTGCTCTGTACTTACATGCGGCCCTGCCGATCCCGATTGTCCTCTCTGATACCGCTTCTGAACCTTTCTGCGATGCACTGTGGATTCAAGTCCCGCTGCGCGGGTCCGTTTCTCTCCTTCTAGGTCTGGTCTACCGTTGCCCCTCGAGTCCTCCGGAAGGTGACCAATTCCTCATACGAACCCTTGAGTAACTCTCCTCCAGCTACCAGTTCACTCATCTGCTGCTGGTAGGTGACTACAACGCTCCAAAGGCCCCCTGGATGGAGCTCCAGCGTGTCAGATCAAGTAGACTTTTTGCAGCGGCGCTGACAGAAGTCCTTCAACAGAGCGCTTGAACTCAAAGCGTTGTAGCATCCACCAGATACCACGCGGGGCAACAACAAGCCCGCCTGGATTTGGCCAACACCAACGAAAGACACTTCGTTGATCAGGTGATAATTAAAACTCCACTGGGACATAGCGACCAGTGCTGACCTTTGTTTTCATCTGCTATTAGGCCAGAAATTCCGAACCCCAAACGTGGATTCGGAACTTCCGCCGTGGAGCCTTTTCAGGAATGCGCATTTTTCTTGAACCAGTTAAGCTGGGACCAGCCTCAGTGGAAGACTTATATAGGATTATTGTCCAGAAAGTTCACGAGGCTAAGGCACGCCGTCGGATGAGCCGCAAGCTACCCAAAAGGACCCCGCCTTTTCTAGGAAAGAGGTTTCAACTATTTTTCAAAAAGTTGACTGCAGGTGACTCAGAAGATGAGCTGGCATTTCGCAAAATGCAGAACCGCTTAAATCAAAAATCCGCCGATGGAACACACGGAAACAAAACACCATTCTAGACCTCACCGGAAAACAGTAATGTGCTGTTCAAATACATGGGACATCGCCGAAGAAACAAGCCATCCGCGTTCTCCTTGAGAGGCAGGAACGGGAAACCTACGAGCGACTCAATAATGGCATCTGAGTTCTACAGAAAGCACTATGCAGGTCTCTATTAGGTCTCAGCGTCCTCGTCACATCCAACCTTGTCAAGGCGCATCTGCGAACGGCCTCTAACCGACTTCGTCTTCACGGTGGAGGACATTCGTCAACTCCTACACAAGATCAACCCATTCTGCGCGTTGGGGCCCGACGAAGTCCACCCAAGGATCCTGAAGGACTCTTCGTAACACTGGCAACTCAGTCCTATCTGTTGTTTCATCAGTCGCTTGACGAAGGTCGCCTTCCTTCTGTTTGAAGGAAGCGATTGTCACGCCAATCTACAAAACTTGCTACCGACTATCGCCTAGCAGCTACAGGCCTATAAGCCTCACTAGCGTGCCATGCTAGGTGATGGAACGCATTCTGAAGCGAGCCATTCTAGATCACCTCACTTCCGAAAACTTGATTTCTCCAGTTCAACACGAATTTCACTCAAACCGTTCCTGCGTGACGAACATGCTCTTATTTATGGACAGCTTAACTCAAGCGCTAAGGACGAGGGACTCATATCGGATGCCATATTTTTCGACTTCTCAAAAGCATCTGATCGAGTCCCACACGTCCCGCTGCTCCACAAACTCGAGTCTTACGGGATTCAAGGGAAAATCTTACACGGGATCAAGGTATTCCCATCAGACAGACTACTCCGAGTGAAAGTAGGCTCGACGTACTCTTCTGCGGCGCCGGTCTCCATTGGAGTTCCTCAGGCCTCCGTTTGGGGATCTTTGTTGTTTCTGATATACGTCAATGACCTTCCAGCTGTTCTTGCAAGTCCATGTCTACTTTTTGCGGACGACTCGAAATCGTGGAGTTTCAATGCCAGTGCTCCTCAAAATGGACTTTGAAACTGCAAAGCGGTGGTCGTTGGACTGGCACCTTCCTCTGAATGAAAAAAGTGCGTCCATATATCACTTGGAGGGGATTCAGCGAACTCCTTTGTCATTCATGGTGAGAAAGGACCAGAAGACATCACGAGGATAGATGACAAAAAAGATTTGGGTATCTGGCTCTCTTCAAACATATCCTCACTGCACCATGAGAAATCGGCTCAAAATGCATTCGCCGTTCTACGGATGATTCGGCGCACCTTCTCCCGCATTACTCCTACGGACTTCCAAATAAGCTATGGGGCCTATGTCAGATCGCTCCTAGAATATGCCAACCAAGTTGTCCCTTTTCCCAACACCCACTGTACCCACAGTCCCCGCCAGTCACGCCTTTATTCTGACTGTAACCCTATGATCATGCATGACGGCATCCCACCCACAAGTTAAGAATAAACATTATTATTATTATTACTCAGGACGCACGAAAGACGCAGCCCTCATTTAGTGTGACCAGCGAGCTGCTACGAAAATGGTTTCTGGCCTCAATTCGTTGACTACGAAACGCGCCTAGCGGTGCTTGATGATCTCTTTCCAATGGAGTATCGTCGCATCCGAGGGGACCTAATTCTTACTTATACTCTGTTTGAACAAAGCTTGGCCAACAGGTTTTTACCGTTGACCCAATTAACACACGGCGGGGGTATGGTACAAGGATTTTCACGCTCAGAGCGCACAACTTTATTGGACAAAAGTTTTTCTCATTTCGGGCAGTACCTGCGTAGAACAACATTCCTCAGACAGTTGTCCACGCTCCCTCTAGAACCCAGCTCAAAACACTATTAGACACTTATTTATGCGAGGCCTCGCGCTGGCAGGCATACTGCCCCGCGCTGAGAGCTTAAAGGGCAGTGCTGCAACCTTTTTTCACTTGTGCCTTTCAGGTGAACGACAGCCTTCGAAGGACAAAAACAAAACCGACCCGGGAAACTTGGGCGAAAGTCTCGAGCATGGGTATCAATCCGTGAATCCATGAGTTGACTGGGTAGTGCAAACCACATTCCCACATATACTTCCCAAGTTAGGTATTCTTTATACCTGTACAAGTGGATGGAAGCCTGTATTTGGCACCTGAGTTGGAAAGTGTGAGGGAACGAGGCCATCTCATGACCAGATAATGTCATTATTGTGGTATTATAGCGGGCTGCCTTGAAACCTAGGCTGTTTTTACTGCACGTAGACTCCTTAACAAAGCGTCTCCACTCAAGCCACTTGTTATTAACTGATCATATAAACCTGTAAAGTGCGACGCCACTGGAGGCGTGTTGCAAATTACAACACGATTTCAGCATGTTGGCAGACTGTTGTCAGGATGTTAAACGGGTGACTAACGTAGAGAATCCATGCCCACGTCTGTCGGTTGCTCGCGCGGAATTGAGAGCGACGCCATATTGGGCGAGACTATCAATAGTGGAACTACAAATGCTGGGCATTGGAATGATATCCCGAATACATGAACGATCCTACGAGCAGCGAACAGGGATGGTCAAGCTTGGTACACTTTAATACAGACACCATAAGGCCACGATGATATTCTCGCTCAAGGTCCTAAATGAATAGATAACAACGGCTGGTGTATTTCTTCCCAAATACAAAACACACGCACGCAACTGTCATTTTAAGAGAGTACGGTTGTAATTTAGAAGTTCAGATTACCACATTCAAGGACTCATTAAGTTGTGTGCACTTGTCATCTGTATCTCATTCAGCAACCACAAGTGATCTGCAATAGTCCCGTAAAAATCTAGTCTGGCTAGCTAAAGAACCATTTGGTCATTCCTGTCTCAGATCCATTATTCCTCGCATCGCTCCGTTAAACGTCTATCTCTAATTGCTCTAACACTACTAGCAACCTATTTCACTTACAATGCAGTCCAGATCGCTGAGGTAACCTGTGCAAGAACTGGACGAGCTCTCAAATTGGACGTTTCAACAAATGTTGTCCGGACTTTTGTTTTAATCGATCAGTTAAATGAACTGATAACGGTTGCATTTTGTATATATGCGGCGATAATTTTCTGGTTAACTTTAATTCTGTGGAAGAATGGAGGATGAAGCTAACGGTGTGTTTTGGAGATACTAAAGTTGTTGTACCATGTGGATCAGGAGAATTAACTATTCGGGACTTGGCGTTCAGTGCACTAAAAAGAGTACGTCATACGTTGCCAAAAGTAAGTTTGAAGTGTTGAGATGCGTTGTCTCCACTCTGCAACTTACCTGCTGGTCTCAGGTCCTTAAAATGTCCTGGAAGTTGCTATGTCCTCACGATAACTAGTATGGCCCGGTGTACTTTAAATGCTCCTTAGGTCAACCATATCGGAGGTGTTTTACCAACTCGTGAATATCCTGTCACAGCCATTGGCCTGTCCCGTGAAAAATCCACAAGATTAGGGGTTTCCAAAAGACTGGAGCACGGAGAAGTATGGCAGTCGTTATTACGCCACAAACGCGAATTACTGAAAGACCAACTGCCGACCCATTCGTCTAGCCTCTATGGCCCATTTGATTTTGTGAAGAACAGTAAAATAAACGTGAACTCCCGTTACCAGTTCTGCGATGTAGAGTATAATATAGTCATTCCATTAATGTGTTCTGTGCAATGACATAATTTGAATGCATCGGGGAAACGTTGAAGAGATGAACTAGCCTCTTATCTCGTAACAACTGCAGTGCGTGCTGAGAATAGTAAACAAAAGTTTCAACATTCTGTCCTTCGATATTCGGAATTTGATCGACAGAAACACTGTATCAGAGCCCAGGTGAGGTCTTACGACCAAAAATTAGACCTGCAAATTACAGCATTATATCTGTCTTTGCTCTAGAAGTGCTGATGACGATTTGTTGAATTGTTAAGGAAGGTTGGTAAAATGTTTCCACTCTACGTCGAGCCATTCTTTGTTCACGTCAAATATACAACCTTCCAGTGCACCAGGACCTCTGGGATGGATTGGCTGCCCGGCATCCAAGAGAATGTTTATTTTGTCCTGTCACAAAGACCCTCAACATTTTGCACAATCGGCTTTCTCACGTCTGCAAATTGGGTATTGTTGGCCTCATTCTGGCCAACAGGATAGTGGACCTCAGCATGTGCCCAGTCGTGCAACCCTTGTTGAAGTCAGTGGTTTAGAATATTACACATGGCTAAAGCTACAGGCAGGAAGTGGGACGAACAAACGGACTACAAAATCTGCACCAGATCCCACGACCAGTGGTTAAAAATTGGAATTCCCTGTCAGGCTGGGATTTCAAATTCACATCTTCTGTCCAACTCATGGCTCAGTTTAATCGACTACCTTGGAAAAATGTGAAGGACGACCAAAAAAACGAATGCACAGGCTTAGGTACCCAGTTGAACGGTAACTGTCGCCGACGCCGCCAAAGATCGAATGGACCAACCATCCGCTTTCTGCAACTCCAGTGTGAACTTAAACGTGAACTCAGGATACCTTCGTCATTCTAAGCTGCAATCAATGGTTAAATCTACTTTAACGCAATCGGAAACCAGTTGAGAGTTAGTTTTGCCAACAACTCAAACCAGATTTCCTTACCAACTAGTGTCACAGATGTGCAGTGTCCAAATAAGAAATGATAACGTCCTACACAAAGCTGCAGTCCATTGAAGTACTTGCTTGAGGATAAATACGTTTTTCACACTGGCCCTGATAAAGGAGGTCTCACACGACTTTCTGCAACAGACCTTACTTTAGCATTTCCCAGTGTACATTAACAATCTCATGCTATCTTTCACAGTGATGTCAGATTTATCGCTTTTAACTAACCACTTGGTGCAACAATAATACCAGCTAAGGTACGCCATGAAAAAAGAACCAGAGTTATTGCAAAACAAACATTCTGGTTCCAAAAATCGTGTAGATGGTAATACAGCTATTCAGAGGGGGAAAACTCAATTCCCTGCTGAATAGCCCAGTTTTCGACCTGAAGTTAGCAGGTACAAACAGAGTAAAAAGACTGATCAAGAGTAAGTGCCTTATCAGTGTGTGAACATTCTAAGAAACATTAATATCAAAATCTTTCAGAAATTAGTCTACTGCAACTAAAGACCGAATCATTAGGTAATATGCCACTGGCCATCAGGAAGGCTACATACGGATATCAGGAAGTGCAATCAAAGAAGTAATGTTCCACGCATACACAATGATTTATGGAATTATGTGGGTACATTGCTTTCTGAAAAGATCCTGCACCGTCTGTATCGGCTGGCCTCCACTATCCTTTAACTTGCTTGTTCATAAGGAGCACTTGCTTTCATCCTATATTTAAGGAATTCCATGCAACAGATACAATGCAACTAAACCAAAGAGACAAATTGGCTTTGAGTTTCTTGAAGGAAAGCGCGGCATTTCCGTAGTAGAGTTAAACTTTTTAAAATGTTTCGCGTCTGCGTTTTGGTTGACGGTAGTCTACGATAGACAAGTAAAAGTTACTTGATAAGATTCGTGACAGCTGTCATTTTGACAAACATTTACCTCCGGTTTCAGTTTTTCTTGACCCCAATTTTGTTTTAAAACCTCCCGGTGTCTATGTTTACAAGCATTCTCTTTGTTTTTGATAATGATGCACACCTGAATGTAAAAATACCAAAACTATAGAGAGTTTTTTCCCAAATACTATCTTTTTAAGCATTTCACTTAAAAGAAGTTATTCCTTATGATCCACTTCAACAGTCGCCGTTCAAAGTATGGAGTTTCATTTTAGGTGGGGCAGTACTCAAAAGTCATCAGTCATCAGCATCAGTTAGCAGTGATCAGTCTGTTTGACCGATGCGTACACAAACGGAATGTGTTGCTTCCCTCTGGCTTTGAAGTACCCGTACTTCGTTGGCGTCGTGCTATGCACTAAAATTAAGCTAGATTTGACGAACGTGGTTACCCCCAATCTGAAGCGATCATTGTCCTAAGTGGAAATCTGCAATTACTGCAGCGTATAAACTCAGCTGCTTAATAAGGTAAATGCAACAATCAGTCGTATATTACTTACGAAGTAACATAAACAAACCAGTTCCGTTTCTGCCGAATAAAATATAGCAAACTTTCCACTGCCAGGGTTACTGGGCCGATTTCTTCTTGAAAGCTTCCCTTTTGAGGGGTGTTTGTCTCCTGTGTTGCGAATACCTTTGGAACCCGATGGTTCTGCTATTGTAAGTACATTGTCTTTGGCAAATATCCTCATTTACAACTGCTCTCTAAGTACGAGAAAATAAAAAATGCTTATTTAAGGATATTTGTCTAATGGTAGACACTATCACCTGTCATTATTCAGCGGTTTTTAGTACAGATCATGATCCAGCGCAAACTATCCTGGGCCAGTGCTTGAGAAGCTTGCCGACGACATTCACGGAAACGTCAAGAGAATTAGCTTATAAGATATCTGGAAGCTTTTGCTGTTAGCTCAACCAACTTGTGGCTGAAGAGCAGTTTCATTCGGAAAATTATTCCATCGTGGTACAAGCCTGAATACTGCTCACAATCTGGAGCACGCAAGAAAACTATCTGTCAGGTTGTTTCATGGACCAGAGGGGAAAACTAAGCACAACAATACAAAGATGCCACCTGTATCTCGGTTGAAAACTCAGTTTGGTCTCCAAATTATTTTTAGCTGGCATTTATTTTATCCCCAGGGTGGATAGACCGCAAGCAAGAGCGGCCGTTAGTTGCATGTTTAAGGCCAATGTTTGAAACTTAACCATGTATTAGCTATGTATCTTGTCTTGATTTTAACTGAAGAGACCTAAATAAAGGGGAATAGACTAGCCAAAGGTTAGGCACAGTGGTTTTACAAACAACCACGAAAACATAAGCGATTGGAAATTAAATAGGGCCTGTCATTTCTGTACATCAGTGTGAAAATTTGGTCGTAATCTCACATATTATAGTTAATGGCTGAAATTTAAAAACGAACATAGAAAATTGTTCGTGTTAGGGGCACACCGCTGACCTACAGACACACAGTTACCAGCCTGCGTATCCATAGAAGTATCTGCACTCCGAAAGGTCCAAAAAAGCTTGAAGGAGATGTGAAAATACCTCCCTGAGAAGCTTTTTTGGCTCTAGGACTTTGTCGGCATTTTCATAGCTGACTAAGATCAAACAGTAACAACGACTGGTTGTGTTAAATCTCACTCTCAGATAACGGCTGAGCGGTATGCGCAGTCCAGGTACCCCTGAAATGAAATCGAGTGTACAAGTCGCACCCTGGACGTCGAGTTGGAAGCATACAACTCATTTGCGAGGCAGTGAATTTTTATTTGAACTGAGAGAGCTTGAGCTTTTTTCAAAGAAGAGCATTTTGAACTGCGAAACGAACCCGATGAACTTTAAAGAATATGGGTTTGCACAACGGCTAGTATGAATAAACTTGTTAATCGATATGCGTGCTGCAAAAGAGCGGCTTTTGTGTATTTCCTCTTTGGTTTGTTAGTTACGTTTTATCGTTGCTGGCAAATGAGTAGCTACTGTAATCGCGCTAAAATCAGATGGCGTATACCAAAATCGCATGAGTTTACAGCCGACACGTGCAGAAAACCCACAGCAATCTCCCGGCCGTCCTTTACGCTCACCTTCACAAGCTTCGATACTGTTAACGGGGGATGCCATCTACCTCTACGGCTTTTATAGATAGGGTTTTTTTAGACACATGAGAACATCACAATATGTCCTGCACTTTGGCGTCACCCGGGCACTCTTTACTAGTCACGTGAACTGTATACTGTGGCCAACTATCAGCCGACAATCAAGCCGGCGTCATTTACTAAAAAAAATCGATATCGTTTAGCTGTAGCACCCCTTCGGTGCCTAACTGCCATGCCACCCAAAGGTTGCACGAGGGCTGGGATACTGCCGGGTTGCCCAAGCCTATACAGGGGAAGTCGAGAGGCAGAGGTCGGGTTCGAACCACGAACATTCCGGTTAGTATATTTGCGCTCTAACTACTTGAGCCATCTCGCCCTCCTCCATTTACTAAAAGTGAACCAACATTAGCTACTGTAATTCTTCTAATGAGGTCGTCAGCATCATTCCTGTTGGGTTGTTGTACGACCTTATGTATAACTGACTTCCAGCCTTGTACATTTTTTACAAACACCTTTAGCAAACACCTTAAGACGTGTTCTTTCAATCACACTACAAGGAGATATTTCGCCGCATCTTCTTCAGGCCGACCTGATCTGGTGTTTGAAACATACTGCGCCCATCAGCCTATAGTACTCAGATCTTTTCAAATTTTTGATATCCATAACCAAGCAGACAGATTTGGGCAACAACTAACTTAAAACAAACTAAAAGGAAAAACCTGGGCTGTGGTACGTGAGAAGCAAGGTGTTCGATGGATGCAACAACTCAATGATTAGCATGAATTGTGTGTAAATCATCCTGAACGTGAGAATCAGGCTGCTGAATTTTGAAACATACATCCAATGAGTCACACTCGAGGTAAATCTCCTCTATGGAACCGATCTCTTGTGTTCTACAGGCGGAGGTTCCAAGCGCAACGCTTGAGACTTTTCAAATCCTGAAAGATTCGAAGTAGCTAGCTATTCGCTTGTTTCCCCCTCCCCCCCAAAAAAACTGGAGTTTCTTTCATCAGTTTTGTTGAAGACGTAGTTAGATGTATGTATAATTGCCTGCGTTGCAAAAAAAATCACTAGGCTGATTTAGCTTTGCAGTTTAAAATCGTGCGGAATTGGAGCGAAATCACGGTAGAACAGCGGTTATATCCTATATGCGGAGTCATTGCGTATGGTTGTTTGAAAGTTGAAAATCATGTTTTCTTTCTGACTTTCATTGTACCAGTTTGACGGGCTTTTAACATTACAGTGTTTAATGGAGAAGTGTGGCTGAGCGGCTTGATGGCATACTCGTCAGAGCACTCTACTGACAAACCTAATGAGCTGTGTGTCCCGTCGAGATGATGCACCGTGTTACGTCAAATATCGCCCCAAGTGAAACATGAGATAACCTTGTGCAACACATTCGGTCGGAGAATATCACCAACCAGCAATCCAGCTGGGTCTCCCATTACAACCAAATTACCCTTCAGCAAAACTGCATTTCACGTGTGTTACACTCCTGTCCCTAATTTCCACGGAAAATGGTCTTGACAAGAACACCGGCAAATCCGATGCTTTGAGGGAAGCAATCACACTTAGGAGAGTAAAGCAATGCTCTTTGTAGTTTGGCGTACAGTAAGACTATTACTTTAGAGGAATTGTCGTTGCAGAGGAGGATTTTCAATGTGTTAGTTTAGCGTGTTCAACCTAATACAGGACACCAAGAATGCCACAGGGAAAACTAAACCCTCCATTGCTTGACATAAATTGCTCACCCGGTCTTTTATCTCCAAGTATCAGATATTCTATCTACCCATCGTTTTATTTGGATTCACGTTTCTGCACGTCTCTGTGTGAAGCTGCCGACGTATCCAGTTTAGTCTTTGCCTAGCTGGATTGAGGGTGAGTAAAAATCACTGACACAGTAGGCTAGAACTAATGGTGTTCTCTTCACCCAACGGTCGCAGTCGTTTACGGCCTATGGCATTTTCATTGTTCACTTGAGATCAACGATTTTCCCGTGCCTGGTGTGTAGAGTATGCCTAAACAAACGCGTACCTTACTGGGTAAAAAATACTCATCCAGCTGTAGCAGACTTTCGATTTTTAGCTGCTATGCTGCCCAATGGAAGTGCGAGGGCCGAGATACTTCCAGACTGCCCAAACCTAGACAGGATCAGTCGAGATGCGGAGGTTGGTGCCTTAACCTCTGAGCTCTCTTGAGCTCTAGCACTATTTTTAGTCGTCAATTTTGGGCCGAGTTGTTTCTCTTGTGCGGTCAGCCGGGAATTCATTGTGGTTCTCCAGGAATTTTCATGTCTATTGGATCTGAACAAAATATCACGAAGAATAGACGTTTGCCGCTACAGATTTTGCCACGCGATACCAGAAGTTCAGCGTGATCCTGTCTTCTTCAATGCGTGTTGTTCGAGTTGATTTACGCAAATGATTAATTGGGTTCGCCGTGCCCAAATTGATGGGCGGAATGAAAGACAGCCAAAAAATAGCCCGCAAGATGAGACACGCGCATGGCAATTTACGAGATTCAAAATCCCCTGCTTTTCTCCGTAAACGTTGCAACTTTTTTCGTCTATTCCCATTTTACGCATTGTGCGGGGAAATCTTTTCATCAGGCTAAGATCTTTGGCATTTTGAAGGGACATACGACTATTACTTTTTTGGAATTTCGGAATTCAGAGCTGTTTTGCGAAAACACAGTTGACAAGTTGGTTCTTCCACCACTCAGTGTTTAGATCTCCATGGGTGACCTCTGCTAGGCGTAAAATAATCGGGCTCCCAAAGAACAGATAACACAAAGGTTGACTGATATCTATCTGTACGCAACCAACCTTCAAAAGGCTGTTTTGTTGCTCAAAATGTGATAGACATTTGTCACAATCCAGGACTTTGCCCGCTTGCAGGTACAAAGCTGGAAACGTGTAGACTTCAGCTTTGTCCTACGTCTTCAGCCAGGTGGGCGTAATTAGGCACTCACCATAATAAGACTTATTTCTTCAAGGAAAGAAGTATCATAGATTGTGTCTAGTTTAATTTGAAGGATGGCAAACTTATCGGTGTGGCTAGTTTGCGGTGTTTAGGTTTCTCGCTCTGTGAAATTGTATCTATACTGTGTCTTCCCTGTACGCAACAGAGAAGGGACTATCAAAGTATGGAAAATAACAAGTGCATTAGACGACGGGATCGGGATCTGTGTAAATTGAATTTGGGGTGAACTGGTCACGCTGCTGGCGGTTTTTCATGAACTCTGACTGCACACCGGATCGTCTTTACCAGACAGGGTGTCTGGAGGGTGCCACAGCCTCCGTACAGCACCATCCCGCGTGCATTGTCAGAATTTTTCTCATCTTCCTCAAAGGAAACACCATGCCTTTTCATCAAGGTTTTCAGGAGATTAGCTGAGTCTATTTCCAGCTCTTGAAATTGCGCAGAAAGCGTGTTCTGCAGCGAGCACTTTTGGTTGTCAGCTCGTCTCTTCTATGCAGTTAGCATTGCACTCGCCAAGTCATGTTTTGTGTATGCAATCAGTCGGGACACTGGGGTTGATGGGGTTCTTAAAGTGTGCGGGAGGTCCGCTAATGAAGACAGTACGTATGTTAAACTCTGAATGAACCTCACGAATTCACCCGACGGTTTTGCGCCACAGCGGGTCAGAATAACTAATAAGCTGGCTGAAAGCACCCGTTTGTAATTGAGTTGGCGTTACGGGGGGTTCAACGGAATCCCACCTGTATCGCTCGTTTATGATAACCTTCAAGTGAATGTGGTTTTCAATTAGAAAGTAGGTTTGACGAAAACCCAGGGACTGCGCTCACCCGGCGAGCCTAAAGAACGAAACCGGTCGTTGGTTATCGGAATCTTCGGAAACCTTGTGACTTGTGTTCCATCAGGAAAACTGATAATGGCTCTCTGTTTTCCGGCCTTCGCCTTGTTTACGAGTGACTGAGCGCTTTTTCAATGAAAGATACCGAGCAGTTGCTCCGCGTCAAATTGTCCGTGATATCATCGTTGCTTTGGAGTTTTTATTGCGGAACCTATCAGCTGTTAATCAACAGACACACAACGGCTCAATTCTTGTTCAGATGTGATGGATGGTTATCCAGCTAATCGTTGGTTTGTCCGCTGAGCTGAGCAATTCGATTGTAAACGTTTCCTCACCAATCGAGGTGACATCAGTGCGTTAATAGGGAGCGTGGTGGAGCGTAGCGGTGGGCCGGTGGTTGTGCGTTGAATAGTGTTGTGTGTGCGTTAATATACGTGCTGGTAGCCAGAGCTAACCTTCGATAACGATTGGTTTTTCTCATTGGTTGCTCTGTTATTCTGTGTCCTGAGTGTTCGGTGACCACGTGACCTTTAAGATTGGCCTCCCCTGCCCTTGTACTCTGATCGATGCTGGGGTGGCCCTCGTCGTTGACTCCTCTGGGTTTCGGCTTTTGACCTTTGTTGACCAGACTCCAAAGGGTTCCTTGTGTCTTGGCTTGTGAATGCGATATTCGGCTCTCCTTGAGTAATCCGGACGAGAAGTTAGTCCTTTGCACGTAGTGGTGAGTGGATTGGACCTAGCTCAATACACAGGTTGCTCGAAATTGCCCTAATCTCCGCCATAATCTCCTTTCCGTGTCTCGTGTTTCCGTATGCCGAAATGTTTGCGTCTTCCAGAATGAATTTGTGGCCTTCTTGTTCTTCATGTATGAATATCAAGAATAGGGAGTCATGTCTTCTAATGGCCGCGTTGTGTTCCTTCATCCGTGTGCAACAGCAAGACCAAGCAACCAGCTTGGTAGTTCTGCCTTATATCAAGAATACATCTGATCGCACAACTAGATTATTGGCTCAAAAAGAAATGCCACCTCAAGGAAATTGATCTCAAAACCGAAGGACAAACAAGACAAAACCTCAGTTGGTGATGCAATGTTTGCAGTCACATTGCCCAGCTTAGCGAACAAACCAATGACCATCTACGCTATCTGAGCAGAATGCGTTTTTGTACTATGAAAATTCATTTTGAACCTCATTTGTTGTTTTTAACAAGTCGGCTCAATGAGTTGAGGGAACGGTCCACAAGTTCAGATGCACGGGTAGAGCTAAAAGGTTGAACTGAACAACAGGACAAAATCTCAATTGAAAATTGCCAAATCTACTCACAATTATCGATCAATAAGCAGCTCAGAAGAAGAATACTTCACAGGACAAGTGAACCTTCCGCCGTCTGGGAAGTTGTCACTAGAAAAACCAGTCAGTAGGTGACCACGTGATCTAGTTCCTATGACTAAAGGATGGGTAGCGGTATATCCTAGGTGGGAGCCAATCACATTGCTATTCAGTGGCCCACTAGCCGGAAGATAACGCGTTCGAAAGTCTCTACTGTGAGATGTGCACTGCTGATGATTCCCAACCAGGACTGAACAGTCGCACACTGCTCCTTGGTTTTTCAGTATGAATTTCCTTCAATTAACGGACGAAATCCTAAAGGAATGTTACCAAATCTCCTCACACTGTCGTCAAATCTAAGCTGTTACCGCGCACGTATTTCTAGTATGGCTTACAAACGAATGATTTAAACACTGCACTACAAAACCTAACAGAAGGACGCAATTCTTTGCCTTTTGTCATTGATGTAACAACTGTAGGGCGTCTCATGAGTAGCCGTGGAGGTCGAATCCGGGTTGCTTCATTGCAAAGTGACGTTTCTGTCGAAGAATTTCAGCAACCTTATAAGTAATGTGTTACTTTGTTGTCCCATTTGATATGAAGCGAAATGAATAATCGGCCTTGCTCACTGTGAGCAGAAGTACCACTCCCTTTCCTATGTTGATGTTCCGATATAGCAAACTTTGCCAAACTTTGCTCGATATATGACCACAGCTGAATTGTTAGAACTATCCCCAACGCCCTCCCCCAAGGAGGACGTGCTAGTTAGACAGCTAAAGGATTGAGGCCTTGACAAGTTGATAGTACATAGTAGAAGTTGTCGACTGTGGAATCTTATAAGGTTCCCAAAAAAACTCTTCGACAACCTATTTTGCCCTGCTTGAGGCTCACCAGTAAGGGGCATTCCTCGAGTTTGCATCAAGCCTGTGTTCTACCTGAAGACGAAGTTGTACACCATTGGTGAAGTACGCACATTCATAAATGCAAATGGTGGAGGCAGGAGGCTCAACTGAATCTACCCAGTGAGTGTTTGCACAGGATATACGAGCTGTTTTACTGGGATCCAGTCTGGTCTGCCGTTAATGCTAATTTCATTTGCAAATGAGGATATTTCTCCAGTTTGCCACAATTTTCATCCTGATTGGATTTCATAAGGTGAATTCTATGAAGGTTTCTGATTGTTGGTTATTAGCTAGCTTCTTGAACGATTTCGAAGCACACTTCGCTAGTAAATGAGGTCGCTGACCACCCCAGTCAAGGATGTGAACTGTGAGCTCGAACACCGGGCGATACATGAGTACTGAGCTAGATATCCTTGTCCCAAATCACGTTTACGAACTTCTGAAGTAAAAGACCGAAATAGCTCTCTCTTTTCAAGCATCAGTTTCCATGTTCGTGGCTTTAAACCTTGCCCACACTATCGCTCTTTCCCCCGTTTTCTATACACAGTTATCCTATCTCTGTTTTTGTTTATAGTTGGATATTCATGAGCGTGTTGTGGTACATAGTGTAACCATTGCACGCGATGGCGGAATTTTGGACTGGGACGATCTGGTGCGCGATGTCCTGGATGATCGTGAATTGGTAAGTGAGGCGATTGGCATTAGAATGAAATGTATGCGGTTCTTCACCTGTACTTGTGGTGTGTTTGGGCAAGGCTTATTGGTTTTCTTGCAACGGACTGTTTATGAAGATTGTTCATTGACATGGATTCTCCGTTTGTATGCAAAAAACACGGGGCTCGAATTCTTCCTATGTAATATAAACCTACTCTGTAGGGAGAAATATAGGGTTTTGAACCGATGATTCACATAACTCATATATAATCGTCCATCTGTTGTATTTTTTGGTCACCCGAAGCTGAGTGAAGTCTAGCTGATTGTTCAAACTTGAACAAAAATGATCGAAATATCCTGCAAGGATTCGAACCTCGGACCTAACACCTGGCTTCAGCCTTTGAAGTAATTTGGGCGCTATTATGAGCGGCACCTGAATGTGCATCACTCAATGAGTTTCATTCATTTTAGGAAAGCATGTAGCCGCGTATATCCGCTTGTGTCACTGGTCGACTCATGTCAGTTGATGCCTTTCTATTGATGGTCAACACTGAGGCAACTGGCAGCTTCTCCTCTCTGGCCAAGACACGAGAGGAAAATTCCATATTTATGTCACAAGCGTGATCTTTTTTACAAGTTTACGTGAGATTGTGAAGCTGAGCAAAGTGACGACCCAAATGCATAAGTAGAGATGATAACGATATTTTGGCGACAAACCTCTTCTTGTTTTTTTCCAAGTTGTGCAAACTCGGATACCTAAAGTGCGACTCTCACTGTTTCAATAGGATTCTGAACCACAAAGCATGTTGCAGATACACGTAGCTCAGATTAGTAACTGCTATCTGGGGGTGCAACCTCAGACCAATCAAGCTAACTTTTAAGGACAGTTGAGTAGAAATCTGTGAATAGTGCACGTCTTTGTCGAACACTTGCGAGTTCGCGCAACAAACTCTTGAACCGGTTAGTTTGTTGCTCACAAGCTTCGCGCACTGCGCGATTTCCATGATCATTAGGCGAGCTTGTCAGCAGCTGGGATATCGTTCCAGGCACAACGAATCAATACACATCTATCTCATATCAATCATAACACCAACATGAAAGAAGTGTTTCTCTGTTACTTTTTGAAGGCTGTCAATCAGCTTCGGACATGGGTAAAACGCTGGGGAAAGACACAAAGACGCGGTCATTTGCCCACGAGTTTCAGAAAAACCCAAAACTCCGGGAAAAAGATTTTGTTTCCCTGGCCACTTTTGAGAACTGTCTATTTCCTGCATGTGTCTGTCTGCGGTGAACGCTTACCGAAAAAATGTACACCAAGTTGAATGCGAATTATTATTTGAGAATCAATGACTTTCGGGTTCATCTGCCATATAATTTGCCATATATTGTTGGATCGTCAGGTGAGACCGATAAATTCGGTTGTCCTGTAGCAAAGTAAACAACAACGCCGAGGGAATCAGCATTTTTCGTTAAGTGGCTTCTCCTAAGGAGGATTACACATCAGGTCGGGGCGAAAGGGGAACGCTGCTAGAGCTGCCCATTGTATCAGACTGATTTTCGAGGAGTACGCTTTGAAAGACTGGTGCATCCATCTCTAAGGCCTCGGCCAATCAGAAGGCGAAACCCCGTACTACTGAACTAGGCCTTTGGTTACTCGTCAGGCTTCTTTAACCTCTCGAGTAGGTCCTTGTTGCCAAAAAACGGGGTAAACGTCTAGATTTCCAAATAAACGTGAATCTTAATCCCAGGATCAGGTGGAACCTTTGGTCTTGGGACAAACGCAAACTGTGGTATAATTGTTCAAACTACAGTACGAAGACACGAATAAGTCTCCCTTTCTCTTCCAGGTCACTGCTCACTACTCCATTGCCACTTTGGCCAACAGCACGGCAACGACATTAACCAGTGCAACAGCTGAAAAAGACCCAACACTTCCCCTCAATTCAACCGATCAGCTGTTTAGACATTTGTGCACACCACTGGTGGTTGATTTGTGCTCGGACAGCGGTGCGGGTGGATCTTATCACAGCGGGCCTCAGTCGAACGAAGCTAGTGGAAGCGGAGAAAGTGCTACTGGTTTCCCGCGGCTGACCGCAACTTCAGGACTCGTCAGAACCATTGCTGTGTCCAGTCCTGCTGCTTGCAGAGAACCAGGAAACACACTGTCTGCTTCGGCAGTGGCTGAGGACAGTAATTTGAACGGGAGCAGTCGGAGCAGTAGCAGTCTCAGTTTGAATATGAGCAGCGGGAGTTGTAACGGTCATCACACACATTCATCTAACACTAACACATGGAAACAACAAGAACAGTCGAAAACAGTTGGAGAAGAGCCGGTTCGTAAGAACAGCCTTCGTAAGTTTCTTTACACTAGAAAAATCAATAACGCAGTGGTCACATACTATAAGCGTAGTCTGCGGGGGGATCTGCAGTTGTTCAGGTAGGTGAGTTGTAAACTTGAGGATTTCTAGCTAGAAGGTTTATCAAGTCGACAAGAACTTGGACCGATGATTCAACTTGCAAATTTCCCTCAAGGAAATGTACAACAAAATCAAACATTTACTTGTCTTTCCGCGGGGGGACAATGATATCACTTCAAAAATTGTGTCTGGAAGTTAGCAAATCAGTCGTTGCTAAAATTAATCTGCCTAAAGATGTGTGGAAACCTTTAGGAAGACCTATGGAACTGAGTACTCCGAAAGGGACTCTAGAAGAGTCTGAACTGCCTCCTGTTTGTTGTACAGCGTAACAACAGTAGACGATTGACGGTGCTTGATTGATGCTTTTGTAAACGATAAAATCACACACGGTATTCCCGTATTTAACTGTGGTACGATTGTCGCGTCTAAAGTGTGGTCCAGAAGGTAGTTTGCTTATAAAGATGCAAGTCTAGAATAACGGGACTGTCTGATTAGTTTGTTTGATGTGGAGTATGATTGATGGGCCAAAGTTTTCTCAAGGTCATCACGTGCCTTTTTCGGTGACACAGGAAGGGACGAAGTAACCGACCAGTAATAGCCTCGATTGTTTCCAATGTTCCTAAGCCCACAGTCTTATGCCCATCTGGTTTCCCCCAGTAAATCGCTTTGAACGATTCCGTCGGATTCATCTGTAGTTTGGTACCGGTAAGCTCGGTGGTGATGGCACTGGCCACGTACCTGGACAGCCCTGTTCTCAAGTAGCTTTGCTTGTGCTCACGAATTCTCTCGGACAGGCTCCGAGTCATGTGACCCACACAGTTAGGCGTGCTAGATCTAATGCGCAACTTCAGTCCATATCCCAAGGGAAACAATCAAGCTATATTCCTACTGACTGCGTAGCTAACAACTTTTGTCTATGCATATCCACACAAGTGCAAATTACCAGCTTCCTTTCTGCTCTTGCGAAGTTTCTAAACAGTATCCTTAAACAGTCGAGAAATCAGCTGGGCTGTATGCCTAATTTATCCGCAACTGTACTTTAGTTCCACCAGTCGAAGGATTCTAGTTGAATCTCTTCACCAGGGCCCATCCGGTAACTCAGCCCTCATTTATCAACAAGATCATCTGAAGCTGTGGTGACACCTAAATCAGCAGCGCCTCCCAAAGTCCCTCCCAATGGCTAGCTAAACTTTTCGTTTTGATTCAAATTTCTCTTTACTGTTTTCTAGTTCTCGGCAACTTTCCGCTAATTCCCCCTCCAAAATGTCTTGCAAGCTAGAGAGCATGCTAGACAACGCTACTACTTTTGCTAGACTTTGGTGGACGGTAACATGGGGAGTCAGAAAGGAGGACTGAGAACAGGGTTCACCTGGAATGTAGATGGCATTGGACGAGGGTCAAAAACTTCTTCAGCATGAAGCGATCGAATGGTGCCGTTATCGTTAGATTTCCTTCTGAGATTTCATTTCAGAGAACCGTCTTTCTGGGTAATGGTGCATTTGGATAACTTTTGTCCTCAGCATTCACCAGAATGTACCTATGATATTCTTCAAGTGAATGTGCTGCAAAAAGGCCGCCTCCTGTTTCATTTGGCACGATATTCGGGAAATCGCAGTGTATTTTCAGAAAGGAAATTACTCATAAGGTTGCTGAAAATTCTTCGACAGTCCACGACCGGTTTTGCCCTTCTTGGGGCTCATCAGGTAGGCGCAGTCTCCGAGTTTCCAGCAACTTTACTTTCTACTTGAACCCAAATTGGACTGACTGCGACAAATGCACTAATTTGCATATCAATATGGTTTTCACGGGAGACTCAACTGAACCGCTCGTTTATGATATTCTTCAAGTGAATGTGCTACAGAAAGACCGCCTCATGTCTCATTTGTAGGGGAGACTCAAGTGAATCTTTCGTTTATGATATTCTTCAAGTGGATGTGCTACAAAAAGACCGCCTCATGTTACATTTGGTAAGATATTCGAGGTACCGCGGTGTCTTTTCATGAAGGAAACTACTCACAAGGTTGCTCAAAACTCTTGGAGAATATCGCCTGTACAGGCTTTGTAGGCCGGATATTTTATTAGGTTTCTCTTATAGTTCACGTTCATAGCATACCGTCCAGATCATGCAGATGTCCCGTTTGACCTGAACTGCTAGTGAATGAAAGCCGAGTAGTCTCCCCTTTGTTGCTAATCGCCTGCAAAGCGCATCTCACGAGGCTCGACCTTCCGGTTAGTATCTGCGCGCTGTACAGTCGGGCCTTGAGCGGCTGATCGGCTTTGTGAATAACTCGTTCTTAGGCAGTAAATGTCGTCCCTTATTTTTCTGTCAGATGATACACGTCACGATGTAAACTGGCTCCTTTTGAATGGAAGGCCCATGCGTCTTGTCTTTCTTTTTACTATGTTAGCGACTGGGAACACCCGTGAATTCCACGAGACTAACAAAGTTAGTGAACAAGGCTTGTGGTGGTTCTGCCGGAAATTCACCACAAATTTACTTGTTATCCATCCCAGGTGTGCAAAAAATGAGTAGGCAGGCACATAGGTCAGTGGTTCACAGATGAAGCACGCTGTTGCGAGACGAGTTTGTGGAGCGGAACTTGAGCTGGCCTGCAAGTAGTTCTGTTCGACTGCTTTTTAATATATTGGGTCAACTTAAATCCACCAGAGCACACTACTCAGGAGAGTGCGGAATTGTATTCTCTTGCGACTGAGGGGAATACTGGTGACTCAGGTAGCGTAGATGGTTGTTGGTCTGTTCGTTGTGCTGGGCAGTTTGATCGCAAGCGTTTCATTGCCAATCGAGGTGGCATCATCAGTGTGTTGTTACAGTGCGGAATGAAGAGTGGCGATTGGTCACTTGCTGTTCATTTGTGTTGACATGATTACTCCTAGCCGGGGCCTGCCTTCGATCACGATTGGTTGTTCACCCCCAGAATCAGCTCTTTTTGATGGAGTAATTAGTTACAGTAAACGTTTCCCGGTTGCCAAGCTATCTGTCGTAACGGGGCTTTGGTGCACAAAAGTAAACATACTACTGATCGAAATCAACTTAGGACGCATCAGTGATCTTATTTAACAGGTGCTGAAAAATTTGCAGTCAACTGTCCAAATCTTCCGAATAGCTGAGCGACCAATAATCCCTTAAGTAGTATATCTAACGTTTGACTGAACACATTGTGTTTGCCTTGTGTGTGTTTCCCTTAAAAGTGCGAAAGGCATTACAAGCTCTTCATGACCAGGCTTCACATCACCAGCCAGCTACATTATTTTTCGGAGGTCGTCAAGTTGTTCCAACTCCATCTTAATCCCGCGTGTTAGCCAATGCAACTAAAGATGTTTTCAACACACTATCTCTCTCCCGTAGCACTTCGAGTTTATGTACAACGCGGCCAATAACATTTTCGGTCTTGCCTCGGCTTTATGTCCTTCCTCGTTATTGTTTTTTCATCGTTTTTGTCTCCAGTTAGAGTCATTAGAATTGTGTCAGCCTAGGATATAGAATGTTTCCCAAGGGACACTGATCACCGATCGCGTTTCTACCCGTTATGCACTTAACAAGCTCACAGCAATCGAACTTGACCAGCTTTGGGACAAAACTTGGGTCATTTTTTGGTTTGTCATGCGCCGCTTCTCATTTTATCAAAGAGGTAAATATCTGTTAGCCTTAAAAAACTCAAAAGCACGAATAGCTCAAAAACTGAGCTAAATTCTCCTTGCACCGTGGTGCTCACAGAACTCTGACTCTCTTTCGGAGCAGCGAAATAAGTCGTGCGCGGATCACGAAGCGTCGTAATTGTCGACTGGAACCGTGGAACCGTAGGCGATGTACCCACCTAGTGATAGGAACTAAGTCCTGTGATGTGAGAGCTAATCACACTGTTGTTCAGCTACCCCTAACCAAATGGTTAAGCGTTCAACCACTGACCGGAAGTTCACGAGTTCGAAACTTCCCTCGTTTTTTGTGAGATGCGCGCTGCTAATGATTTCCAATAAGGTTCTCGACTTTTTGCATAGGCTGGCTTTACACTTACAGGACCAAATATCATCTAACCATTTTATGGGCTCGTGACTTAGTTAGAGGATGTGGAATCTGGGACTTCGGTAGACTTAAAAATGGTGTCTAATCACAACTACCAGTGACATTTGTCGTATCTGACTGCTGTCCCCGCTTCATTGCAAAGTGCTGGAAAAAGACTCACCGACAAATGACACAACAGCTTTATTGCAACAAGCGTGCGAATGCAAAAGTTACGACGGCCTTGAGCTATTTAAAGGGCATTTTTTGACATTGATCCAGGCTGTCTGACAGGCGTTTAATGAACACCGATCAATATCGACCGTGCTTTTATGAAATGCCTGAACACTTGTCATCGTCGGTCGTGCTTCTGTGGCGTGCCTGGACACTCATCGGCTTTTGCTGAATTGATTGAGGGATTGACTGGCCTGGATGCTTGCCGGCTTCCCTATTAAGATTTTGGTGGAGTTTTAGGGTCTCAGCAGGTTCCGGGCATTCTGGAAGCTGACTTTCCTGACAGTAATTATTCCGTCTTTGAGCTAAATTTGTACTGCGATGCTCGGATATTCCCTGAACTGACGTTGTTTAATGTCCAGCCACCCGACTATGTAACATCTCATGTATGACAGAAAAAAGTTACTTGCACGGATGGTCCATTAATCTGGTTGATATTTTGCAACGATGAAATCTGATTACGAATTATCTGCAGAACGTTCTAGAATTATGAAAGTCTAATGAGCAGCCATTTCGAAATAGCAGGTTTGTTTTGCTGAATCGCTGCGCCAAGACACCGCGCTAAAATCACTCTTCCTCCAATCAACTCAGCAATCAAAGCTGGATCCCGCAACGCCTCGTTGTTTTCACGCTAAACAACATGACAGGAGTAATCGATGTGCCTATATTGGTCTCAAACGTCGCACCTTAAGCACTGAGCCAGCTCTGGTCGACTCAAGTCACCCTTCTTTAAAGATGCGTTTGGGTTTGTACAAGACTTGGTTTTGACAGGGAACTCAACTGAATCCAGCTGAATCTCTCGTTTATGACGGTCCGCTAACGAAATCTGTCCAATTTGGGTTCAAATAGAACCTAAAGTTGGCGGCAGCTCGGAGACCGTACCTACCTGATAAGCCCGAAGAAGGGCGCAACAGGCCGTGGGTACTCAGTAATCTTACAAGTAATGTGTCACGGCAAGTTCATTTGTTTAGATGTTTTTATTTGTTTAGGTTTGTCCGGACACAAATAATCTAGCAACTCTGCGAGTTAATTACTTCTTTACTGTCCTCCTTGGTCCAATTTTTCTGAGTGCCCTCATTTTTTAGAGATCAATGCACGTGTCCATGGTGTTTATTAGCATTGCGATAACCCCTAGTAGGTGCTTTGATACGCTCGGAAGATCTGTCAGACAGTCATTCTCCGTGGTCGATAGTTTACTACGTACAAACATCAGTAAGCAGTGGGATTTTGGGACAGAAAATTTCTAGGCGTTTTTTTGGCAGTTTTTGTCGATCTGATTGGTCCTGGAAAACAGAACCCATAGGTGAGTTGTGTGGCTACATTCCACTAGCAAAAAGGTCTGGCATTTTGTTTACCTGTAAAAGCGATTCGCATGAGCATTGCTTGATGTAAATAGTTCCAACACACGAGTTCCATCTGTATCCATAAAGTGGACCCCTAGTAATATCTAAAGATCAATTTAAATTTAGTTGGAGATACGAATTACATTGCCTTGATATATGGGCCGAAATTTATACAAAACCGCAGGTAGTAATCAAACACAAGGGGGTTAAGTCCATTTAGGCAAGTTTTATGTCTCATATATCGTACAAATCACAGTCCAACTCCCAGAACTCGGTGATTTTTGAGAGGACAAATCTGAGTTCGTGTCAGTTAAGGCGAACAGATCAGCTTTGTTATGGTACACCCATGATGACATCAGTGTTGCTTTCTGTTGCCCATAAGCTTCTAAAAAAGTTTTATCGATTACCTTCTCGTTCCTGCTATCTCCGACCAAGATCAACTGACTTTCCGACGGAGAGTCCTCCTTTCGATGGGAAGTTGTGAGGCGTTGACAGACGGCAGTCATCACCTGTATTCTAACGGTCTTTAGCGAGACTGACCAGATCGGCGACTGATTCGCTGTGGGGTTACCACTAACCAGGGATATCGCGCCTCTCTGCATCAGTCACACAGCTCATGTCACGTGCTAAATTATGGATCCTCAACAAAGGGGAAGGGCTCTATCATCCTCATCGATTTTGGGGATAGGTCGACCCATTACTGGCATGGTTGAAACTTCCAGATCTCTACTCCTTACCATTCGCTGTTCTTCGTCCCAGCTGCATTCTGTTTGTTTTGACTACAGTCCTCGCCATGTTACCAGACTGTTCTGAAAACTGGAGGCGTTTGAGTAAACAGTTGATCGGGCTATGATTATATCGCATCCAAATTGAATGCCCAAGACCAGCGAAAGATGCTGAGCAATGAGTGGAATTCCTCAGCTTGTGGCAGCCAAAACGCTCTGTGAATTCATCGGTCACTGTGCTCACTGAAAGTCGTTTGTTACAGCAAAAGCAACAAGGACGTGAAGTGACATAGTCTGCCTCTGAAAGTTATTTAGCCTTACAAATCTCACAAGGTAGTTCACGAAAACACTTGATTGTTTTTGCTGAGTAGATCAGCGAACAGCGTCATGAAGAAGGATTTACATTTCGACAAATACAATCATTTGCAAATCAATTTGGTTTTTGCGAGAGACTCACCTGGAACCCAGCTGAATCTCCCGTTTGTGATGCTTCCAGGCAGCTGAGTGCGCTGCCGCCTCATGTTCCAGTTGCCACGATATTCGAGATATCGCGATACATGTATATACGTAATGCACTACTCATAAGGTTGCTGAAAATTCTTCGACAGCCCACGACCGGTTTCGCCCTTCTTTTCGGGCTCATCAGGTATATACGTAAATGTATCGCGATATCTCGAATATCGCAACTGGAACATGAGGCGGCCTGGTGCAGCACATTCAGTTACCTGGAAACATCACAAACGGGAGATTCAGCTGGGTTCCAGGTGAGTCTCTCGCAAAACCAAATTGATTTGCAAATAAGTGTATTTTTCGGAATCAGTCCAATTTGAGTTCAAGTAGAACATAGAGTTGACGGAAACTCGGGGACTGCGCCTACTTGATGAGCCCCAAGAAGGGCGAAACCGGCCGTGGGCTGTCAAAGACTGTTCAGCAACCTTATGAGTAGCGCACTAAGTATATACATGTAAGGATTTACATTATTCAGTTGAAGCTGTGAGTGAAGCTCAGCGGTGTCATCAAACCTGACCAGTTTTCACCGAAAAGCCCAGCTGACACGTTGTCTGGATGGATGAAACCATAGTTGACCTTCCAAACAAGAACGACTGATTCGCCACTCCACTCGTTTCCAAGACATTCTTTTCCGACGGTCACGTGGTAGTTAAACACCTTTCATAGGTTCACCGCTCTTTGAGGGTGACAATAACGTTTTGTGGTTGACCTGTACACGATGCTCGTGGAAAGTATCTAGGACGCTAGTCCCCAGTTCTGCTCCCCAGTTGAGTTGCAGACTGTCTGCTAGGCTTTCAACGGCTGTATCTGCGTCCCTTTCTTCAAGAGCTGGTCCCAGTAACATCTCACCGGCGTTTGAAATGTGGAGATATAGTCCATAGGTTGCTGGCCATTGAATGTGTGTACGTGTTGGACAGTTTGTCTGTAAAAGTTTCACCACGAGTTGAGGTGACATAATCCGTAATCTGTTGTGTAGCGGACTGATGTGATCATTTAGCAGAGGATATTAGAATGTGTCCATCCCGCTTAGGTGCGGTTATGTGGTATTCCAGTTGGGATTTGTGTTGACCGTGCTGGAAAAAGCCATAGAATTGTTTTTGTATGAGACCGGGGGAGGTCTACTTTCCCTCAAAGCGACATTTAAGGCCCCGGCGAGGGCGCAGCAAAAGCTGTGTCAGACAGAATACCGTACTCCAAAGGTGTTGAGAAGCATTACATGATTTGAGTCCCTTTTTTCCAAGGTCACGGAAACGTCTTTCCACAGGCTTGCGGCGCAGCAGAAGTCACACGCATTGTGGCATTTGTGGCCGGTCCTCTATTGCATTGAAAGTGAGCGTCGTTTGATTACCCCTGGTATGCTTCAACTTCTGGAGGATTGCTTAAAACGCAACAAAAATACATAAATTACCTCAAAGCGGCCACCTCTAAGAAAGGTGAAGACCCCAGAGAGACCACATTAGCCAAGACTCATAGTGCCGTCCCTCGAGGATAGGCTACTCCCCCCCGCCGGGAAGGTCATATATCCCTGTGTATGTTGGAGACGACTTGTGGAACAGCTAACAGGCCCTGGCTTTCACAATCCTCTATGTAGCTGAGGACTTCACAGAGCACGAGAACGAGGGGAATAAAGTCCACAAGCCCCAGTATGTCCACTGCTCCAAGAAGCTCCGTGTTTGAGATTTGAAGCCACGGATATCCATTAAGAAGCGTCGGTTTTTACAAACACTGCTGTCTCTGTACGCACCCAACACTGCTCTTCAATTCCTGTCCACTGCTCCAAGAAGCTCCGTGTTTGGGATTTGAAGCCACGGACATCCATTGAGAAGATTCGGTCTTTACAAACACAGCTCTCTCTGTACGCACCTAACACTGCTCTTCAATTCTTATCTATTTACTCACTTAAATGAACTTGGGTTGTCCACACTTCAGAAGAGTTTGATAGACAGTCAAAATGTGTTTACCACACCGTTTTGAAACCAGTTTCAAACTCCTTCCAATTTCAAATTTCCACCTCTGAATGCAGCCAAATTCCGAAAAAGCACGATCACATCAGACAGGAAATGGAAGACAGCTTTGTGTTATTTGATCTTCAGTCACCCAGCTGCCTGAATATGACAAGCGAGCTCGGGGAATAGCAGGCGAACTTTGAGGCACTCTTTGTTGTCACGCCTTCTGAAAGGAAGGCGTTCAAGTGTCTGCCTATTCAAAACTATCACAATGTGGTATGCCACTTGGGAAATAATCAGCTGAAGACAGGGTGAGAGAGAGAGAGCAGCGTATTCTGTGCGCACTTCTTGGTTAAATTCCTCTCGATGCTGTCGACTTTTATTGTTTTGTTTTTTTCGGGAAAGAAAACCTCAGTGTGGGTTGGGTAAGGCACACACACACAACATCCCCCCTCCTTCATATGCAAATAGAAAATCCTCCGGTGTTTTTCCAATTGTTTTGTTGTAGATAACCATTGTGGTGCGCTTCTCAAGCAAAGTTTGAATGGTCCAAAGCCTACACCAAATCATCACAAAATAATTTAGCCTTGTGGTCACTGTTGCGGGAAATTCCTGTTAGTTACTGACTTGAAAAAAGGGATTTACCAATCTCCGACGAGATCGAAATTCAACAGCGAGGAGATGCTAAGATCTAACGGCTAAAAGCATAGCTTTTCGCCAATGTTTTGTACACTTGTACTTGGCTTCAGGCTTATGCAACATCGTAAACCGGAGTAATTGTTCTAGATTGACTAACCTAGAATTGGGTTATTCTAGCCATGAATTAAGTTTCCTTCACCCGTTATCACCGACAGGACCTGTGCTGGTTCATGCTGCTTTCACCATTGTCCACGCTAACTCTCTTTCAGGCACGCGGAAGGACGCTGATCGACTATACTCAACAAACAAAAGACAAAATATAGTATTTCTGAGAGGTGCTCGGTAAAGCAAATAAACCACTCAGCTTTGCACAGGGATTTCCCGTTGATATCAAAAGGCCTTCCTAGTGAGAATGCGTCTCTCTGAGGGGTGGGGAACACGCAGGCCTTCCAGGTTTTTCCGGTTGATTTACGAAAAATCTGCAACTTTTTATTTGAGTGTGAATGTTTTTAGTTATTCACATATATGTAACTAAGGTGTCCTAATGGGTCAACACGGTAGATCTGTATGTGTTAGTCCGCACCACGGGTGACTTCTCAAAAGAGACGCCATTTCTTGGTGTGCAATACTCCCGAGAATAGGTCACTTCTTTTTTGTTTTTTTTGTCGTCACTGGAAGGACCACCTTCTTCCTCAATCTTGTTAGGCATGCGTTTCAGCGATTTCGACGACATTTTCAAGTAATAAACCACAAAAGAGAGAACTTTTTTGAAGAGGACATTCACCGCTTCTTCGGAAGCATACCTCAATTTAGTTATTATATTATATATTAGTTATATATTAGTCAGATTAATATTATATATTATTATATATTATACATATTATATATTATATATTATTATACATTAGTTACACATTAGTTATATATTATTATATATTATTATAGTTATTATTATATATTATTATTACGTTTGATGTGACGAAATGGTGCCGCTGCATCGGTCTTGGCATTAGCTGTCTTCAGTTAGCGAGCTTTTAGCACTTTCAAGGATAATTCTACTTGTTTGTTTTTCCTAAATTATGTAACGAACCCAGTTTTGAGAGAACAGGACAGCCACTTGCGCAATCTACCGCTCCCCAGCGGGATCACTTGTCCTTAGAATGTTTTCTCGTCGCTGGGAATTGTGTAAGCGCCTCTGCGTTTAAGTTGAGGAATAGGCTGCATGCATTCGGTCCTCCATTCTACTCCGGGAATTTCAGTTTTGAGTTTTGGGCGCTTGTCACCTTTTAGTGCGATCTCCAACAGTCGACGGCCTGCTGTGCATTTCGCCGCCTGTGCGCATTTACGTAGTCGAATGAAGAACGTGCGCGTCTGAAAAATAATCGCAATCTTGCCGAGTATAGTGAGAGGGCTTTCAATAAACACTGACCAGGAGCCTTTATCGATCGATTTCAGCTGGAATTACGGATAACTAAACGATGGTAATTGATGGCAGTCCTCCCAAGAAAGGAGAGTAGTCAACCTATCGTGACAGAGTTCTCTTCTGATTAATCGCGTACTAAATCACGGTCAACGAAAACGCTGTTATGATTCCTGAGAAAGGCTCTGTGTTTTTAGGGGTCCGTTTGAAGTTGGCCACTGCAAGTGCGAAATTTGACCGATTAAAAGCCAACATTACTAAGTACGCCATCTTGCGGGGAGCTCATCCACACAACCATCTATCTTTGTCGTCAAACCTCAATTTTGTGTCTGCTCTGATACTCTAATTGTTCTTCTTTTGGTAGGGACTTATGATTGACTCACAAATATGAATTCTTCACCCATGCGCCTCTGTGGGCAGTAGGATCGCGAACATACTTGATGCATTTTCTCTAGAACGTCATAAGTTTTAACAGCGACTGACTGTCTCGATTCCCAGTCTTTTCACCCACAAATCTCCCTCTGCCACCAACACACTCAACTATTGGGCTTTTTGTTCACAAAACATACAAATCTCCCTCTGCCACCAACACACTCATCTATTGAGCTTTTTGTTCACAAAACACTTTTTGCGTTGTTTATCCCTGACACGCTCACAAATCTGCTGCTTTCCTGTGTGCGCTTGGCGATGAATGGAAACTGGGTCACCTCGTTTGGCCAGTTTAGCACAGGTCCCGTTGTTTCCCCCATACTTCCATCTTCTTGTATGAGAAGGGCTGTGTTTGGACAGGGAAGAACGTCCCAAATTTAGGATAAGTTGCTTTAGTATAACGGGGAAGGTAGTTTGACAGATTATTAAAAGACACACTCTATACTATCTACGTGAAGATTGCCATATTGCTAAATACAGATAAATTATGAAGTGGTTCGTCCAGTAGATCAACAGGACACGTTCCGCCTCCCCCCGACGGAACACACTACTCACAAGGTTGCTGATGACCGACAAATCACAACCGGTTTTATCCGTCTTGCGGCTTAACATTTAGACGCAGTTCCCGATGGTTCGTCAGCTTTATGTTTTGCTCGGTCACCAAACAATATGCCCACTTGTAAACTGTGAAGGATGAGGCACATTCAGTTGAAGAATATTCATTACTACCAACTTTTTTCATAGTCGACTTTTATTTTCTTACTATCGTTTATTTTTGAAGAGCATGGTCACAGACATAAAAAGTGAATGCAAGCGATTAATGCGAAAAAGTTAAAGGACAATATGAGATAAAAGAGAGAAATGTCACATTCGAAGTCATGCCACCAACAGTTCCAGTCAGGTAAGATGAATCCCAACGTACGTAAGAATTTTGGTATGGAAACATGCGTGTAAAGTCTAATAACCGAAGAAAGGTCAAACAATGCGCTAGCACAGTCAAGATTCGCACATCAGGCACAAAGTGTCCATCATACTGGGTCTGGTGTGAGATTCAATGGCGGGAATGTACATCCAACATCATGTGCCACGCATAAAAGTGTCGTACGTATGCAGAGAGCCCTGTGTTGCTGTTTGAAACCCTATGCATAAAAATGAGGACATTAACAGATCGCAACCAGTAAACCTGGCTAAATATATTGCAGTTATAAACACCACGAATGTTAAGCGAACCTCCAAACTTTGTTCGTACTGGTGGCCCACTCTGCAATTCGCAAACCACTGCGATAGTTCAGTGGGTCTGGGGTATTCTGGAACTATTCAGACTGGATGTTTTTAGGGGTACCGTCCCTCGTCATGTCTTTGCTTACACTGTTTTTTTATCTCATCCCCATTCCTGGTAATTTATTAAGGCTGACTCCAAGAGGTAGATGTCGCAATTCAAAGTGTACTAGTTTATGGAAATTGAATTGAGTTGGAAGATTTGACAAACCCTTCTCCATTTCTTCATATTGTAGGTATAGATCACTAGAAAAGACCAAAAATTTGTCGCTTAATGCTGGTTTTTAACCCCATTAGGTGATGCTCAAACGAGGCTACTATCCAGTCTGTATCCACATCAGGCAGAGGGCACTGACGGTTGAGGTGAGGCGAGCGGCATGTTCAAAATGCAGAACATCTTAAATAAAAATCTTTAAAAATTTTGAAATGAAAGTTTGCTCTTAGGGGGAAGGTCGGAAGCTGTTCTTTTTGCCATGCTGGACAAGTATATGGCGGCAGTCAGTTAACTCCTTTTGTACTGTAAAGACGCCTAAGGAAGCTTGTAAGCACCATCCTTTCGATTCTGTGAAATCCATTTCTGACATCGTAAAGTAAGCATGAATATGGTGGCAATGACTTGTGTTGTGAGAGAGTCACGGCTTGTACAGTTGGCCAGACAGGCAAACCGAGTTTTCCTAGTAACATAGGGGGGTCTGTAATCCCGAAACAGTGCTCTTCTACTTTGAAGATGCAAACAGCATACCGCTACAGAGGGTGCATTCGGAAATTCTACCTAGTGTAGCTTATGCGGACCGATGACCGCCACCTATCAAGCAACTGTCGTCTTCACTGTCCCGGCCCATTAGTCTAATATCGGTATTCCATGACAAGAAACAGAGACGGTAGACAACATTACCGAGCACTATTCGTAGAAAAACGTTTGAACATTTCATTCTAAACTCTTACATGACCAAAAGCGCGGCAACAGATATTGTGGATGGTATCTACGAACTCTAGACGCCTTCATTCTTCGCCAAGTGTATGTAGAACAAGTGACCTATCGAAGAAGTCGAGGGAAACTGCGGTCGTTGACCAGTGGCTTGCCTAGCACTGCTCAAGCATTTGACGCAGTGCACCTCTTTCTGGATGATGCTCCGGGGTTGTGTCTCACGTGCTTGGGTTGAACGTGGCCTTACGACAGGCGTTAGGATCGTGCGACTCCCCATCGTCTTCAAAGAGAACTGGTGGTATCGAGAAACACACTAATTTGCAGATCAGTTTGGTTTTGCGAGAGACTCACCTGAAACCCAGATGACTCTCCCGTTTTTGATGTGTCCAGGCGACTGAATGTGCTGCAAATTAGTGTATTTCTCGAAATCAGTCCAATTTGGGTTCAAGTAGAACATAAGATTGACGGAAACTCGGGGACTGAGCCTACCTGATGAGCCCCAAGAAGGACGAAACCGGTGGTGGGCTGTCGAAGAATTTTCAGCAACCTTATGAGTAGAACTGGTGGTAATTTATTTGCCTTGACATCTCGAAGGCACTTCAAGGTGCTCCAAGAACCAAGGGGATGTAAACTCACAAACCACGGCTTGAAATGAGTGGGTCAAATGAGGGACGTAGGTATCGGGGCAGAGGGTCAACTAGGCTCTCTGAATATATTCCGACCACTGGACAAGACACAGGCTTTTTTATATAATAAGTTTCGATTATTATGTTTGCTTAACTCACCGACGGACAGCAAAGTAGCTGAATCGGATTTCCCGCTGCTTTGGTCCTCGATACATCTGGAGCCTTTTGTCCCATCGCGGCTCCTAGCCATAAACGCGTTTTTCGTTTGGGCCAATCTCAGTGGTGGACAGTTCCAATCAGACGCACACACGCACGCACGCATCATTTTTACGTGTGAACAGTGTAGCAGACATAGTTCAATGGACTCATGGGGAATAGAACGCAACGTTTTGTACAAGCCGACGTATAATGACCAGTGCACACGCATTAGTAGCATCGCACAGATCGAAATGGGACGGAAGTTATCACAACTGGTTTTTTACAGAATCAGAAATATCTGCGCAGATTTAATTTGGCTAACGAAATTGGCGATTTTATATCGCCACTTTAGTTTAGGTTTGGTACTAGGCCAAGGCCTCCCGAACCTTGAGCACGGAAACCCTTCAAAGGTGATCTAGCTATCGAAGTACTAGTTGGAGGGTTTAATAGACAGCCAGTCCGCTTTTTCTTGTGTACAAGATGACACGTGATCAGTTATGAACCGGAAGACAGTTCTGAAGTCAACTCTAGCTAGATCAAGAGAGTACTGTGCATACAGAGATGGAGTTTGATTGTGCAGAATTTGGTCGGAATTAGGGAAAGTCAAAAATACGGAAAAACAAGGGATGATATATCCAACCAGAAACTGGGGTCTCCGACTGTCTGACAAAAACGTCATGACAAGAAAGGGTGGGAAATCTTCTTAATTCGCCGCTTCTGACGAATTTCAAGACACAACCATTTTACGCGGGATGCATCTAAGTGTGTGTATACATCAGATTGTCTGCCAAAGGCATCTAGTATTGTGAGGGAGGTTCTGGAAGAAATCAGTGGGGCAAAGACGGTTTACGATGAAAAACTAATCACGCGAGAAGCAGTTCCGAAAATTCCGCTCTGAAGGATAGCCCTGGTCTCATATAGTAAGCGACATGAAGAATTCCAACGCTTTTGCTGGCATGTAACCTTGAGCAAGATTCACATCGGTGCTAGGGAGGTGGGTATTTCAACAGATTCTAGTGAGTAAGGAACCTCATCCAAGGGAAATTTATACCGGCATTTGTGTGTCCCCCATTCAGCGTATCTGTCCGGAAAATGGAGAGAACATTACCGGAGGCCGATAAAGGCTAACTGCACCATGTGATATTAGTATGGGTCTTTTTTGGTACTGTGACGGGAGTCGGGAATCGATGATTTAGTCCATTAGGTGAAGCGGACCTGAAAAAAACTTGACGTCTAAGGCCTCTAGACAGTTTACTTCTTCAGGGATGAGTCTGCATGTTTGTCCGCCTTTGGAGGTCAATCACCGGAGACTCTGGCCTTCTAATGTCAAGGAGTAGCGCCTTGTTCTACCCGCTGGCTTTGCTTGGACAGATTTGGGTCAGTTGAATGCAAACCAGCCTCTGCATCTCGACTGTTCCTGACTGGGCTTGAGCAGCTTGGATGTATCCCACATCTAATGTAACCAAGCGGTCAAATGACAACATCGCGTAACCCCAATACTCTTTGCTATTCTTAGAGCAAATTCACCTATGATTCTGAACGATCGATTTCCAAACATCGATTAGAATGGCTGGAAACTTTTACCTACTTCATGTCCTCCTGCCAAATCTGAGAATGATATGTGAAAAAAGTTGGCCTTCACTCAATAGTTGTTGTTCATGACATCACAAAAAGCGAATTGGAGCCATTTTTGCGCTTTCTGTAAATCTGAGGTTCTAACCAGTGATGTCGATTTATGGAGCAAGGCCAAATCCGTGAGACAGCTGGGAGATGAACATAGGCAAAAAAATTGATCCGAATTAATTGATTACCCTTCATCTACAATGAATGAACATACATTCTGTGCAAAGTGATCAGGCGTATTTTTTTAAATCTACAAAATGTGCATTTTACTGTTGTTGCCAATTAATCTGGTTGGGAAAATATCTTTTTCTTGATTGAGATTCTCCTTTTTGGAATGCCGTATGCAAGTTGGGTTTCCGGAGCCGTTTGTTCTTTTATAGCGCGCCCGCATCCGAGACACGTATGTGAAGGTGAGTCCACCGGGAATCAAGCAAGCAAAACTATAAGCAGTCATACTTAGCAGAGGTTTTCATTTTCTTACATTTTTTGTCTCGAATCAGGAGTTCCCTTTCAGTGGAGAGAGTGAAGTTGATGAGAGACCGGTGAACGATGCGCGAATTCAAATTGGAAAATCACAAAAGCGGGAAAGTGTTTGATCTCATGGTTGAAAATTCGTGCCTCAACATCTCTCCCCACCCCCCGTTCCGGAAAAGCGCATTCTCGTTGAATTAAACGAGACAGTCGCATTTCTAAGTACAATAGACCCAACTTGGGTATCATCAGCTGGCTGCAAAAGCGTGAATAGGTTTCCAATGGGGAGTTGGATAAGAGGGTTTCCCTTACTTCAAATTTCCGCGAAGCCAAACACCACTTTCCCATCAACCCAAAATGAGTGTATTAATTTTGTTCGGACAGGAAAGTCTTCAAAAAACGGTTTGTTTTTGGCTAGAAACCACCTTGTCTCCGCCCCCCTCCGACCCGGTTTTCTCTACACAGCATTCCGAAATTCAGTTTTCAGTGCCTTCTTGAAACAAAAAAGTTTTTCTCGACAGAAAACTCGGTTAAAATCGGTCTTATTTGCACAGGTCTATTCACTGTGTCAAGTTATGCACTTGCAATAAGCTCTTGATACGGCAAACCGCAAGTATTGGTGTAGATTAACCGGAACAAGCGCGTGAAAGCCGGATATGCCCATGGAATGCAAGTACTGTGGACGCAAATTAATTCTTTCCGAGAAGTTGCCGAATTCTGAAGTATGCTGTGCGCAACTCATTATCCATGCAACTATTACATCTGAAGTTTATTACGTTCTTCTACTAAATCGGGGGACTTTACAGTGTATGTTACTGATGGACCATGTGAGTAGTGTCCAACTCCGTCTTCGCATCTGATAGAAGCTTAGTACGGAAATCATGGGACCGTTTTGTAGTGCTTTTTCAGTAGTGTTTAATGTTCGTAGAAGGTTTAAGAGAGTTCAAGAAAATGTCCACGTTTCAAAAACGCTGTGCAAATTATCTTTTTTCTCTCGTGTCTAATAGCGTGTAACCGTTCCGTTCATGTTGGTCAGCAAGCAACTCCACGATCAAAAGCGTTCTACCTTTCAAAAAATTCATTTCCTAGGATCCAAAGCTTACTATTCTAAGCAGTGTAGCTAGGGATCCAAAGCTTACTATTCTAAGCAGTGTTCCTGACGTTTTGCATCAGCAAACGTCAGGCAGAATATCATCCGATAAGGCAGTTCTCTATATCGCCCGTTGGACTGGAGCATCCTCTATGACAAAACACAAAGATGTCAGACGGATAGTTTAGCCCCGTGTGCTCTAGCGTTCCCTTATTCAGAGGTTAGGTTGATTCAACTAAAATCTAAAACCGTCTGAAGTGGGGGCGACAACTCCCGGTAGTACACAAAACCATAGATCTTGGTTTCTGATAACCCGGAATCCACGAGGGGTTGAAAGGTCGGTTTCGCCGGTGATATTTTTTGCAAACAGCGGACGGATAGCTTGTGGGAAAACACTGTTCACGATGTTACAGGTTAAACTCAGTCGGCAGTGACTGAGTGGTGGCATTTCACGTACAGCCTGTACTCCTAGGCAAACATCGTGCACAGCAAATCATTTAGCGGAAAGTCTTCGCTCATCTACACTAAATTTAAGTGAGTGATACGTTTATCACGCTGTTACTCATTGTGTCTCGGTTTGTACCCTGAAAAGTTGGTTGGAAAAGGTCGTCGTGAACAATGGCCACTTGTCGGTTCATGATGGGACCTTCACAATATCCTGGTATCACCTCTTTTAGTAACCCTGATTTGGACATTGCGTTAGAATAAAAAACACAGTCACTCCGGTCTTTTTTATTGTAATACTGAAGTCGTTCAAGCGGTGTCCGAGCATCAGCGTTGTAACTGTCATTGCGCAACTCTCGATTACTTGGATTTGGGCCTTTTTAATTTTTTTTCACAGCCTCTCTGACGTTGTAATCACTCAAAAAAGTGTGCCATTTTGACCAGATTTGTCTCACAACACTAAGACAAACCTGTCGTATAAAGAATTTGCTTTCCTATGTCAGAAGAGTGCAAACAGCAAGACGAAACCCAATGTACCCTCCGCCAACCAACAGTGTTTTGCAACAAAGAAGCCATGAGTACGGTTTTTTTAATGCTTTAAGCAGTCCCTGACTAAGTGAACAAGAAGCATTTTCTGTCTCATAGGGGTATAGTAATCTTCATAAGCTCAGCAGTTAAGGCGCGAACTCACTGATTGCAAGTTCCCTGGTTCGAGCCCAACCTATACATCTCGAATGCTCCTGTCTAGGCTTGGGCAACCTGACAGTACCATTACCCGCATGCTTCTTTTGGTTGCTATGACAACATGGCACTGAAAGGATGTTACTGCTAAACGTTAACACTAGTACAAAATTGGATTTGAAAAGATTGTTTTTCAAGTTAACACTTTGAATGGTGCTCAAACTCTAGCACACCGCTCAAATTCGCATTAATCGATTCAGCTATTCCCGACAATCGAGGACACCTTACCTGCTCACATTTTGGCTCGCATCCAAGCCGAACAACTGAGTTAGATAGGATTTTCCGCGTGGCCAACCATTCCGTGACCGATGCGACATTTTGGGAACCGCTCAGGCCATCGGAACCGTCCGCTACATTGCCGAGTTCAGCTGGACGCAATTCTTCTACCGCAGAGAATTCCGGAGTTTGGCACCAGGCCTTCTCTCCGACCACTTTTGCAACGGTAGGTTTTTTTTATTCGATTATGGCGTTCTACTCGTACGTTTTGTTTCCTTGACTATAACACAGTAACATGTGTTACTGGGTCCTAACGGCTTTCGATCAATTTAAACAACTTAGTTTTTGGTAAATGTTCACACCTGGCCAAACAAAATATTTTCTCGAGGAAATATCGACTTATTCTCCCGAAGAGAGTAACCTCACTAAACTGAGCAAAGTGATCTGACAGATGGTAGAATGCCTGAACGCCTTTTTGGTGAGGGTCAACCACATTGGCTATGAATACCGTAGGAGGAACAGCTTTACGATTTCCCGTTGAAGTTCTGGCTGAATGACGAGAAACCGAGCCATACCGCATCCTTCATCCTTAATGTGACCCATCGGGTGAGCCTAACTAGATCGTCTAAATGAACCTCTGGTTTGCCGCTTCAGGCCATTCACAACCAAATCACCCATATAAAGGCCACCTTCTTCAGCTGTTGAACTTAAAAGTCACTCATCACTGAATGCACATCATCTCCAAATCATTGACTAACACTACAGAGTAGCTAAACATCATAACGCGGGAACGCTCCTCAGGGAATTTTACCCATTTCCGCCATTGTTTACCTACAATCGCATCATGTTCATTTCAGTAGTTTTAAGCAAATGAATCGATTGTCACATTGACCTCCTATCTGTCGGGCTCTCTTGGTTCAAAGGACAGTCCAATCGTGGAGACTCGGTTGAAATACCAACCACACCACGCTCATCCAGTATGCCGTACACAGAAAAATCTAGTATCTTCTTAGATTTCTTTTCACTCCCATTTCGCCGGGGATGGCATTCCAAATTCGGCAGGACGGAATGGCGTATGTTTAGTACAATTCCTTGGGGGGTGTGCAGCTCTTGGAAACTTCACTTGAATGGCGTTCCCATCCTGGTTACTCCCCAAAAAAATGGGAATAAGATATGAACCTTCATTTTTTTATTATTGTGGATTTTGACCTTGACTGTTACAACTGAAGTTTACGCGCAGGAAGAAACAGCGTCACATCATCTACTTCGTCCAGATCGTTCACCTCTTGGATCAGATTTGCACAGGCGCTGCAGAAATCATTTGGTTCCTCTTTCTAAAGTCACATAAAGCCTCGGTCCATCTACACTTAGAACACGGTCTGCTTGTCACGCAAACGGGTTGACAAGACACATAAGCCTTTGAGCAGTAGCAGCCACAATAATCTCTTTCCCACTCCACACCTCTATGGAATGTTCATGCCGGCTGCTGCCGGTCACACTGCTGTTCAGCTGCTCAAGGTCAAACGAGTAAGTGTTCAGACTAGTAGACCGTGGGTTCGAAACTCTCTAGATTTTCTTGAGATGCGTACTGCTGATCGTTGAGAGCAAGGACAAAATAGCTGTACGGTGCTTACCAACGTCTAGCATAGATTGGTGGTTTCACTTGCATAAGGGACTATTGATTGAAATTTTATAAATCTCGAAACTGCTACTAATAAGCTCCACATTTAGGGAAGACAGCGCTCGCTTGAACAATTAGACAACACTTTGCCAGCACTTATCCAGTGTACCATCAGATAGACTGCCTGTACGATGTAAACATTGGGAAAACAAAGAACGCTTTTGTTTCTGTTTTGTAACCTCGTTACTAGAGAGCATGCGGACAGGTCACTGTCCTTGGAAATTCTGTGTAAATCCATGGCTTTAAGGGACGGACAACTTCGTCCTTTTGGGGTTAGCTGATCACGTTCAGACAGGTCCCTCATTCTGGGGACTTGCATTGGCCCCTGATGCACAATGCCATTCACTATATATTCGGTTCTCCTTATCTCTGATCGATTGGACTGCCCATCGCATAACGTGACACTCAAAAGTAAACGCATCACGACGTCAAAAACACCTTTTTATTCCATCGTCATCAACAAAGTCCGTAATTTATGGCGTGCAGTTTCTACAGCGGTGCTACGATTGAGCATGGGCTCATGTTTCACCTCATTTGGGAAGTCACACATTCGATGCTCATTGAAATAGAGCACAGCACAATAAGAAACACTGATAACGCTCTGAAATACAACAAACTTGTTAAGGAACGGGTCACCAGACATCAGACTTCATAGTTATATTTCACAGAAGTTTAAATCTTAGGGAGAAGTTTGCTTCTGAAACCATCCGCAAGACTTTGGGAAATTAGTTCATCCTGAATCGACAGAATCGACAGGGTGGGAAGGTAATTTTTGGCCTGGTTATGGTGTTACAGACACACAACCTGTGCCCCGGGTGCGCGTGTTTAGTTCTTGTGAATTTCGGACACTACGTCAACCAAAATGATAGCCCTTCGATGAGAGGCTACTTCCCTGGGGAGTTTAGTAGAGAGCGTTCTTTGTCAGCCGCAACCCATCAGGAGGGGAAAACCTTATGAAAAGGGCTAGAATATTCATTCCCGCGTGATTGTCTATGTTCACCCCATTATTACGGTTTCTAATTTAACCACTTCCCGCACGTTTGAATTTCAGCTGGCCTCCGTGCTTTGTCGACGACGTGACTGTATTGAAATGAACTGGGATACCGATGAAGATGAAGACGAGGAGGAGGGGGAATGTCGGGCTGGAGATGTTGTCCGGCCAAACGAAAATCGTGGTAACTTAAATTTTATCACTTCGGATGATCACGCTCGTGTGACCTCTCCCAAGGCGGTGTCCAGGCCATTGTCTGAAATTTGGAATGGCAAGCAAACCACCCATCCGATGCACAAAAATGATAGTTCAGCATCACGGATCCAAACTTACATGTCTCCGATTCCTCCGTCCAACGTTTCCCTCCTACAGTCAGTCGTCCCGGAAGCCCCTTCACCAAAGTCGTGGCCTCTGCCTCCTGAACCGGTTGTGGAGGAGCTTTCTGGAAGCGATACCCTCCAGGGTAGGGAGAAAACACAGGATCGTCAGAGTGTTGTCGGATGTCAGACGGACTTCGTGGACCACCCAAGTGCGACAAAACTCCAGTCGTCGTCCGTGGGAGACAAGAGTCTTCCTCAACCGTCTTACATTCATTCCAAAGTGAGTAGCCACTAAAAACAGACGTTTTGCGTTTTCCACGTTACTTCAGGTTTACCTTGGCTATATGACTGTTTACTACTAATTATGGTATACTGGACCACGCACAAATATGACGGTGTCTGTTGATGAGTTAAGTACGTTATTACCTTGGCGATCGAAGCAGGGAGGCAAAGTCAGTCACAAGAAAAACAGATTTCGTAAGGTCAGTGTTTAACTCAGTTAAGTTTCTTAGCAGTGGCCTATGTACATGTGAATTGTGTCCGATTACCTGAAGTAAACACTGCCTAAAAGCCAACCAGACCGAATGGTACAGTGTTTGGACGTAATACACTACTCATAAGGTTGCTGAAAACTCTTTGACAGCCCACGACTGGTTTCGCCCTTCTTCGGACTGGCTCACCAGATAGGCGCAGTCCCCGAGTTTCCGTCAACCTTATGTTCTACTCGAACCCAAATTGCAGGAAATTAGCAAACTACATTTATTTGCAAAACAATATGATTTTGAAGGGGATTCACCTAGAACCCAGCCGAGTTTCTTGTTTATGGTGTTTACTTACCAGTCGGAAGGCTGCGAGTCAGGACCCCTATACATATCCGTGATATGGTCCCTGCCTAAAAGTTCTAGTAGGGATAAAACCGCTGAACAGTGCTTCTCAGCGTACATCTGCGCGATCTGCAGAATGGAATTCTAGTTGAGTTGAAAATGTTGGAAGAGAAGAGATTAGTTATCCTTGAAGTATTGGTCGCTGCCTTGCTTCGAGGCCTGGTGCTGTTCAAGAATGCACATAGATCGCTATGAGTTTCAATGTCCTCAGACAGGAAGCAGATCACAGTACTCGTTACAGGAGACCAAAAATCTTGTCTGTCTCGTGAAAGGAGTAAATTCCTTCAGGATGGTCTGTTGAACTCACTGTATGTTGAACTTTGACACATTTGCGAAAGGACACGGGAAGCAGCCGCTGTTTAAACCCTATCTAATGGAGGCCTCATCCACTGGATTACACATTCTATAGGTTGCGACAAGCCACAAGCCATTTTACTCTCAGTAGATCTCCTGGTGAAGAAACAATGCTCATATGATTGCTAAAAGCTCTTCGGCAGCCCACAACCTGTTTTGAACTTCGGGTGTTACATCGCACCGGTATGAACACATCCGTCTGTTCAGATGTGACAACTCAAGTTCTTTCGGCGTACGCTGGCGAAATGATGATAAGAACACACTCACATCGCGTCCCAGATATCCGGAGTTCAAATCCGACGCTGCCGAGGATATGCACTGCTGATGACTCTGAGAAAAGTGAGACCCGAGTCTATACCTCCCCTCCTTCTCTAGTGTGGACCCGATATGCACTGCTGATGAGCTTTAATAAAAGTGAGACCCGAGTCTATAGCTCCCCTCCCCCTCTAGTGTGGACCCATCAAATGATTGCCCCAGGACACTGGAACGACTGTTTAAACCAGAGTCATGTGAGTGTGCCTCCTAAAACATCCCGTAACCAGCAACACCTGACACAAAATGTGACCAGCAGGTATCAAGCATTTGTGAGGTTACCTGACTGAGAAGTCCTCACTGGCGGGCCAAACGATCGATACGATCAAGGTATGTTACTAGGTCATCTTTCGAGGGGCCGGGCTAGCCTCGTAGAGTGAAGACTGTGGCAGGACCAAGGATATACACTGCTAATGAGCTCTACTGGGAGCAAAACGCGAGTCGAGTGCTTTCCCATCCGCGTTTGGTGTGGACTTATCAGAATGATTTCACCACGGCTGGTGAGGAGGCTGGTGGGGAGTTGGATGTCTTCTTTGGTCGTTTGTGTAGACTGGAATGACTCCGCTTCGTTTATGGAGAAGCTATTTCAAAGCATCCCCTCAACGAGGATATTTCGTTTGCGATAAGCGACCAATAACAATCATATTGAACTCTTTATACCCGGTCGTTTTGAACAGCTTCTGTACTAAGATGAAAATTTGCACTTCGCCGGTGGTTACTTTTTGGGTGGAAAACACTGAATCAGTATTATGATTTTCAGTTCCAATCATCTGGGCCCCACAAATCAGTTGCAAATCTGTCGCAAGAAGATTGAAGCTAATAAGAACTTTATCATCTCCTAGTTTGAATATTTTGCAAACAAACTAACAAACAGATTCAACAGAATTCTTCATCTCATAATAGTGCCACTGAATGTTTGACTTCCTCACCGTTGTGTCTAACAGGCCACGGGATCACTGGTTGTCCAGTCAGTCACATCAACCACAGCGACGTCTCTTCCGTGTTGGAACTCGGCAGCTGCGGGAAGCAGGCAGCCGGATTTCGAGCTACCGTCTTTAGGTAAGTTTGCTCAGTAATCCACTATCCAATAATATATCTATACGGATTAACAGTACTTGTTTATATTCTGTGATGGCAAAGAAAATGACAAACAATTTGTTATTCCAAGTTGTCCAGGTGTTTATTGAAAACTCCACTCGCATGCTTCCATCTAATATTGTTTTGTCGGTGGTGGAATTTTACACCGTTTCGAAAAGGACATTTAACATTCTTCTTATCCGAAATCTTGTTCTCCTCAACACTGCCGTCAACCTAGTTCGAAATACACGTGGGCTGAGATTCCGTAGCGGGTTTTTGTGGATGCGATTTCGTCGTATCACAAAAGTTGGTGTTAAACAGCTGCTGAGCGTAAGCTGTCTTTTTTTTATACAAAAATAATACTGCGAGGCCCGTTGTGACGTGAAACTAAATTGTCAAACTTAATGAGAGATTGGGGAGGGGGGGGTGGGAAGACAATGTCAGTGACATGCTCCAATGACAACAATCCGCACGCTCCAAGATGACCTTCAACCACCGCGGAAACATGCGTGCTGACAGAGCACCTCCCGAAGAACCAACTTCCACTGGAAATAAGTTTCGGTTCCACAGTTTGACGGTTTAGTCTCCGAGAAGGAACACCACAACAGTCTAAACTCCTGCCACTGATCTAGTATATTAACCGATGTCGTAAGCAATGTTACGCACGTATTATGTTACACCAGCCGGCTTTTAATATTCTGACCTGGGGAAGTGTAGGATTGCCTAGGACATGTTTAAAGCGCAAGATCGAGCCAGATTCCCTGCGTCGTGTTGCTATACAGTATTGATTAGTTGAATGTTCGGGGCCAAACTCGACTGGGGTGTTTTTAAACAACGTGGGCGTCATGTGGTGCGGAAATGGTAAAGTCAAAACAAAGTATTATGGTTATCTGCTTTATGACAAATTAGTAAATTTTGTTCACTTTCAACTGCTTCCATGAAGCGGGCCACCACAATCGAGAGATTCAGCCGGGTTTCAGGTGAGTCTCCCGTCAAAACCAAATTAGTATGCAATGGAACTTAGTTGTCGAAATCCATCCAATTTTGGTTTAAGCAGGACATAAAGGCTGACGAAAACTCGGGAGTTGCGCCTGTTTGATGAGGTCCAAAGGGGGGCAAAACCGGTCGTGGGCTGTCGAAGGGTTTTCAGCAACCTAATGAGTAGGGTGCTCCGTCCAGACAAGAAAAAACTCAACCATCGTCTATGCGTTTAACTGTGCAGTTCGTATGCTTCCAAAATCATAAAACGGGTTTTCGTGAACCTACATGAAAGGTCTCGCAAAACGTCGTAAGGAGCATCAAATTCAAGTTGCCTCATAGCCGCCATGCTTTTTACACTTGGTGTTTGGGCGGAAAACTCTAATCTCGCGCGAATATTAAGACAAAACATACTTTTGGCTTGTTTAGTGGACACGCATGTTCCTTGACATATACCGCTATCACACCTCGACCTTCACAGCTAAGAACTTTAACACCTTTAATTGAAGTGCTAGACACTTGCAAAAACTGGCCGAATGAATCATGCTCAGTGAACTTTAAGTCAATGATTATTCTTTATCTTTTAGTTGGACAACACAATATGCTACCTACGGGATTACAAGCCGCATGTTCGTGTTGCACTAGTCTCTGCCACATTCCTTTCCTACCCATTATGGTGTTGACCTTCTAGTTCAAAGGCACGCCGACGATTTTGTACTTTGATCTTTGGTTTGCGGAATCTCCACATATTCGAAAGCCACTTTTCTCCTCTGTTGATAATATCCAACACGATCCATGGTGGCATGATTAATGATAGTCGGTGCAAACATAGCGCTGCACGACCAATAAGAATGGAACTTTGTTTGTCTGCGAGCGCCAGTCAACGTCCTTGATGCCTTTCAGGGTAAAGGGCAGTTGCGGCTGCCAGTGATCAAACACCTGGGCACCGTACTGGCCATCTGGAAGCCACCGTGACCTATGGTAAACCCAAGATAGTCGGAGTACTGGCTTACTCTTTGTGCTGTTCATGCTGGTGATATTCTCACCCTCAGAAAACCTAGGGAAAACCTGAAAGACACGCGTACGAGCAGGTTGACCATCGTGGAACCGGAGAACAACAGTGTAAGATGACAAACGATCACCATATACCATAAAAGCCACCAGCTGGCAGACATTTTCATGACATCGGTTCAGCACTAGGACACGCATAATTACCTCTAGCTTTGAATAGTTTGGAAAAAGACGCTATGCTTTCAAAAGTTCCATTAAAAATCTACGGGAATGTCGATTTTTTGGAAACATGTATAAAACACTGGATACAGTTCTTGTTCGTCAGTCGTCTGTCTATTCAGTATGTAGCGGAAACTCCGTGCTGGGAGGGGGCCTCGCATAGCCCATTGCTGGGAACATGGGAAGAATGTTGTTTTCGGTAGACCCGTGTGTACAGTGCGAATGCACAGTTGGAAGGGATACTCATGTTATAATTTCCCGATGACGTATTGAGTGAACGCCGGGAATGACGGATCCGTCAATGAGTGTTGACGAAAACCCGTATCGTTTCTTTTTTTATTTATGCGAGATAAACAACTCTTGCCACTTGGACGTAATACGCTACTCATAAAGTTGCTGAAAAGTCTTCGACAGCCCACGACCGGTTTCGCCCTTCTTGGGGCTCATCAGGTAGGTGCAGTCCCCGAGTTTCCGTCAACCTTGTCTTACTTGAACCCAAATCGCACGAAATTAGCGAAACACACTCATTTGCAAACAAATTTGGTTTTGCGATAGGCGCACTTGGAACCCAGCTGGATCTCCCATTTATGATGCTTCTAAGCGATATTTCGAATATCGTACCAGATGAAACATGAGGCGGTCTGGTGCAGCACACACGGTTGCCTAGAAACATCAGAAACGAGAGATTCAGCTGGGGTTTAGGCGAATCTCCCCCAAAACCAAAGAGGGTATTTCTCTAACTCTTGCCAGTCTTTAACGGAAACAGGTTTTTTTTTAAAAAAATTGTTCCGTGCGCAGACCGTCAGACCGAATCAGAATTAAGTCCCATTCCATCACAAAAAATGAAAGTCTGCCAAGTGGTTCCGGAGGTAATTAAACTGCAACTATGCAACTATGTTGATTTCGGAAGGCTGCCGGTTTTAGGAAAATGTCCTCATTTGAAATTTAGGTAGCTAGTAACCGGGGGCTGAAGCGAATCCCAAATCAGCCTCTCGTTTACGGTGGTAGTCTTCCAAGAGTTTTCAGCAACCTTACGAATACTGTGTTCCATCAAGCAGACTACTCATGTTCCACAACTGTCAATGTTTTGACATTCAAAAGGAGTTTCCATCGGTCTCGGGCGGGGCTGGGGATGAGGAAAAAATTATACTGTAGACTTTTTACCGGAGATTTAGTTAGCAAAATTTTATCTTGGTTTGTTTCTTCTTTCATTCATGCTGACCAAAGTGTTGCACATTGTCATCCGTGAGATTATCAACATAAACGTGAGAGTTCTCATCCTTGGTATACATTGTCCAAGATTGTAAGGTCTTCTTGGGCTCGAGCCTCGGAAGTCATCGATTTGACCCACTTTTACATTGTACGGTAAAGTGGCCATTGATGAGGCATATCGAAACCATCGGCCGGAAGGTCGCGGGTTTGAAACTCACTGATGATGATGATTCTCAATAAGGGGGCGAGATGGTTCAGTGGTTAGAGCGCCATTTCACTGACCGGAAGGTCCATGGTTCGAACCCGACCTCTGCATCTCGACTTCCCCTGTTTAGGCTTTGGCAACCTGGCAGTATCCCAGCCCTCTTGCTTCCTTCTGGTGGCATGGCAGCTAGGCACCGAAAGGGGGCTACAGCTGAATGATGATGATTCTCTTTAAGGATGGAACATCTGAACAGAGCTTCTCGGCTTTTCAGCGTAGATCGGCTTCACTGACAGGATGAAAATTCTGCTGAGATTGTCGTGATGTCGTTTTGATCTCCGCGCCGTAATATCATAAACTAATAATACTACGACGTAAATAGGAACATCTATCGAATGGGCCAGTGGAACATAGCCAATTACAACGACAGCCAATCGGTGGCTTTTTCTAATTCCTAAAACAGCTGATTACGGTAGCGAAGCGCCAGTGTTGAGCACTGATGTTATGATGTTGATGGGGATGAAGTGACTTTGGGTTAGTGGTGAGTAATCATAATAACCTCAATGAAGGACAACCCCTTCGGGTTGACACTGCGAAGTGAAATTTTGAAAGTCGGTCGCGATCGATGAGACCGGTCTCTGAGTCTAACATATCAGTCGATCGATTAATCACTGGATTCAAACGGCGGGTTAAGAATTCTTTGACGCATAAGTTCCTATCTGTTCTGCCAATGTACAGATGTTTCGGCAGCTGCATGTGGATTGGGGTAAATAAGCGTTGCACATCGGGGTTTGATTCACTTGTTTGAGGATAGTAGGACAGTTGAATGGCTGGATACGCCCGAGGCATTGCGACACGTAGTTTCTGCCTTGTATTTAAGGTCAGCTGATCTTCGCGAAACCTCAACTTGAGGGAAATTTTCTCTCTTTTGCTGAATATTTAGCCTCTTGTTTGGGCCGTAGTATGTTGTGAGCATTATTGAACTCCTTCGAGTAACCTCTGTCAGCAACCAACGTCTCCTGGAAACAGACCGAAATACAAATGGCTCCAGCAGAGCCGAACGAAATGGCTCCTTTTACAAATCTAGAAGACCAAAATTGGAACACCGTAGATATTACCCAGCCTGTAGATACTTCCGATAAACGGAAAGCTAAAGTTGCCATCTGGGATTCAGTAGGGGAAAATATTTGAGAACGCAAAGGTTCTGTTAGTTTCTATCGTAAAAGATGGTAAGCAGTTGGGATGTGAATTGTCCTTTCTCTTAAGTTATTTGTTTGTATTTTCCTATTTTTACTTTGGTTTTTAATTTAATTTTTGGCTCCCCGTTAATTGTGGTGATTTTGGGTACTTAGTTTCGAAATTTCTTGACATTTTGAACCAGAAGGCTGCAAACAAGAACAAAGTAAAACCTACCAAAGGACCAGGAAGGCAAAAATTTAATGACAATCAGGTAGTCGAAGTGCGTTTGGCGGGTTGTTCTTGTATGGCCAGAAACTACCTAAGATATTTCACTGACGGAGTGCAAACGCACATTCCATAACTGTCAGCAGTCCTCACGTAAACAAGCTTTTTGAAGACGAGAGTATTTTACCAGTTGTCATGTCAAACAAATTATTTTTTGAGTGAGCTCAACTTTTTGTCAGACACACACCACATCTTGTGCTGGCGCACCTCATTTTATCCCGTGACCTCATCGGTCCCTAAAATGATTGTAGGACCAAGTAATCATGGCCTGAATTGTTTGGGCATTTATGGAGTTAATGACGATGGCTAGTTTGTACCTTGAAGGCAGGTTTGTTATCTGTAGCCGAAGCATTCGGAGGGTGTAATCCATATACCGGCAGGCAGTAATTAGAACAAAATTTATCCACGTTAGGATTGGCGTTTGCGAACAGCCTACTCTTGCGCTTGAATATACAAAGATTCTGCATAAGTTTACTGTCCGAGAACGATACTTTTTCCGGGCACAGAAAGTTAACAGCAGGATGGAACTAAATGAGCCGTTCCCGTCAAACCCCAAATTTAACTACTTGGTAGGATGTCTTCAATTAGACCGCGATTTGAAGAACTACAGAGTTTTTTTTCATTGGTGGTCCCAAGATCTGAACCAAAGGCGTGCTTCCGAGTGCTGTGGCTCATGCCTTTTGCAAAGCCATCTTAGAGTTCTCCCTGGACAAAAACTGAATCTCGGTTCACTGCGCTGACTGAACGTTTAACTGTGTGCTCTAATTTAATTTCCCTTTGTCATTGCATTTGACATTCGTCTCTTATCGACAGTTCTAGTACGGTTGATGGCAATTCAAACACTGACATGCGGGGGGGGGGGTGCTAAGGTTCATTGACCAAGTTGCCAGTAATTTAGATTCAAGTTTTCTGGTTTCTATTTCGGAAACCAGTGAACCTTATGCGTGATTGAACGATGTGGTGACGCACAACCACATCGAGTTTAAGCTGACTTGAGTTAGCTGCAGGCTGTTCGTTGTAAAACTTACTGTGTCCTGGAGGAACACACCCTAGAAAGAAGGCGGTACTCCTGGCAACGATTCACAGTTATGATGAAAGCCCGGGCAAAAGTCTCCATTGGAAGCTGGGATTCGTTCAGCTGTAGCACCCTTCGGTGCCTGACTGCCAGCCGCCCTAGGGAAGCACGAGGGATAGGAAACTGTCAGGTTGCCCAAGCCTAGACAGGAGAAGTCGAAAGGCAGACGTCGGGTTCGAACCACGGACCTGGTCGTAAAGGAATTTTTCGACAAACGAATATCATGTGCGTGTGTGTGTGTGTGTGTGCGAAATTCCTTTGCTTATTTTACCGATTTCGATAGCTACGACCAGAGCAGTAGTTCATCACGAATCCTCCAAGACGTCTGTTCGACTGTTTTCCTTCCTTTCCTATACAACACTCATCACCGGTAGCGACAGCAATACCGAAAGCGGATGCTCCATTGTCCCACGACCCCATATTCTTTGCCTTATGAAAGCCGTACTGTTGGAAGAAGGGGGCAAAACGTGGGAAGGATTAATACCAGAGGTAGTCTACCACGACACACGAACTTTCATAGCATTCATTGATCATTGATTATCGAGACCACGAAATAACTTCTGTGCCAAAATCACTTGCAAACTAAGAATGACTACGTAATGCACTACTCACAAGGTTGCTGAAAATTCTTCGACAGCCCAGAACCGGTTTCGCCCTTCTTGGGGTTTATCAGATAGACGCAGTCCCCAAGTTTCCGTCAACCCTATGTTCTACTTGAAATCACATTGCGCGGAGTTAGCGAAGTACACTCATTTGCAAACAAATTTGGTTTTGCGAGAGACTGACCTGGAAACTAACTGAATCTCTCGTTTCTGATGTTTCCAGGCAACTGAATGTGCTGCATCTGAGTGTATTCCGCTAATTTCGTGCAGTTTGGTTTCAAGTAGAACATGAGGTTGACGGAAACTCGGGGACTGCGCCTACTTGATGAGCCAGCCCCAAGAAGGGCGAAACCGGTGGTGGGCTGTCAAAGAGTTTTCAGCAACCTTAGTAGTGCATTACGTACATAGATGTATCGCGATATCTCAAATATCGTAGCAACTGAAACATGAGCGGCCTAGTGCAGCACATTCAATTGCCTGGAAACATTAGAAACGAGAGATTCAGTTGGGTTTCAGGTGAGTCCCTCGCAAAACCAAATTTGTTTGCAAATGAGTGTATTTCGCTAAGAATGACTACTTGAAAAATTTTTGTAGAACTGCGCGTTTTGTGCACATTAAATAGAATGCTTCTAAGGTAATTTCTGTAAACTGTACACCGGCAAATACTTTAGATTTATTCGGCCAACCGACAGTCTTGTCAATCTAATGTTGCCAAACTGGCCCTACATGTGACACCAAAATACCCAACTTACAAGAGGACATTTACTTCACCAAACTGGATGACCTCATCTCAACCTGAATTGAAAATCAATCCACCGGGGAGTTTATTCCGACAAACTAATCACTAATATGAAGATACCGCCTTGTTTTATAAAAAAAACCCTACCTTCTGGCCTCTTTTGAGCATTACTGAAACCTGACAAGAAGACGTGCGGACTGGTTCCTCCATAAGCTAACCAGTCAGCCACCTGAGAAATCGTTTTGCCCGCCTCTGGCTATCGTGTAAATCCGGATAGACAGCATACCGAACGACCACTGCACCAGCAGCACCCCACCCACACTCAAGTCCTTGGCACAAAATTCTCCAAGCAACTACACAGTGCGTCTTCCTTTAGGTGTTCGTACTAAGAATGAAGTCTGGTCGGTGAGCGCAAGGAAACCTCTCCTAATAACTACACGTGCGATTTTCCCTTCTCCGAAACACAAATCACCCACAAAAGATGATGTAGTGGTGCCTCAGCGGAGATGGATGGGAACTGACCTGACAATCCTTGATGTTTGGTATTTTATCAGCGCAAGAAAAAGTGAATAGAGAAAAAAGCTGGGAGGTAAATTCTCCCGGTCACGTATATATGTAACAGTAACAATTGCAGATCTGATTATCCGTAGTCTCAGGAAAAGACAACCAAACCGGAAAACCCCTGAAAAACATATTGGCACTCATCGAGTCCAAAAGAAATTCAGCTATGATGCTAGACAAGAATGTGCCCAGAAGATACCCATCTGAATAAAATTTGCCTTCTCATCGTTCCTTCAAACCGAATAAAAAGCACCTTCTCAGAAGGGCGTCACAGACTCTTTCGGGGTGATTCTCTGTCCTCCTCTGGGTCACCGTACACACACGGCATTAGAAATCTATGGAAGGGATAACTTGTACCTGCTTTGGTCAGTCTGAATGTAGGCGAAATATCTTCTGGTAATACTCAAGCTATTTTTAACCAGTGCAAAAGAAGTCTGGAACATTCTCAAAGAGCTTGAAGCAACAAAATTAAGATTGGAGGCGAATTCATTACTAAACGCTGAAATCAAGATTTACCTTAAACAAGAAGAACTTTGTTCACAGGGCTTGGCAACTGGTTTTTGATCGATTACAGGCGTCATTAGCGCAAGGGTGGCTGCCCACAATACACGTGTTACCAGTATTTTGAAAAATTGAACGGAAGTTGGTCTTTTACTAGTTGCCAAGCTGAACGTCTAAGACGAAACCCCCTGGAGTTCGTACCCCAACCAATTCGTTCCTTTCCTGTTTTGGTCTTGGGACACACTCAGTGGGGCGTCAAGAGAAAATCGGCCAGACCATGGACAAGAAGCGTCATACTAGTCTGTCTGGCTTGCAGATGACCATGATATGTAAAACGCCAGGCTGGAGAAACACGATCCCCGCTGTGATACCGATATAATGCGATTTTGGTTTTGCTCATCGGTGGGACAGCTGAACTGGGTGGCCTACCCCTGTTGTGTGTGAAATTACTATTGGTGCTTTGAAGCGGATAGGGAAATTGGTTGAATACGGCGTACAGCCCATCTCTTCTAATGAAACACAACAAACGTTGCGAAGAACTCTGTTTGCAGCAGGACATCATACCTGGAGCATACAGACTGTGTCGACGGAGGACAGTGAGTAAGGGTGGACAGGAGATTCCCAGTTTTGTGTGTTCAGCAACTGGAGATGCTAAATGGCGAACAACTCGTGTTGATGACTGCCTTGTATCAACTTGCATGAATATGCTTAGGCCAAGCACATCTTAAGGCATGCAAGTTGGGTGTCCCAATAAACTGGATAAACTGGTGACCATTCGTAAAAGTGACATACTACTCACAAGTCAACCATTTAGTCACTCATGTACGCTTTGGAGTGATCCATATTGTCAGTGAAGTGTCTGAAGCAAACGTTCTCTTGTGATTCCACCCTGTAAGTGATTAGTCTATACTGAAGGGCCGAGAAGTAGTTGTTTTATTCCTGTTAGGAATCATCAGCAGTTCACACTTCACGAATAGCTAGAAGGATTCGAGCCTGAGATCTCCCGGTTGTTACTAAAAGACTAAACCGTTCGACCATGAGCGGTTAAACCCAGCATGACTAAATGACGTTTAAAGCGGATATACGATATTCGAGATATCGCGATACATGTATATTCGTAATGGACTACTCATAAGGTTGCTGAAAACTCTTCGACAGCCCACGACCGGTTTCGCAAACGGGAGATTCAGCTGGGTTCCAGATGAGTCTCTCGCAAAAACCAAATTGGTATGCAAATGAGTGTATTTCTCGAAAACAGTGCAATTTGGGTTCAAGTAGGCTGAGGAGACTCGGAGACTGCGCCTACCTGAAGAACCCCAAGAAGGGCGAAACCGGTCGTGGGCTGTCCAAGAGTTTTCAGCAACCTTGTGAGTAGTTCCGTTTATGGACATAGCATCATTCTTACTTTGTTTGCAAGATTTACAGCGCCGAGAGGACGACGACTTCACTTGACATGTAAATTGTTCTCCCTTTGGAGCTACCTAAAGTTTTCTTGGCATCAGTAAGGGGTTGAAAGTTCCCAACCTCGCTACCAAAATGACTAAGTGTAGCTCCAAAGGAAGAACAATTTACACGAGAAGCGAGCCTTGTATCTTCTAATTCTTGATTCGAAAAGTCTGTCAAAATTTGATCACGTGATATGAATCTCGTGACTGAAGGATTGATAGCGTTATATCCTGTCTAAAGTCGTGTCAGTTACATTGCTGATCAGTCCTTCGTCTCCAAACGGTTTAGTCTTCAATTTTTAGCCAGGAAACTGCGGGTTTGAATCACCCCTGAATTTTCACCAGATGCACGCAGCTGATGATTCCCAGAAAGGATAAAATGGCTTTACAGTGCTTCTCAAGCTTTGGATGTGAATTGACTTCGTTTGCAGATGACACATGCAACATAATTTAAGACTTTTCTTCTACCACCAGGTAATTTTTTGCGCAACGTCTAACCTGGTGATTCAATTTATGCGAGTCAAGGATAACTAACTGGTTCGGATTCAGTCGCCTAACTCCGTGGTTAGCCCCACATCTCATGGAACACATGCAACACATGTTCGTACTTGTACAGTCGCCGAGGCTTGACCGTTAGCTTAGTTCCGGCTATCGGGCAACTGGTGCAAAAGACGGTTACTTACTGCAGTGACGCATTCCGAGAAAATCGATTCCTAGTTGGAACAAACAGCTTGTATACAGGTTCTGGCGATGACACAAACCATAATCTGTTGTGTCTATCTTCAGCTCCAGCGCACCTCAAACGATTTAGGGTGACCCGACCGTATTTTTGACCACGTACGCTTTCCGGAATCCACGTTCCCTTGGTTCGATACCAACTACCGTCTTGCGGGAAGTTTCAGAATACATGTCCATAGGTGTCAAGATCAGTGTCTTGACTGGATGGGAAGAGTGCTCGACCGTGGGTGACGTGAGTACGAATTCCGAAAATCGTCCTGACCGAGTAGTACCTTTGTCTCCAACCAGGCGCTGAGGTTCTCACCAACGAAATCAATCAACGTACCTATAAAAGCTCGGATTATATAAACCTTTTGTATAGCGACTGATTGTTGAGAGGTTAAAATTAAGTGTGGCCTTCGTGGGTTCAGTGGCTAGCTGGGAATAGAGTCTCAACTGAATGGACTCTTGTGGTCGGAACCACGAATGCCTAGGTACTTTAGTGATCGCGTCTATATTTGACTGTCTTTCTGTCTTCCTCTGTTCTCAGACCTCACACAGCCCATAGAACTCCTAACGTCAACAGTCAAACCACTCAGCAGTCGAACATTTTTCTCCGGTCTGGGTGTTCCCACTATCGTTGAGGAGGAAGAGGAGGTTTCTGTGGACTACGACACAAGTCTGATGACGTCATCCATGCACAAACCAGCGTCGGAATATCTGGACGGTCCTCCAGTCGCAACCGTGCACCATTTGACACAGGAGACACCCGAAGAGGATTACCCACTTCTGCGTCCGGACTACTTTGTAAAGTAGGCTGGGAAATTTTGTTCGGTTTACTACCCTTCTCGCAGTTTATGCTTGGCTCTGAGAACACTTTCGTCCGTCATACGAAACCAATTTTCTGCGTTCTCAATAAGGTTCACTAGGCTTTTTTGTTGTTGTGAAAATCGTTGCAGTTGTTGACACGCAGGTGACCATAACTGAACAGACATGTGAGCTCAGTCGATCACCTGCGCATTTATACAAGGATCTCATTTATGTCAAACTTGACAGTCAATTTGGCCGGTACTTTTCATTTTCGTAAACACACCTGACATTCCCATAGGGGAGGTGTTGCCCCACTTCACCATCAACAAGTAAGGCACACCGGTTTCAAATCAGTAACAAGCAGACAACAGTTGTGAATAATTGAATTTTCGATCGATAAGCTAGTCCGCTGGAATGTCACTGGGTTGGAACATCATTTAAACTTGCAAAGCACTAACACAAGCATAACAAGTCCAGAATTTTACCGATCACTATATGGGTCAGGAATAAAGACCATAAACCAAACGCCCATGTTAGAAAAACCATCTTGTCAAGAACCATACGTTGATGTCTTTGACATGCACCGTTGCACGCGTATGACAACCAGGCTAGCCTGTCTGTTAAGTTTTTCAGAAAGACAAAAGCAACAGGTGTTAATTTCATTTTCGTCCACCTCTAACACAGCCGACTGTCGACCAGATTTTCAGGTTGCACTGACTGTACGCACGGTTCTGTATCCACGCCGCTCTCATTGGAACAGATTAGTATGGTTGTTGTTTTTGGTGTGATGAGATGTTGGATAGTTTAAATGAAGACTTCGTCCTGTAAGTGGAATCAGTCCACGCCAAGAAAAACCGGAAAGTACCACACAGCTGTTTTAGCCTTATTGGGAATTGTAGAGCGTATCGAAGTGGCAGTTGAAGTCTAAATCTTTCGGTCACGATCGGCTGATCATCAATATGAGTACAGGTATTCCACTCAAAACTCATCAGTAATACACATGATCGTCTGTACGTGTGAATAAACTCAGATCACATTAGTTTCACAGATGTGAAATCACCTCTGAACTGTTGAATGTATCCAGGCCTGATCGATGTTTCTTGTCTTCTCCGACAGCTCGGGGGACGACACGGTACCTAATCTATTTGTGTCAAATCTAACCGGTCCGATGGAGAGATCGAAGCCCTAAAAGTACTGAATAGAATCGGATTATCGTTTTAGACACCAGGTGAAGTTCGGGGTTCAGCGTTATTATGAATACTCAGTTGGCAGCAAGTCGTACAGGCACACCAGGGTGCGTTTTACGCTCGTTTGAATTACAAACATACAGTAACGTTATTGGTCTAGCTGAGAATCTGTACGCACCATATCGTCCTTAGACGAGGTTAGAGATACCAATGTACGACGGGATTTTTTCAGGCTTTCTATGAATTCCTAGATGAGGTTGGGGAACGCCAACTCATTTTTATACGGGGTTTTTGCCGACTGTTTTCATTGTCCTGATCACTTTTGAAGGGGGCTGAAATTAGGTAACTGAATCTGTCACCAGGTTTAGTTCAATCAATGAGTTTCTTAGAGTATTTTTTGGTAATTAACCTGCCACACTGTCATCTGCGCCTCACCCCCACGACTTCTTACATTTCCAAGTATTACAAGACAAGCTTGGTGACCTGAAGGTCCATGGTTCGAACCCAATCGTAACACCTTGACTGCTCCTGTCTAGGTTTCGTCAACCTGGCAGTACCCCGCACTTCCTTCGGGTGGCAAGACAGCTTTGCATAGAAAAGACGTTTCGACTGAACGATTGACTGATTTGCTAATGAGATAAGCGAGAGGAATTCACAGCACTATCTTTTACGCTAGTGCATACTTTCACAGTGATTACATGAACCGGACTGTTTATTCAGTCCATTCTAGTTCAAGGATCTATTCGCTGACCTCGGTTATTACTGGCAAGAAATGTGTAAACCCTGGCAAACCTTTTATGAGAAAACTTAATCAGAGTAAAAAATTAGGCAGAGCAGATGCATGGAAAAGAAACCTGCATGTCAGCCAGCTGCGCCGGTCATTGCCGTTTTCCTGGATGGGAACCCCGAGACGGGCCACATCAATGGTTGGAGGCATTGTCAGACATGGCGCTCTCAATGGCGCTCCTGCATCCGAGCTATTGCCTTCAATGCAGAACTCCCTTCCCAATCCCTCCACTTAACGGTCCACTGACAGTGCTGTATTTACGCACGAATTTATCAGCTCCCGGCTCCGATGCGCGGCTGCCTACCCCAGCTTCTCAAATCATCGGTGAACGAAACCGTGGCGGCTAAAACCACCGTGCGACAAGTACGCCGTTCTTGCAGCTGATAATGATGATGTAAGTCGGTGTAAAGGTCATCTGACGCGGCCAAAGCCTTATGCAAGGGAGCAGTAGATATAAGACCAGCTTATTTAGAGAGATTGGGCAGATACTTTTCTGCGCGTACTCAGACTTTCTGCTTAATTCCACTATAGAACACAATGCAAGATATTCTGGTAGTTTCAACCGCGTCCAGAAGATGGGCTAAATCTCCCACATCGTTTTGATCCCCCTAACGAAAAACATGCTTCCAACAAAGAGTGCTATTTCCGACGTACGTTCTCTCCAGGGGGGGTTTGGAAACACTCTCTTCTACCTCTGTACAAGAAGATTTCATCTGAAGGTCGTGTCGAAGAGCGAAACGGAAGTGAGGACTTTGGATTTTCTACACTGTAGACTTGGCATTTCCTTTATGTGCAAGACATCCACGTTGGGATTTATTGGGGAAAAGAGCGTAGATTCGCATTCGATATTCGCAACGTCCTCAGTGATAATACGGAATGCACTGCACCTAATCAGTAAAAAGGACATCATTTTACAAATGGATAGAAGTTACATCTGTGGTGTTGACTCAAATTCACCCACCGCATGGAACCAAATGTACTGAGTTGTGCCATCAAACAATACTAACTGACCGCTTAGTTCAGTTGCGATGTAGCACCATTCATTCAAATGGTGGCATCGCATTTTGGTAGTTTTACTGATAGGTCCGTCGAGTTAATTATACTACTCTGGAGACCGTAGGTGAGGAGTGTAGAGCAAATGAATTACGGAGGACGCAGTGTGTCCTCTCAGTCGTTGGGTATGACCGGTATTTGCGAAATACGGTTGATAGGGAAGAAGGTTCACATGTTAGTATGTGTATTGTAGTTACAAATCTTCACTGAACTTCCAGTCGACAGGCAATGTTTACGTCATGCGCTTACAGACTCAAATGCATTTGGTGGCTTGTTTCGTCGTAGACCTTTACTTATTTGACTATCAGCTGGCCGGATTCACTTGCCTGCCCGTGTTGCTATGTCTGGTGTCTGAAGTTTGAAGCTGTGACCAGTTTCGAATGGTTCTCCTGCCGACAGTACAGGCTTCAGCCAAAGTACAACATGCTTTCGTGCTGAAGAAATTTTTTTCTAACCGATGTATCAATCCGGATATGTTGCCGACTCCAAACGCCCAACATTGTGCACAATTCCAGCTGATTATTCCATTTTTCTGCGCAAACTAACGCGGATACAAATGTCAATCATAACAGTTCGCTCTGTTCACCTCAAACTTTATGTATTTACGTGAATTTGGGCGTATAAAAAAGAGTGTAGGCAAGACAGAAAGATGTCTGTCCATTCGGTAATATGCCTCAAGCCTGCTTAGGCGATTAAGCACCAAGCTACTCTTCAGAAATGACTTGTCCCAGATCTAGCGTGGCTAGTAGACCGAACGCATGCACCCAGAAACGTGTTTCTTTTTTTATTTGATAAGGGCAAATCTATCAGAAGCCAAAACAGGTTCATCTAATATCCTGAATTCCTGTCCCTTTTCCCTAGCCGTGCCTCTCATCCAATGCCGTTCATCCTTTCCACTGCACAACTCACATTGTGACCCGAATTTTTCCATCTCCAGATTTATTCTCATAATACCTCCTACGCCTTGTGTCAACCACATGTCTCCAGGACAGATTACAAGCTGGGTGAGAACCGAGGGGGAGCATTCGAAATTTCGAATTTTTCCGTATTCCGGCTATATATATGTACACCATATATACTATACTATATACTATAATATACTATATACTATAATATATATACTATACTATATACTACACTACATATACTATACTGTATTATATATATATATAGTAATATAAAATGGAAGCCTAAAAACGTCAGCTAATCTGCACCGTACTTTTCTGATTTTCAAGACCACTGTGAGCTTCACTCAATCTCATCACTAGTGCTCTCTCAGTAAATCGTCGGTTACATTTCTGGGCTCTATATCGGAAAGCCCCTTTGTGGCTTGCACTTTATAGTTAATGGTGATCACAGAACGACCGATAAATCATGTCACAGTTTGCCTATCAAGCGCGATTGGTAAAAGGACAAACATGAAGGCGGAATATCCAACTGCATCAGTTTGTTACTAACGTCAGTATTGATCTCTCTGTCCTAATATTATGTCGATCACATCCTGCTGGGACGGTGTACTTCTTTCCCGATATGATACGCTGATGCTAGATGTCTATTTTTGAATTGTTTGTTATACTGTTGCTCGGATAATCCCCGGAGGAGGGGCTATGTATCGGACACAAAGTGCATGCAAGATTCGTCACCGTTTGGGCAGGAAATGGATAGTTTTACGTTGTTAAACATGTGGTGCGCGAGCTGCTATTAGGAACAGTCCAGTTGTGTTGAATCTCCCGGACCATTTAATAGAGTCGGAATTGTTCCCAGCCTCGACATTGAACACATTTTCGAGTTTGACAATGGATTCAGTCTGTTCAATTTATTGCGACTGATTCGCCTTTGAGGACCCACTGTATATATGAACGAAAAGAGCCATATGGTCTGCAAATCGGGCGTTCGTCGTTACCCATGAATACGGTAAATATGTTAGAGAGAAACCTTGTTTGCTGATTGATGTTTGCCCTAGCATGATCGATCAGTCTCAAGGTTAGATGTCACGTGTGATCGATAATCACCCCGTTCTTGCACCAAAAGCAAAGGCACCAACCATTTATTTGGCAATACGGAAGTATGGTGCGCGAGTCGACGCTACCAGTGTAACGGTGAATACTACTGATGAGGCATGCGAGTAGTCTGTCTTCTCGCAAATTCGCTTCGCGTCTCTTGAAAAGTCAGATCTACTACGGAATTTGTGGACTCGCTTTGTAGCATTTGCTTGCAGTTGAGTAACAGTCAACGAATATCCAGGAAAGTTCAGGAAGACGCGTCCAAGGAGAAGATAGATATTTAGTTAATTTGGTGTTTCTCTAATAAACAACTCCGCAGCAAAGGCCTTCTTCCTCTTCACCCGAGTGTGAGTAAGGTCACATACTGATTCATAGAGTCTCGAGACCGAGTACCCGCAAGATCACGAGGAAAATCTGAAGAGCAACCAAAGTTATCCACAGCTTTCTGTCCGATCCAAATGGACCCACATGAACTTTAGTTTGGAAGGAGGATACAGGATATGGGCAAAATAAGACTTGTGCATGCAGCCCCAGATGCCTTTGAGCTACAGTTTCCTGGGATTAGTTGTTTGTTTCCGAAGCGTTCTGTAATCGTTACACTGCCCTACGTCCAAAGCACACGAGGATGAGAAAAGTCGCTGGATAAACTGCTAACATGCTCAAGATCTGGCTGACAGAGTCGCAAATATTTCGGACTCAGGTACTGCTGGCATGAGTTGTAGGACGAAAAACTACCCCTCAGTTATCGGGCTTGTGTAGCTGGTTTGTGTAAAGACTTGGGGTGCAACTTCCACAGGCTGGAAAACTCAGCTGGATACTCTTGAAGACACACACCAAATATTGGACGACCTTTTCTATCCATCTACTCCAGGAAGCGGACCAAGATTACTGACCTTTCAACATGACGTCGCATTAACTCATCCAAATCAGGCAATTCCTTCATAAAATCAATATCCTGGATCAGCGGTACCACTTGTTCCCACTTTCAACGCATAAACTGAATGTCCTCCTTTGGGTCCGTGAGCTTCCATATTTTAGGTTTGGCGTTTCGCAACCAACACCAACTACATTCGTGTCTGACACGAACTACAGTCCTCAGAGGCAAAACGGCCAGGGAGCATTGCTCCCACTCTCACTCGGGGGCATAAAGTCAGGGTGAAAATTTGCAGTGGATTCTGATTTACGCCCGCATCATGTCAACCAACATGCGCCAACTCACGGGAAAAACGATATCCTCGTGCTATCGAAACATGAATAGATGGTCCGAAATACTTTCCAGTTCCCTGGGCGCCAAAACTGCCTTTTGCTTCTTGAATCTGGCCAGGTCAGGAGTCAATCATTCCAATCAAGATGAAGTTAGTCCTTCAAGGAGGCCCAAAAAACGACGCAAGACTGATTGACTTATCTACTTGCATTATGTTGTTAACAAGTTAACGCCCCCAAAAGGCTAATTTTTGGAAAGTGCGGCAACGCATTCTGTGCAAGTTTACGCAGCAGCGGCTTGGAACTCTTCACTGTGGATCACTTTGTTACAAAGATGGTTAAACTGATTTTTATGACTCAAATCCAACTTGAATTTTACACAACCCTCGGATTCGACAACCCTTTGATTAATGCTACGTCACGTTAGGTGTGAGATCACTCTGATTTTCACCTTCCGATGAGCTACCGGACGAGAAAATACTCTGTTTCGTGTAAAAATGCGTCTGTTTGCCTCGAATAGGGCTAGAAATAAACGAGCCTGCATGTTTACCAAAGGTTCTGCTCGTCATCTATTGCCTTATCTACGGTTACTTGTCGTCGTTGTTTGTCTTCCTCTTGGTTTACACAAAAAATGCCATCAAAACATTATTGCCATTAGAATGCCAGATCACAGGTCCACTATTAGGAGGCGCATGTCATCCGAGGCAGAGAATAAAGCGTTACACTGAGACAGGTCGCATTGACCAAACTCTACTGTCCGGTCACACTACTGTTAAATCAAGCCGTAATGGCCAGGCTATATCATATCCGGAATTTACTCACAAAAAGCCAAATAATCACCTGATCGAAATGACGTTTTTCTCTTACACGGATTCGGTTGTTAATTTCTCAGGTTTGCTTTTTCTCAGGGAAATCACATGACTGTCTGCTCACACGTGCTTCGAATGTAACTTTATACCGTCAGACTGAGAAACAGAGAATACATTGTCCTTGTAGAGTGGCCCGATTGTTTCGAGTTTTATTCCCTGCCGATTTCTGGTTGAATATAACTGGCGCAAACACGGTTATCGGCCAGGTTGTGGTGGGAAATCACAATGGTCGTGCAATTCGGCCACGGCTTCATTGACTTTTGCAATTACAATAGCTTGCCTTGAGTTATTCAGTAGTATAGGGAGATTGCTGAATTTTTAATTTAGATTTCGTCCTGTAAGTGAAACCAAGCCGTATTGAAAATCCGGGAAACATTGTACAGCTGTTTCATCCTAATTGAGAATCTTCAAGAGTGCAAAGCACACGAAACTCCGGTAGGGAGTTTCCTACCCGAGACGTTTTCACTCGGTGGTTGAACACTATCTAATCGTCCAACCTTAAGCGATTGATTCGCAATGTAACTGACTCACATTTAGACAGGATTTGACGTCACTCATCTTTCAATCAATATCACGTGGTCACGTGTTAACTGGTCTTTCGAGTTGCAAATTCTTAGATCATGAGATAAATTTTATTATTACTGTGAGCTACTTATAAAAGCCGCAGAATTTGGGAAAATAGTTTTTTTTACTGTTTTTTACTGTGAGGTTTATGAATTCAGGTTTTTTCACTGACAAATTGTTGGAGTTGATATAGCTAAGATCGAACTATTCGCCTGAATTCAAGCGGTAATTAGGTTTTCTCGTCCGAATCATTGGAATCGTCTGAATCGTTTGCATTTCCTGTTACGTTTAACTAACTAATTATGTAAATGCGTTTTCACCTTCATGTCTTGTAGTGTTGATCGTTCCGAACACAGCAGCGGTGGCACAACAACAAAAAACAATCGAGAATTTTCACCAAAACTTGGGGAAAATGTTGAAAGTTTGCGAGATTCATTTGTGGCCTGCCCTTCTCTGCTTCAACACACGGCTGACGAGATCTCCCACAGGTCCAGTACACCACGCGGGCTCCCCTTACCGGCAGTTCTACGGTGGCTGGAATCGACTCAAACGGCCAATGAGCAGCGGGCAGCTCAGACTGAATCTCCAACTGGTACGAACGTGATAACTTCCACAGCTCTGCATGTTTCCGGCAATATCCCTGTCTTTTCTGGCCCAACCTTTTCCGATCCTAAGACGAAACAAGAGCCTAGAACAACCGGTGAGGAAGTCCGAGTTACGCGAACGACTAATCCTGATACAGTTTTGGTTCGTTTGCTCAATACAAGACGAGGCGAAAACCTGGGTATTCAAATCAAACCGGTGTTTGTGGACTCAGCAAAGCTACCACGGGAAGCGAACATTCAGTCAAACACCACAGATCGAGTGTGAGTTACGGGGGCTAGCGAGCTTGGTTATTCTCAGCTGCTTAGTTCTGTGTGTCGGATGTGAAGTCCACTGAGAGTGTTAATAGTTTCATCCTCGGCAAGCCATCATCGCTAGCTTATACATCCCCGTCGCCAAAAGTGTAACTGCCTCTGTTTTGGCATATCTATCACGACTATTCCCCTCCCCCCGTAGCACTAGCCACCATCTCTGCAAATCGTCTCATATCGCCCACAAACACTTTCACTGAGCCAGTTTCACTAACCCACAATACCATACTCACTGCTATAACCACAAAAAGGAACTGTTTCCTACTTCATCCTGAAATCTTTTTCACGTAACATCATTCTGATATTTTTGTAAGCATTGTTGAAACCCGACGTAAATCAGAGGAGAACTCGGTGGGGCGTTCGATTACAGTTTTGCAAATTATTCGGGGAACTTCAGCTGACGATCGAATCGAACCGCCTCGTAATCTTTATCAACACAAATACTCGCGTCAGATTTTTCCGAGAATTTTATCAAAACTTCGTATAACATATGCCTGGACGTGGGGAGGACATGGTGACGACACCGATTGCATGCCCACCATTGTTTCTAGCAACAACCGCCCGTACAGCAACCTACTTGTGTTAGTTTAGAGCTTCTGTTTAATGGAAGAGCCGCGTTCGATGGACTGCCAAGTCGTCCAGCTGCAACATTTTTAACGCCACCACCGCCGTCGCCATCATCATCATCCTCACCATCAACTCCATTTTGACTGTTTCACAAAGTGAAGACCGATCTACCCAACAGCATTACTATCATCATCAGAGGCGTCCTCACGTCCAACAGAAGTGCTTGTCAGGACTAATGTCATCACTAAAGAGACCACACACTTTAAAGTCTACGTCATCTTAGAAATATACTGGCGACGGGGAAATTTGTGATACACATCAACGATGTGGCTCGTCATCCTGCTGATTTAAGTAGTTAAATAGTCATACAGTATGTTCACAGCGCCCACTGAGTTAAAGTTCAATTGTACTGACGGCAGGTATCTGGTTAACATGTAGGTCGTTGGTTGGGTTACCACACGAGGCTTTACACCCAACTTAGTTGTAAGGGTTAACTATGACCGGTGTGCTTGATGCAGGCACCGAAATTTCCACAGTTAGCAGTACGTTTTCGGCACAGGACTGAAGATGTTTCTCGAAATTTCGATACCTCGCACACTGCAACAAGCCAGAATTCCCTCTCTTTTGTCTTAGACGTTTTTTATGCACTCACAAGAACGTATGGCATGTATGTGTTTTACAAACTGAAATACCATCGTTGTCCTTCTATTAAAAACCAAGTTCAAGAATGATCCAGTTTTGTCTAACAACATCATGCTTTCCGATGGACAAAAGCATCATTCATCTTCATCATCCATGTTTGCTCAATTCCAGGACACACCTGCGTGCGTATGCATCCGCATTTTCTATGACGGGGAGACGCGAGTGTGTGTGTGTGTGTGGAAACATTTTAGCGAATGTACAACACCAATTTCCGATAGGTTGCATGTAAAAGAACCGGTTGAATGATTGATGTTTCTTCATGTTAACGAAAGACATGGGTACCAGGATGCGGAATTGAAGCATACCAATTGTGTTGGACGAGGTTGTGCTCTCCTACAGCTGCGGACTAACATCGCGTCAACAATGAAATACTTTGTTGCGATTGTCCGCTTATTTTACCGGAGGATATTCGTCTTGGTAACGTGATATGCAAATCCGGGGACGTGGTGTCCCAGTGACGGGGTGAAGCCTAATCTGTCAAACGGTTGTGAGCACTCTTCAGTGGAGTTTAAAGTTTCGGACGAATCTGTCAATCTGTTGAACCGATTTGATCATAGCATATCGAGAGGGCTTGCACATGGAGTGCACTTTAGTGATGAAGTTAGGCTTGTTTGCTTGAAATAAATTGCGCTGAGGACTTAACAGCGGAGAAATCTAGGGGGCTTTCGAAAAGCATCTACAATTATATGAGGAGGGGGGTCAAAGGACGCTCACTATTAGTTGAGCAGCAAGAAAACAAACCTACTTCTTTTTAAAAATGGCCGACTGAGTGACAGTTTGACTGAACTGCAGCAAGTAGTACCTGCATTTATATCAAAGTATATGACAGGCTCTGACCAGTCCAGATTTTCCTATCGTGACGCACAAGAACTCCTGTCTCACGAAAACCAACAGGACATCTGGGCATGCTGCAAAATATTCTGGGATAGTTTTCAAGGAGATGATCGCCTTCTCTGGACCCTTGACCAATCAAACTAGCGACAAGAAGCTGGTTTTTGGATTCCTGTTCAGAAAAAAAATCAAACTGACTGTTGGGCTGTAAAACCCTTTCGGTGCCTAGCTGCCATGCCACCCGAAGGTTGCACGAGGGCTGAGATACTGCCAGGTTGCCCAAGCCTAGACAGGGAAGGTAGAAAGACAGAGGCCGGGTTCGAACCACGAACCTTTCGGTCAGTAAATTTGCGGTCTAACCACTTGAGCCATCTCGCCCCCTCAGAAGAAAAAATCGGCTCCTTTTGTTTATTTTTCGCACCGTAGCTTATGGCTCGTAATCGTCTTTGTCACTCACCAATTGTCCCACATAACCTATGTGTACTAAGACGGTTCTGTGAACTGAGCGCTCCGTGAAAAAGCTGTACTCTATACTTGCGAAGCAATAGCCCGCAAAACCAGGTTATTCAAATTCCATAACTCTCTTTCCTTGATTTTGTTTAGCGAATCCGGTCTTGAAGTACACCACATCATGCCACATGGTCGCGTTGCCAAGGAAGGCTGTCTGTCTGTCGGGGACAGAATTCTGAGCATTAACGGAATATCTCTGGCGGGTATGCCGTTTGAAAAGTAAGCAATTTTCCCAGTCATTTCTTTTTTTGATGTAGTGAATATGGTTGGTGAAGGTTTTGCCGAAAAAACTACCCGATTTGATGAGTATCTTGGCACAGCCTATCTGATCGACTGCCCGTCTGATTCAAATGTCGCTTAATTGCTCTTGGAGTGTTTCTCTGTGTGTTTTTGACATTTCATCAACTCAATTTGTCCTGTTCTAATCGCATTTCTGCTGAACGTGTGCACTATATACTGAAACGTTAGGCTGCAATACAAAATTATCTTTCCACTTTGTGCATCCGTTCTTCTGCACATGCAAACTTCCTTCGATTTCCGTCTTAGATAGTCGTCAGCGTCGTACGAACAAATAACTCCGAACCAGTAACTTTGATTAGGAGGTTGCTAAACCAATTTTGCCCGGGGAACCTTTGGCTGGACCTTTGCACCTGGGCACAGTTTTGTATGAGGCATCGCCAAACAGAAAACAGCAACATGGAAAGTACTTATTCTTGGAAAAATAAATGTGTTTCCCATCGTAGTTTGACCCCAGTGGGACCAGATTTCACCTAACGACTGCGATATCAACTCCAGATTCACACAAGCAAAAGGGATATGCATGAATAATCCTAGTTGGACCTTGTAAGATATTCTTCAACTACATTGGTGCGCAGCTGAGTGAACTTCACGAATTTTGTACCATTTCGATTTGAGCGAAGGGAATCTCAGGGATTGTGTCTACCAAAGTCGATGAGCTATTGGACAATTTTTAGCACCCTTATGGTTAGTGCTCCTTTAAGAAGACGTATAACACGTTCTAACACCAACGGGGGCACCTTGTTTTGCCCACTGGCTTGTTGAGTATACATATATTTAAGTTCAGCATAGACCTCTTTATTGGATGGCCTTGTTGATCGAGCACTTCCCCTGTGTGTTGCTGTGCGTTTACCGTTGACACTTAGCTCCACTTGCTGAGGTCATTGAAGGTCATCGGAGGAAGTTTACGTAGTGCACACTACGCATAGATATTTCTGATTCGACTTGACTGAGATGCTTCTCGGTTACAATCACAGTTCCTGTTCTACATGTCTGTTTTTATCGCTGGAATTTCGTGGACGCAGCTGCGCTGAAACGATCTGTGTATCCACCTGACAGGGTTTCGGGTCAGGTGGTAGACGGAGCGCTACACTGTGCCAACGGGTTTTCATCTTCAAAAAATGCCTTAATTTGTGATCTAAACCGTTTGTCGCAGTAAAGACACTTTACGTCTCATCATTATCATCATCGACAGCATGACATCAGTGTTGAACACCGATGCTTCGCTGCCGTACAACCATGATTTATTTGAAAGCCGTGTTGTGAAGAAAAAGAATAAAGATGGATGGGGAGGGGACTTATGGCTGCCTTACTACAATCATTCCGAGGTGGCTACACCTCCAAACACTCATTCAGGCAGTCTGGATAGAAACTGACAACAAGATCGCCACTGACATCGGTTGGCAGCCATATCTTGCAGCGTCTCCAACCAGGAGCACTGGGGATCACGCGTTCCCCATCCTGGAAGGCGAGTAGCACCGACAGCACCCAAACGTTTCATGATTTCTTTCATCCGGGCTAGTCAGGACAACCTGGTTTTTGGGTAGATTGTCTGTCATTTCAGATATTTTTTTGAAAAGACACGATTTAGACCACCGTTTCAGACTGGCAGTTGGACAGCTTGTCGGGAAGTCTTTCCAGTTGTCGAGAATTAGGCACAGGTTTATTACCAGGACAGATGTGCCGGTAGCGGTCCCGTACATGGTGGCCAAGCAGATCACAGTACTTCGACAAATACACTCATTTGCACATCAACTTGGTTTTCACGGGAGATTCAACTGAATTGCTCGTTTATGATATTCTTCAACTGAATGTGTTGCACAAAGGCTGCCTCATGTTTCAGTTGGTACGATATTCGTGATATTGCAGTATTTTTTTCATAAATGACACTACTCACAAGGTTGCTGAAAACTCCTCGACAGCCCACTACCGATTCCGCCCTTCTTGGGGCTCATCAGGTAGGCGCAGTCCCCGAGTTTCCGTCAACCTATTTGAAACCGAATTCGACTGAGTGCAACAAAACCGGTCTTGGGATGTCAAAGAGTTTTCAGCAACCAAGCGGGTAGTTTCTTTTATGAAAACCACAGTGCTGTTTCCAGAAAAATGCTTGGAATTCTTGGCTTCAACATCACGAACACCAGTTTTTGCCGGATATCAGTCTTGCTGGTGGAGCGAATAGCATCATTTTTTCCAGGAAAGGAAACTTAGATGAAGTTGTCTCATCCACACAGTTGATAACAATGCTTCGATAAAACTCTGACTGGAGACATGTGAAGTAAACATGTCTAAATGTCGAGTTTAGTTCGAGTTAGTTCAGTGAACAGGGCGCGAACCTACCGATCAAAAGTTCTGTGGTTCGAATCAAGAGGCAGCTTAGGCAACCCTCAAGATACCTTCGGGTGACATGGCAACTAGGCACCGAGAGGGTATTACAGCTGAACGATTGCCATTATTGTTAGTTTATTAAAATCTTGATTGCTGGCACGACTGAAACTTGAAGCTGTCTTTGTGTAACACATTTAGTGGAATAACCAACGGAATGTGGGCCGCCTCATGTTCCGTTTGCTACGATATTCGAGATATCGCAATTCGTCGAATAGATGTAATACAGTTGAATAAGAGAACCACAAATGAGCAATTCAGCTGAGTTTCAGTTAAGCCTCTCATGAAAACCAAATTGTCGAATTTCGTGTAATTTATGTTCACGTGGAACATAATGTTGATGTAAACTCGGAGAGTGCACCTACCTGATGAATTCTAAGATGGGTGTTGAAGAGTTTTCAACAACCTTACGAGTAGAGTAATAAGCAGGAGCTTTAGTCCAGTGTAATTTAAAACCAAGTTCACACCAACTGGATTTGCGAATAACGTAAGTTCCGGAGGACTGAGACCTTAACGGACCTCGTCGAGGTGTGGATAGAAAAAAAGCAAACACAGTCTAGACAATCTCCAGTTCCACCTGGCGTGAAACAAAATTAGCCGAAGCATACACTTCTCCCCTTCCCCTCAAAGGTGTGTCTGACTACAAAAATGAACCTTCCCCAATAATTTTCCTGACTGTTTCTCATTTTTTGAGCATTTTTGGAGACAGACTTATTCCCATTTTTCCAACTCCATTGTAAAAAACTGAACAGAAAGATGGATGGTGTACTATGATACATATCACCTCAAGAAGAAATCTGGGGCAAAAATATAAGACTGTTTCCAAGAGTCGCTGTGGGCAGAGAGCTGCTTGGATCCACACCTTCACATTGACTCCCACTTGTACCATCCTGTTTCATAGGTCAAACAACTTTGGTGGCAGTGCTTAGACACTAATACAAATCTACCTCACTCAGATTTCTCTTTGAATAATCAAAAATGACACTCTGGAAAACCTTGATTTTTTAAACAGCAGCTACTAGAAAAGAGCTTCAGTTGGGGCAAGCTTACAGCACGAGGCTGTGTGGTTGTTCAAAGGTGTGAACTTACTGATCGAAAGGTCTGTGGTTCGAACCCAACGCTCAACATCTTGGCTAAGCAACCTGGCGGTATCTCAGCTCTCAGGTTTCCTTCGGGTGACATGGCAGCCGCGCACCGAAAGGGTGTTACAGCTGAACGACTGGTTTGCTTCGTTTGTTGAAAAATGTTCACCACTGCAACGTATTCAGTGAGGGAGATATCAAAAATACCCGAAATGTGATGATTCTTGCGTGCGTTTATTGATAATTCTAACATTAGAAAATCACGATATTTTCAGAATATATTGCGTACCATTTTCCTTGTCTCTTAGGGGTCGCGATATGTTTCAAGCCGCTCTCAGTCAACCCGAACTAGTGCTCGAGGTGCTACCCCGTCGCGCGCCCGGGAACACAATCGGACAAGTAGAACCCCCATGTGAGAAGCCAGAGAAATTGTGTTGCCGTCTGATCGTCATAGATGACCAGAGTGCCAAGGCTAAAGAGGCCGAGGCGCAAGGTAAACCGCGCTCAGACAAACCAGCCCCACCTCCTCCCCCACGACGATCTCCGAACACCATGCTGACACGCTTCCCTGCAGGTGCCAATCCGCCTTTCATGGACGAATACTCCCAGGAGAAAACGCAGTGTGAAACAGACCGCCACGCGATCGTCACAGAACCAAAGGCAGCGGCAGACCACACACCAACATTGCCACCTAAATCATCCGCCTTTTACAAACCTACCGCGTTGCCGATGGAAGAATGCATAGAAATCTACTTGCAAAAAGGTCAGGTTTCCTCTTTGTCCGAAATCAGTTCATTGGTTCTCCGTGGGTGCTTTGATTGGTTCGTTCGGTTGTGCGTGCGTGGGTGAAAGGGAATAAATATCAGTAGGAAGACAAATAAATAGGGCCTACACACAAGTGTTTCGTTCCGATGGTAAATGGTCCCGTACCGCTTGCGAATATATTGTAATGCATAGGGGGAAGGAGATGGCCCAAGTGGTTAGAGCGCGAATTTACTGACCGGAATGTTCGTGGTTCGAATCCGACCTCTGCATCTCGACTTGCGCTGTCTAGGCTTGGGCACCTGGCAGTATTCCAGCCCTCGTGCTTCCTTCTGGTGGCATGGCAGTTAGGCACCGAATGGGTGCTGCAGCCAAACGAATGCATAGCGCTTTAGGCATGCTGTCTGACAATGTGGCCCCATAATTTCTGGTGATCCGCTCATGCTCTTGTGAAGGTCTAACTGTAAAACTGCTCAATTTTACATTTGGGGTTTTGCATGATAGGTATTTTGTTCATATTCACACCACTCTCGTCTGAACGGTCGTTCTGTTCTGGTGTAATTAATCCGGTGAGTACACACCAAAGGGAGGAAGCACTGGACTCGGATTTCGCTCTTATTAGAGCTCATCAGCAGTGCATATCCAGTGGCCGTGCCGGGATTTGAACCCCGGACATCTGACATGCGAGGCGAGCGTGTTACCACTACTCCAACAACGCACATTGGAAGCATCTGAACTTTCACGTCTGAACAGGCGAACGTGTTCACGCTTGAGCGATGTGATTGATGTGTCGGACTCATCGAACGACGACCCAGTAACTGTTTGATATTAGTTCAAAAATGTTCCCAATGCACTCATTCAGGTTCAACCACATCACTAGGTTTGTAATTTTGCACACTCTCTGGAATGAACAAAGTAACCGTCGAAATGGGAGGCCCGGTTACACAAAACCTAAATGTCCCGGGATGAACTCGTCCGGTCGACAAGCTGCTCACTGTCCTTCATCTCTAGTGACTTCCACAGTGCGCCAGGCGTTACTGCCTTCCAAATGTTTGAAGCTACTAGTGTAACTTGATAGAAAGTGGGGTATTTGGTAAGACAAGGTAAGACAAGGTACACAAGCAGTGACGAAAAACGCACATGGGGATAGGGAACCTGCCCGGCAAGCTAGAGTTTGGTATGCTTTAATTGTATGTGTTCGTTCAAGCTTGGTAGACTTGGACTTCTCACGTCAAAACTTAGAATTGTCAACAGCAATTGCAAATCTTGTGAAATGCATGAACCAACTCCTTACGTGATGGTCGTGAACGGTATGATAATTCATAACTTTGCAGTCTATTAGTCAGGTCAGGACAACAGTTAAACTTTTATCTAAGTTTACAACAAAAGGCTCGCTAGCAGCCGCGTGCATTCTGCAGTGATTTCAAGTCTTTACCCAGTGGGGAGTAGCTCCAAACGACGAAGGCTGCATTACAGAATTTACATAAAACCTCATCAGTCAGCAGATGTTAACTTGTGCTGAACAATCGAGGAGCTTCCCTTCTGGGATTCGTTGCTCGAGGGGGCCAATGAAGACCGAATCACGTGATGTGAGTTGTGTGATTGAAGGGACGTTGCGCTATATGCTGACAATGACGGTTAACATCAGGAGGGTCAGATTCCTGAAAATAATAAAAAAAATAATCGTTCAGCTGTAGCACCCTTTCGGTGCCTAACTGCCATGCTGCCCGAGGGAAGCACGAGGGCTAAGATACTGCCAGGTTGCCCAAGCCTAGACAGGGGAAGTCGAGAGACAGAGGCAGGGTTCAAACCACGGACCTTCCGGTCAGTAGATTCGCGCTCTAACCACTTGAGCCATCTCGCCCCTGAAAGCAACCACTGGGACCCTCAGCTCTGCTAGATGTTCACCAGACAGACAACGTCCCCTCAATATACAGCGCTTCACAGCCTTGTATCAAACCCAAGCAGCGCGAGTCAGCGTTGGTCAAGGTCAGACAACGCCCCCGCAATATGCAGCGCGCGACATTCTTGTATCAAAGCCAGGCAGTGTGAGTCAACGTTGGACCAAGTTCAGACAGTGTCCCTCCAATAACTAGCTTGAGACCGTTTTATTCTCGCACTCTCGCACGCACTCACGCTCTCGCACTCGCTTGTTCGCAATAAAGCTGTTGTGTTCCCTTCTGTGAGTCTTTTTTTCGGCATTGAGCACTGGAGCGGGTCAGCAGTCAGATACAACAGACATAATAGTTAACTACTGTTGACGGAATGAAGTTGAGCCCCCAATCAGAAGCGTACGGTCTATCTACTTGCTCAGTCTGCACTGCTGATCATTCTCACCGAGGACAAAGCAGTTGTATAATGCTTTCCACTTCCCGCATAGACTGACTTCACTGGCAAAGATTCCATTCCATTTGGAAACCAAGGAATATTGCTACGAACCTATATTTGCCAGTGATCTTTATAAGGGAGACGATATTGGGAAACCTGGAAAATAATCGGTGGATATTGGAATTTTCCGTTTGATTAGGGACGTGATTCAGTTTTCCTGCAACTGTTCGCAAACTAATCGCGAGGTTTCCGGAAGGAAACCTGAACTTTCGAGGTCCTGGCCTGGGACTGTTGGTCACGTTTGACTGATGCATCAATCAAATCAGTTAATGTATTCATTCGACGTCTGTCCCGTGACCTCAACTGCGCAAAACTGTGGTTCAGTTTTCTCAGAAGGATGAAAGCTAACGTTTGAAGGCGAAAAAAGAATTGCAGATTCCCACAGGCATTCAAACTCTAACTTTTTTCAAAGGAAATATTTCTTTGACTGGAAGGTTATGTGTGATTCACCTTTTTTGAGGGGGTCCTGTCTGATGATTTCTGAATTTCTGGGAATCAAAGATCTGTTAAACCGAATCATTTTCGATTCGAATAAGATGTCACGTGTGAGAAAAGTCGGTTACCGTTGGACCGTAGTTGTGCTTCCGGGGGTACATGATCAAAACATGAATTTTCCACGTACAGGACGCTAGAGAACAAATTTAGTGGGCTGTAGTAACGGTCCAGATTCCCAGAAAATGCCCAAAGCCCTGGGCACTTGGGGGAACATCGTCGGAAACCACATCAGCTGATCAAATGTTCGTCTAAGCCGACGATTCATCTCAGTGTGACCCTACCCAGTCTGTCAGATTTTGCATCCGGAACCATAAGTTACCCAAAAGAAACCAAGTCTGTTTTCAGCGGCTTGTGAGGGGCTAGTCAGCACAACAGCTGTCCTGATCCATGTAAATGTCTAACTTTGTTTACCGTATCACATGTGGACCTGGAAAGGCGTGGTTTTAGTAAGTTATTGTTTATCGTTCTCCTGTTTGTCATTCATTATATCTTCTTAACAAGGTACATGTTTGTTTAGCTATTTCTCGTTTGTTTCTCGTTCAATGTTTTGAAGAGTTTGGTGACCAAGAGGCGGAACAGCTAAATTATCGCTAGAATGATCAAACAGCAGTCTGTTGGCTGAACGTTTTCATCACAGTCCTCCGGAAATGTGAATTGTTGCTAACTGAGGGAAAGTTTCAGTCGTCGAGTTCATCTGCAGACTCACCTACGGCTCAGTTTGTTTGTTCGTTTTGAGTGGGATTCGATCTTTATGGACTGTTGCCCTGTTATTGCTTTGGCCAGTTTGGAAACACAGATGAATACTATTGTCATGGGAACTTCCGCACTTGCATGGGTCGTCAGGTTTAGAGCCCAGAACATATTGCAAGTGTCAACCAGGATTTAGTTGAACCGCCGTTTTATTTTGCAATCAGTGAAACAGCTAATGTTCAACCTTTCATGGAGAGCCAAAAGACCGTTAGAAGACGCTTGGTAGGATCGAACCCGAGTCGTCCAGACGCTGTTTTACCGTGTTGTTTCCTACGCTGCTTAGGTCGGTTGAATGGTGTCCAACAGAAGGCCGAATCTACACAGAATGGTTTTTAAAATCACCATGACAACAGCTGGAAACTTGCGCTCAGTAGGTTAGCGGTGTTTGATATGTGATTTCAACCGGCATGCTCGCGTGTCTTCTCTATCTAGCATGTGCTGAGCAAACTGGAACCATGTACTCTACTTTTGCGCCGCTTGGACACTATTTTAGGGCTTCCTGGAAGATGGATTTTAATGTGAGATGACTAGAGTTACTCACATGGGTTTAATCGATGTGTAACCATCTGATTTTGTAAATCACGTGATTCTTAAAAGCACAACGTTCAATCTCTTTTGTCGATTGCCATGAAAACTGAAAAACCTAATTCAAATTTCCACTAATCAAAGTTACTTCAAAAGCCACTGAGGTAATTCTAGCCGCAGCGGATGAGAATGAACAAAGCGTGCGGACTTGTGCCTTTCTTCAACTCGTCAGCCTGGTCTATCCTACCGAGCCAGTTTGCTGTGTGGGTTTACTTGTCACTAAGAGTAGCCTTGTTAAACTTCTACTACCCCACAGAGCAAGTTGAACCTATCCTTAAGTATACCCGCCATCCTTTTCGTCTACAGGTTCCAATGGACTTGGTTTCAGCTTGACCAGCAGGGACCATCCGGTTCTGAAAGAACGTGTGGTTTGTGTTAAAAGCATCCTACCTGGAGGTGCAGCCCTCATGGACGGTCGTTTACATCCAGGAGACCGATTGGTGCAGGTATGCGTAGTCTGCCACCGGCTTGACCATCTTAAGCATCTCCATGGTGCTAGTGATTGATCATTTCCCTTGTTGGTTTGCACTTCAGGTGGATGGGCACGACGTGGCCATACTGGGGCAAGCTCGAGCAGTTCATTTGCTCAGGGAGAAACCTGTAAACAGTATTGTAAAGCTTATTGTTTGGCGTGAGCCGACAGCAACCGTCAGTTGCGGACCAGAAGTGGTGGCCGCCTCGAATAAGTCTTTGACTAAGGACGCAACCATACCGGCGGACCAGACTTCTACAAAGGTATGCAAATAGTCGAATCCCTGTGAAATTTTTGAAAATTCTAATCGAGGCGTAAGCAGTGACTTGAGCAATTCCAGAAGTTTCATTCATTTCTACACCCGACAATAGCGGTTAAAGATGTCACGCAAATTCTACCAGTTGCTGCGTTCCAGCTGGCAAGTTCTTCAAGTGGCCGTATAGTTCGCGAAATGCACTTTTTTGTACACAAATTTCGTTAGAATAGGAGACTCAGGTGAATCCCAGCTGAATCTCTCGTTTGAGATGTTCATCAACTGGGTTTGCCGCACAAAGGCCCCCTCATATTTCAGCTGCACGATATTCGAGATACCGCCGTGTATTTTCATTGAAGGAAACTACTCACAAGGTTGCTGAAAACTCTTCGAGATAGCCCACGACCTGTTTCGCCCTTCTTGAGGCTCATCGGGTGGGCGCAGTCCTCGAGTTTCCGTCAACCTTATGTTCTTACTTGAACGCAAATTGGACTGATTTCGGTTTTTCACGGGATACTCAAGTAAATCTCTCGTTTATGATGTTTTTCAACTGATTGTGCTGCACAAGGGCCACCGCATGTTTCAGTTGGTACGATATTCGAGTTATCGCAGTGTATTTTCTTGGGGGAATACTACTCATAGCACAATAAACCGAGAGATTTGCTTGGGAACTCAGTTGACTCCCCCATTTAAACCACTTTGGTGTGCAACTGGGTGTAGTTCTCGAATTCCGTCAAATTTGAATTCAAGCAGAACATTAAGTGGACATCTACGTGATCAGACTGAAGCAGGATAAAACTGGTCTTGGACTGTCGCTGAGTTTCGATAACCTTGTGAAAAGTCCTATCCAGTGAGCGGAATTATCACGTAATTCAAGATTTGCCACTCATCGATTTTCAATTCACTGACAATTCAGTATCATTCTCCATCAAAATTACGGATATATTTCGTTAGTTTCGGTTGTCATTGAGCTTAAAACCTTATGACAGGATGAGAGAGTCCGCCTTTGAAAGAATCAGTTTCCATAAATACACTCATTTGCAAATCAATTTGGTTTTGCGAGAGACTGGAACCCAGCTGAATCTCCCGTTTGTGATGTTTCCAGGCTTTTCAGCAACCTTATGAGTGCATTACTTATGATCATTCCCATCTTTTAGCCACGGCACTGACTGGACACCGACATAACGGTGCCTAAATATTATTGGGTGGAAGATGCACAGAAACGGACACGGTGTCGGGCGGTTACTCGGAACACAACTCTTTCAGTCAGTAATTTACTATCGGGAAAACACCTATGGAGACCGAAACCGAAATTCGGAAATCCTGTCAGGTTTTCTGGAAGGTTCAAGCCTGAGAGGTTTACGCTAATTCAGCCCATATTTGGAAGTGCTTCAATCTCTTCGGGTATTCATTCTGCACAGTGGGCCCTCAAGCTAATAACGACCCATAAATAAAAATGCGTTGAATCAATTCACTGATCAATAAATCGCTCGCGCGACCAGTTACTTTCATTGATTGGTAAATATAAATGCGAATTCATGCATTTCCTTTGTTCCAAATCAATAAAACTATATTTTTGTGTCCGATCCGGAAGAACTTTCTCGGAAAAGTGTGTTTCATATAAGGTCCGCCTGGTTGCCGAGTGAAGAAGCCTAAGGAACTACGTGACGGCCAATAAGGTGAATTTACATCCACGTCCTTTGTAAGGCTAGAATGGTCGCCAACTTGCAATAACTTCACAGACTGATTGCTCTGGTAAAGTGGTTATTTCTTTCTTAGATGTAGAACATTCAGTAGACTTAACTGAGCTTGAAGCTGGATTTCGCATAACCATAAGGGTCGTCCCTGGTATGGTTCCTCCGCACCGATGTGCTGAGGTTCGAACCCAACGAACACATAGATTGAGCATTCCGAGTCTCTACCATAACGTCGACTGCTTCAGTTCAAACTATCGCCTCTCGCAGTTTCTTTACACGATGTGTTTCCTTCCAAGTTTATTCTAAAAGTACGTTCTCAATTGTATACTTGCACCACGCAAGTACTATCTATACCGATCTCGACGACCCAGTCATTGACAAGTATTCACGACAAGACCTAGGTCATTGACAACGTGAAATCACTCCGGTTTCTGATGTAAATCCTAGCTTTATTCTCCTTCTCAACGATGTCTTCGTTTTCAGAAAGTCGAAAATCTCGCAGACTATCGGATTCATTCAATCAATCCGGCCCATTTTAAAATATTTGACCTGTACATTCCGCTACCACAAACGCCTACTAACCCACCCATGGAGAATGCTTCTACCTCCTCGCCCGTTACTCTTGGTGTTTCGGTGTCCGTCCGACCCTCCCTCCCACCGCACGTTCCTCTGCAAGCGTCTCACCGGGAACCAGACAATTCTGAGAACGCTGTTTTTGTTAGAACAGTGATCGAAGGTGGGGCAGCACATAGTGTAAGTCATCCTCGTTGTCCGCTTATTTTGGTCTAACGAACAGCGTATTTCACTTGGCTAAAGCTGTGTACGCATAGACTGACGGTTGGCTAGTGTGAACACAGAAATTCAAAACAACCTTTATAGAATGCAGTTAATTATAGTCTAAACAAAAGTAGCAATCCGACTTTTCGGACTTTGCAGCGGACAGGCAGTGTTTTGTCTCGTCTCTTCTTGTTTCTAATCAGATGATATCATCTAAAAAAATGTCCGTGGTGCAGAAAACGAGTGCTTCTTTCTCTCTACTTTCCTCTCGCCCTCGTCGTAATTCTACCGCACGCAAACATTTTGACCCTTTAGGGCGACAGATCTTTTCGCTCGGTCATCTTCTAGTTTGAAAAATAAAAGAGAGCGGAGGGGACAGTGTTTTCGAACTCCGCTATTTTAGACCGCATCATCAGTCTCATCATGGAAACTGCATACAGGTTGAGACCAATCTTCACCTACGTTTAGATGTGGGTGATAAATACCACTTTTCCCCGTGTGAGTTCTGTGTCCATCTCCTCTGTTGACTCACCTTTGTTGCTGACCAGCTGATTATATCGGAACAGGACTGGACCGAATGGGAATTCGGAGAACCGCATTCCTTCTCATCCATAGGGACCATTGAATTTGACACACACTAGAATTCTCTCAGATTTTATACAGCAAAATCCCGTAAGGAAGGAGCAAAAATTCACATCCCCGCTTCTGAATTTTGGCATGTTTCGGACAGAGTGGACTTGTTCCTGAAAATAACCCCGAAACCTACTGAGACCCTGAAACTTCATCAAAATCTCTATAGGGGAGCCGGCAAGCATCCAGGCCAGTCAGTCGATCAATCAATCAATCAATCAATTCAGCAACAGCATGGATCGATGAAAAGTGGAATTCAAAATAGCACCAGGTCCCTTGTAGCTGTTGCACTCGCTTGTTCGCAATAAAACTGTTGTGTTTATTGTTGGCGGGTCTTTTTCCGGCAATAAGCCACTGGAGCGGGGTGAGCAGTAAGATATAACAGAAGTCAGTCTTGCACTACTCATAAGGTTGCTGAAAATGTTTTGACAGCCCACCACCGGTTTCGCCCTTCTTACGTATATACGTGTATCACGATATCTCGAATATCGTAGCAACTGGAACATGAGGCAGCCTGGTGCAGCACATTCAGTTGCCTGGAAACATCAAAAACGGGAGATTCAGCTGGGTTCCAGATGAGTCTCTCGCAAAAAAACTAAATTGATTTGCAAATGAGTATATTTCTAGAAGTCAGTCTTGTTTGTGGGCAGACTGAAATCCCGGTGTTTTCCGACGTCACTGATACGTCGAAGGCGTCCTGAAGGCGCGTCGTCGTTTAGTCAGCCATATAATACAAACGGAAGCGCTAAAAAGCCTTTATCTTTGTGCAGGAATTTCTCGAAAGTTCGCAGTTTCTTCTATCTCTATCTAGTTGGCGGTCAAGCTCGGCAAGCGTATTAGCAAACAGTAAACACACCAGAGTGGATGAGATTTCGACACGATGTCAATTCAGAAGTTCGTCAGATGTTGCACAACAATTTCGTTAATAATCTCGAAAAAAACGGCGACGACAATTCCACTTGAGCCAAAAAGTGTTCTTACTCAAATCGAATCAATTGTTTCGCGTGGAATTTTCAAACAGTTGCCACACCCACTAATCTATGTAGTTTTATGGAGCGTACACAAGTCTACTGTTTTCTTTTTGCCCAGTCTCGAACAACCACTCTTACGCTTGTCTACCTGTCTAACCTAGCCATGTTTCTCCACTTGACTAGGAAATCAATCCATTCCAGAACACTTCAAGCTGCACCGAATTTTTCCCAATGGTGTCGTAAAATCATGCGGAAAAAAACCATACTGCCTCTCTCTTTCGTATATCCAACTCGAATAAAGTGGGCGAAAATGCAGCCGCGCCGGTACAAGTGTTTTGCAACACAAATTGTAACCTACTTCCGCTTGGTTGCACTGGTTGGACAATGAGAACACGAGGCGAAAGGAAAATTGGTTTTATTGGTCGTAGTTTGCAACGATTGTATGATTTCGCTGTCTGATACGGACTGAACTATTCGCCTGACTTTTAAGCCAACCGATAATAAAAGGCATTTGTTTTTGCTTTACTGTGTTGGAGATTTCAGTTTTGATTAGTGAACTGTAACAGGTACTCCACTGCGCTTTAGCTGGGTGTAGGCAAACCCACAGCTCCGCAGTATCTTCAGCCGGATCGACTGTCATGGCGTCGATCGAGACGGTTCCCAAAATAGCATGTGTCCGCGCTGGTGGAGAAATGTCATCATCACCAACTCGAGTGGACTAACAACTATCCAGAGGCGTCGAAAAAGGGCTTGTAACTTTGTGGTCAGCGTCACGCGACTGGCCAGAAGTGGACCTTACAAAAATGAGTCTTTCCAGAGCGCTTAACCGATAATAAAAGGCATTTGTTTTTGCTCTACTGCGTTGGAGATTTCAGTTTTGATTAGTGAAGTGTAACAGGTACTCCACTGCGCTTTAGCTGGGTGTAGGCAAACCCACAGCTCCGCAGTATCTTCAGCCGGATCGACTGTCATGGCGTCGATCGAGACGGTTCCCAAAATAGCATGTGTCCGCGCTGGTGGAGAAATATCATCATCACCAACTCGAGTGGACTAACAACTATCCAGAGGCGTCGAAAAAGGGCTTGTAACTTTGTGGTCAGCGTCACGCGACTGGCCAGAAGTGGACCTTGCAAAAATGAGTCTTTTCAGAGCGATAGGTGTACAAAATTCATCAACACCGCGCATCCTCATGCTCAAACACATCTCGGTTTTAATAAGCCTTATCCGACCAACCGCGAGTTTAGGAACCCAAGCACAATCTAAATATTAGAGAGAGAGTTCGTGAATCCATGGAGCTGTGCGAACCCGGTTGGTTACTCGCAGTAGTATACTCGAAATTAGCGGGACCGATGGACGATACGCGGTGATTTCGTCGCGCTTGAACCGGCTAGTATGTTTTTCCAAGTTTTTCCATCCATTTCAGTCTTTTTGGTTCATATCGGGTTGAACATCTCACGTGTGATAACAAGCCTGACTTTGTACAAACTGTCTGTGCTATTCCAGTTGAGTGCTGCTGACACCTGAAGTTCCGATCTAGAAGTAACTGATGTTATTCATTGAAATACCCTCTCCCCAGGTGAATTACACTCAGTCGCGCGAGCTAAATGCTCTTTTCGGCATATCGTTAACTAACTTGTACGAATACAAAGCTGAAGGCAGTCCATAGGCAACAGTTGAAGAAACTTGTGGGAAATTGTGGGAGCATACTCGGGGAGTTCAGTTCACAAAAGTCAAGTGATCCTCGCTACATGTTTCCCCGACAATGAGATCTGGTTACCAGACAAGTGGAATTTTCTCAAAAGGGTAAAAACCAGTGTGTAGGCTCATCAACGACGTCGACTGCTCGATATTCGTTCTGTTTTTTTCTTGTTGGACTGTTTTTATTTCATTTTGGTCTATGTCAACAGATTTCGATTTACCTCGCCCATTTACAGGACGGCCGACTTCAGGTCGGTGACCGGCTACTGTCGATCGATGGCATACCGCTGTCGGGGATTTCCGGTGCGGATGCACTCACGCGAATGAAAACAGTTATCGCGCGCAACTTGGCGGAAAAACGACCTTCTGTACGCTTGCTTATCGCTCGATTGCGAGTTGAACCGGAGACGTCCAGCGCACATGAACGGATCGGGGACGGGTCAATGGCATCCGCGACTAATACTGTCAGCGTGGAAACTCACTCAACTGGTCACGTCCAAAACATGCCCAAGCACACTCAGAGTATGGTAAGCTTTGAAAATTCTTTCAACTTGTACAGATGAAATGTCTCATCATGGCTAACCGATCTGTTATATCTGCTGGATTCGCCAATCTGTTGTATCTGACTGCTGACCCGGCTCCATGGCCTAGTCCCGGAAAACGACTCACCGAAGGGAACACAACAGCTATATTCCGAACAGGCGAGTGCGGGAGCGTGAGTTCGAAAATACAACGGTCTCAAGCTATTTTATTGGAGGGACACTGTCTGAACTTGGTCCAACGCTGACTCACTGTCTGGCTGCGACGCGCTGCATATTGCGGAGGCGTTGTCTGACCTTGATCAAGGCTGACTCGCGCTGCCTGGGTTTGATACAAGGCTGCGACGCGCTGCATATTGCGGGGGCGTTGTCTGTCTGGTCAACATCTAGCAGAGCTGAGGGTCTCAGTAGATTTCGAGCATTCAGTGGTCACTTTCAAAAGTCTGACCTTCCCGATACGATCCTTTTCAGTTAGAACAATATTCGATTGAGTGGCTTTGGAATGAAAACGCGAACGTTGGTTCCGGTCTCCAAGTGCGTACTCACAAAAATGCAAACGATGCTGTTGATCGGTCGCACAACCATGTTTCGGTGTGACCATCAGACTAAACCAGACAGGGAGAAGACGTATCTGATTAGAACGTGATTAACGTTCTACCGATGGTCTGTCCCCACGATCTGATGTGCACCAGCCCGTCAGCAATCAAATCCTGTTCACTTACATGCTCACTAGTCGAATGAAGAACAGTAACACTGAGTACAATGCCGCCAACTACCAGTCCATTTGGGGATTTTTTCGGCCCCATGAAAGAGTAGTCAATACCTCTTGTCCGATAAACAGGATTTTTTTATGTCCCATGGGAATTTTACCCTTTTGGAGGATTTTACACGTGTCTTCCGCTAAATGGACTCTTGTTCAGGGATTTAGCCATCTGGGAGAACTGGGGGAGCTCTAGCTTGTTACTGGTTTGTTGCCGAACTCTGTCTCATGTATAGAGTGAAAGCAACCAGAAATATGCAAGCCCATCCCCACACCAGAGGCTCAAGCCTCTCGGTGCATCCCTTCAAATGAATGGTTAGCAATGTCTTCCAAATATTTTCTGTAAATTGAATCTGATCGGCGAATTATCGCCCACTGGAGAACCTATCCTCTAAATGCAATTCACTGACCCATCTCTCTCCCCTGGTAAGTAAAACCCAAGTACGATCTAAAGATGGGCTCGAAAACTGTTTCTGTTTTTCCCGTAAGAAGGTCGATATGAAATAATTACACCTCGTCAGCTTGAAACAAAGCTTATATCGAATCCATAACACACATCGGGATTACCTGGATACATCTGAGAGAAGAAAATCAAGACTCAAGTAGGTTTTACGGCTTAGATTTGGTCACTCTTTTAAATGTTGCCATGACTTTCTTGCGTATTGTATTTGGCTTCAATGCCTGGTTCTTTCAAGTGAATATGCGTCTCAGTTTCTGACCAGCTGAACTTTCAGCGTACAAAACTGACCGACAGAGGACCGTCCACAAATCATGGGGCTCTGGAGCAAAATGTTTGATTGGATGTTAGGCACTGGCTAGCGCTCTGCTGTTCCATCGGGCTAACAGAGTCAAAGGACATTTCGTTATGTAGGCTCATTGAAGTTATACATAGCAATACAGAACAGTATGGAATGGTATGTATAGTATGGTATATAGCATAGTATAATATAATATAGTATAGTATATGTAGAATAGTATAGTATAGTATAGTATATCACATAGTATATTAGTAGTATAGCAGTGGTATGGTATATAAGGTACACGTACTAAACATATAGTATATCGTTGTATAGTTATATGGTAATACTCAAGTAACGTACTCTGAAAGGACAACTTAACGTTGGTACCATTTGCAAAATACAAGTCCCATGTGAATCTCCAGGGTCAGATTCCACTCTCCACCTTGTATTGACAAATGATCGTTAATTCACCATCCTATTATCCCATTTGGTTCGCCACGGCAACTGTGACACCACCTGTGCAGTACGGTCGTCCGCAGTTCATCTACGGGCTACGTGTACCGTGCGTACCTGTAGTTTTTACGTAATAATTGGCAAATTGCTTGAAACTTCGTCAAGGAAATATGTGAACGTCACATGGTGTTTGGCTGGCAAACCATTTGTGACACAGCCGCGCCCATCGCGGCCTGAGTCGCGAAGCAAAAGTTGATGAATCTGAACACGTCGACACCACACTATCAGCCAAGTTGATGAATGATCAAAACAGCCCAGCAGAACACTTTGTGAGTGTCACCTCCAGGGGAGGTCTCAGATGCCACACATCGGTTGAATTTCCGGGGTGTCGTGCTGCGCAGTCGCTCTGACGAAGCAAACCGAAAAACCCCATCATGCAGTGCTCTCAGTTTGATCTTGCAATTTCCCTACACAAAGCAATGTGAAATTTGGTTGACCTGCTTATACGTGTCGCATCTGACCATCAGTGGGGAAGGGATGGGAAGGATTCTTGCAGCTGTAGTGTAATTAGATCAAAATAACACTCGTTGATGTGATTTTTTCCGTTCTTCCGATTGAATTTCACACACACAAAAAAACAGCGTGATTTTTTCCGTTCTTCCGATTGAATTTTACACACACAAAAACCAGAGTGATACTAACTTTATCCTGTTCGTGTGTTAGTTGTATGAACCAAACTCTTTTGGTAGCTTCATTACCTGTCAGTCTTGTCAGTTCTAACTGCCCGTCGATTCTGATGGAGAATCGCTAGTCAAAAATTCAACGTAATTGCTTCCCCTATTTCTCGATCACAGGATGGATGCAGCTGGTCGATCAGGTGGGTCAATGCGGACTGGTCTCGTGACCATTTGCTTGACTGATCACAACATTAATTTACTGAAGAACCAAGCGACCACCGACTACACAATTACAATAGCTGGATTGGATTTACTAGGTTGTGATGGGCGCTAAACAGCTGACGATTTTGTTTGAAAACATGACATCTGTTGAACAGCCACCAGTCTTTGGGTCGTAATCAAACGAGATAACGTTAGCAGCTTCCTCGACTATCTCAATAGTTTAAATTCACACGTCAAGTTTAGCACGGAGAGAGAGTCCACCTCGGGCATATTAAACTTCCTGAACTGTATAACACATAGGAGTGGAGGAAAATTAAAAACTACTATCTACCAGAAAGCAAAAGACACAGAAACCGTCTTAAACTACTCATCAGCACACCTAAAGTCTGTGTGCGCCAGTATTATCTCATATATGTTTAGCCGAGTCAGAGCGCTATGCACAGAAGGGATCGACCAAACGGCAGCTCAAATTGAGATTGCCAACAGACCTCAAGAAATAGGATACCCAGTGAGTTTGATCAGGCGTCACTTAAGAAGGATATTGGCTCCGGTATCTAGACCCACTAAGAAATGGATTGGCACAGCTGTCATTCCATGTAAAGCAGGAACATCGGAGGTTATTCGAAGGCTGCTGAACTCAGCCAACATTCGAGTAGCTTTCCAGAAGGGAAAAACGTTTCGCTCAGTCCTGGTGCAATTCAAGGATCCCCTCCCGGTTGAAAGGACTAGGACTGCGTGTATAAAATTAACTGCAACGATTGCACTAAGGTTTACATAGGACAAACCGCCAAGGAATTGCACACCAGAATTGGTGAACATAAAAGGAGAACAAACAAACCACCAAGGAATGCGGAAGAATACCAAATGCTGGTCAGACTCAACGATGGCGGTGCATGCCTTAGACAAGGGAAATAGAATAGATCTGGATAATGTGGAAGTTTTAAGACGTGGACTGCAATTCACACCACAGCAACTGGCAGCCGAGGCGGTGGAAATCACCAATCATCACCGCGTGAACATAATCGAGGGTGTGGAACCGGCGAGCATATGGAAAACGGTCTTAGATAAGCGGAGTTGACACGTGACTGTGTGCGGGTGTCAATGCACGTAGAATCATTAGCAAATCAGGGGTGAAAATTCCAACCCGACCAAAGTCCACACAACTATCGTAGCATTAGTTCAAGAGGGATCTTCACGTGAATCGAACCGGAAGAACTAGACCCTAGGCTGGACCCAAATCCATGTAGGTTTCCCCATCGGCCTAACACTTGGTCACCCACCAACACACAAAATCCCTCCGGTCGACACCTAATGGCTTGAATTAGCTGACCGGTTTTCCTTCCGCCTTAAAGCTCGACCAACCTCGTATCTTAGTCACTTGGCCTGACGAAGCTTTTGTGTCAAAAGCGAAATGTTGCCCAGCAATAAATCTTCAGATTGTTACCAAACTTTTCCGAAAAAGACACCTACGTTTTACGGCCTCTGGAAAATTCCTTCGCTGATATCCACTTATTGATGTATGAACCGCGTTGGACTGTGAGAATGACGAAATGGGTGAAACTGATAGCACAAAGACTTTTAGTAATATTTCAAGGTCAAGTAACCAGTTACTAGGTTCAAGTCCAGTGCTCATTTGAGGGTTTCGCAAAGGGGTGCTGGCGTGTCTCCACTGTTTCACACATAGGAACCACAAACCGAAAAATCCATTGGTATTAATGTGAATTTGCACACACTTTTGATCTCGCTAAGCGTCTAAAAACATCAGAACAGGAAAGATCTATCGAACATAGGATCTGTTTGGTCTTCAGTTTGCAGGAGTGGGTTCTTTTTGCAGACCGACTCTACCGCAGTTTTTGGGCAATTGGAGATTTTCACTGCTCTCTAAATGTGCAGTTCCTCACAAACAATTTCCGGAACAAACCAAAGTGAAAAAAAACTAACCTTAGCTCGGTGAGTTTTGTAAAGGATGACCATGCAGTCATTGCTCTGTGAAGAAATAAGGTGAAGAGGAGACGACTTTTGCACTCTAATGTTGAACCACAAACCAAGGTTACGTTCTGCTCCACAAGGTAAGACCTAGCGAAACAGTCGCTTGGAAACATCAATCTAACAGAGATTAACAGTATGTGTGGGCTGAGAAAGTGACTTTATGCTCCTGAGGCAGACCAAATGCCGCCACTATATCACTGACGAGACAAAACCCTCCACCGAATCTCCCCACACTACTATCATTCCGCAAATAGCCCAGAGGAAAAATTAAACGCATCAGGTGACTGATACTTCCATCTGAAAATTCATTACTTGAGGAGTCGGTCAACACATGATCACGTGATATGGATTCCGCGATTAAAAGTCGTCTTAACTGAGTGCCAATCACGCTGCTGTTCCCCAGCTCGTAGCCAAACAGTTAAATGCTCGAACAATGATTGGTAGTTTGCAGGTTTCGTGCGATGCGCGGTGCAGATGATTCCCAACAAGGATGAAACGGCTGTACAGTACTTCGCTTCTAGGCTTTTCAGCATAGACTGGCATCAGTTACGGAAAGAACTATTAAACGAAAGTTACCAGAACTCTTCAGACCACCACTGGACCTAATATTACCTCAAAAACTCACGCGATAGCAAGGGTTCAATCGCTTCTCCAAATATTCAGTATGAAAATCAATTAACAGCCAACTGAAATCTGAGGACTTTGAAATACCAGGTTTTCTCTGTCACAATTCTCCCAAACAACCTCTTGTATTTCGATAAATACACTCATTTGCAAATCAATTTGGTTTTTGTGAGAGACTCACCTGGAACCCAGCTGAATCTCCCGTTTGTGAGGTTTCCAGGAAACTGATGGTGCTTCACCAGGCTGCCTCATGTTCCACTTGCTACGATAGTCGAGAAATCGCGAGATATCGCCCCAAGAAGGGCGAAACCGGTCGTGGGCTGTCGAAGAATTTTCAGCAACCTTATGAGTAGTGCGTTACATATAAACCTCTTGTATTCTCTCATTTAATCTCTCATCAAAAACCACCTCCATCGAATTTGAAAGCTATTACGTCCTGGGCAACTGCTCACATCAGCGGCGGGCCAATACAGAGGGCCAGGATGATAAATTTGGTACATGCATTGAGTTCTTCCGATCAATCAGAAGCGATTCTCACGGAATAATACATCTTGGAAAGGATGGTTTCTCTGAATCTTATTGGTAACCGGAAACCGCCCCCAGGAGACTTCGAAGAACACGGTGGATGATTTGGGTGATTTGATGTAACTGTTTCAACAGAACATCCACATTATCAATGTCATCATTATCGCCATCGTCTTGAAGTGAGTAATTTTCTTGCGCTCTCTTGAAACAACTGACCAGGACAACTCTAACTGGACAGCATTAGGAGGCCTACATCTAAAGAATGTTCCTCAAAGGCAGGTCTCCCCTAGAACAGGTCATCTAGCTTCTTCCTAATGGTGAACTGTAAATGGCGCATCAGCAAGTGCCTCCGAACTTCGACGATGGTTGCGTTTCGGTCTCCTTTCAGGCAGAAAGTCTTTGCTCATCTATTCAAACGTTGTTGTCAAGGCCTTGTCGTCAAACTGTTTGATTTTCAGCTTGCTTTGCTAATCTTGAAAGCATTATTTGAAGATAATGACCGTGTATTTTTAGCTGACCTTTTTATCATGCTTGCCCTCGACCCAAGGCCGAACAGACCTTTTCGTAACATCCCGTTTCTGGTACATTGATTTGGTTCTAGACGGGGCAGCTGAAAACGGCAAATAAGGTCGTTAACTTACTCTCATCTTCCACGAGAAGGCAAGTTTCGGAAACTGCGGAAAGGACTGACCAATCCAAAGCCAGACATCTCTCTAAAGTCACACTTGTCAAAGTTGAGCAAACACAGGCGCACACTAGCACGTGCAACCTTTAATCTTTTTAACCCAGGAAGACTTCGTTGAGGTTTTGCTGGAAAACATGCTCTGGATGTTACTGTCGAATGCCCACGAGTTACTCCACTTTGTAGACCGTCCATCCGCTTCACCCAGTATCACTTATCTGCCAATAAACTACATGAAATATGATTAGAAAGAAAGGAAATTCCATATGTTACGTGGACTTTCTATTAAGAGGTTTCCATTCGACACGACGGTCATTACTGGTCTTTGGCGGAATCCCGCACCGAAACCGCTTTACCGCTCACAGTTAGGCGGTGCTATGGCCAAGAAACCTTACCCGCACACGATTGGCCAGAAGACCGGGCCGCTTTCATGCCCGGTATGAAGGCCGAAAGTATGTACCCAACGACCAATCATGATTCAGCATCCACCGAGTGCAGGTAGCTGATGTCGCGTCGGAATTTTCAGAACGTAGTCGCCTCATACACCTTAAATCCGATGCGCTGTACGTGTTTTTGGCCTGCATCTGAGCGTTTAATGCACCCTTGCTGGTTGTTCTGAAATAAAACCCAGCTTGGAAGGTTCACACCAAGAACTGAACTGAGACGATACCGTTATTACGACTAGCTTACACCTTGAAGTATCAGTGAAACCTACGCGACTGACAAGCTGCTCACAACTGGACTATTGAGTAGTGAAAAGCCTATCTGTAATTGTGGGTTACGGATCGTTTTAGAGTTTCACCATTCCCATCAAAAACGCAACAGCTGTGAAGCCTTTCTGGGTTTCTCAGCATTGGTTGACCTTTCTTGTGCGATGAAATTTAGCGTCAGGCTTCGGAAGGTTAAAAAAGCTGAAAGGTGTCTCCTCTTAGATGCACAATGTTATGTATAAATTACGAAATGGCACTGGATTAACGATGCAAACACATTTGATTTCGATGATTGCTTTTGTTTCCCCACAGACCCATCTCTCCAGTGTTCCTCCCATACCAGTGAAAACCTCCATGGTCGTCGCTGCAGAGGTGCATTCTTCCGATGGTATGCAGAATTCCCAACTCAACCAACCACCAACACTGAGTTATTCACGAAAAGAACCCCCTCTGATTCCGGGACGTCGGAACCCGCAACAAGAACTGACACAATCAACAGGAACCACACCTACTCCATTTGTACAAAAATCCAGTCCTCGTCGTGTGAGTCATTGAAGTAACAAATGCCTGGTCAAGTAGTATATCATTTTCTACCTAAATGACCGAAAATTACGAAAGGGAGTAACCCTATTCACCAGCAGTAAAATTGCCCGCGAAATGAAGCTATGGTCTACTTGAAAAGAAATCCTTCCGGTCAGTGCCCATCCTCTTCGTGATTTTTAGGTTTTACTGACACTGCATGAGCTTTCAGCCACGTGCGAACGAACTAACACTTAGGGTAACACACCAAGTCATCCGTTTTTGTCACATCAAATCATGTCGGATGATCCCATAAGAATAGGAAAGTGGTCGTTTGTTGATTCGGACCAACCCTTCAGGGACTCAAATTTTGCTCGGAAACAGTGTGTAATGGTTTCTGGACATTCCCAGGTGTTTCCGACACATTTTCAAAGCAGTCTCTACGTTTACCCCCCTAGAAGCTACCTTCCTCCAAAAATGAAGAATGCTCATAATGGTCGGTCGTTGCCAGTACGATTTGAGAAAACCATGGCCGGCTTATGAAACAAATTTTCGGTGCGGTCTGAAGGCAGTGGTTGCCGCTAAGTTCAGCCAGCTTGATCCCAATGGGGGGGGGCGGCAATGCACTGGACGTTCTCAGTTGTCCTGTACAGTGGGACAGCATGGGTCACCAGCTTCACACCACCGTAAATGCAAGCGGGTAGATAAATACACCCATTTGCAAATCAATTTGGTTTTTGCGAGAGACTCACCTGGAACCCAGCTGAATCTCCCGTTTGTGATGTTTCCAGGCAACTGAATGTGCTGCACCAGGCCGCCTCATGTTCCAGTTGCTACGATATTCGAGATATCGCGATACATGTATATACCTATAGATCAAAGTAAACGGAGCTTAGAAACACCACAAACGAGAGATTCAGCTGGGTTCCAGGTGAGTCTCTCGCAAAAACCAAATTGATTTGCAAATGAGTGTATTTCTCGAAATCAGTCCAATTTGGGTTCAAGTAGAACATAAGGTTGACGGAAACTCGGGGACTGCGCCTACCTGATGAGCCAGCCCCAAGAAGGGCGAAACCGGTCGTGGGCTGTCGACGAATTTTCAGCAACCTTATGAGTAGTGTACTACGTATATGCAGGCGGGTAGAATTACAATCTTAAATAAAAACAACTTTTTTAAGCTCATATGCATCACATGGAGCCACTGGAGTTGGGGACTTAATGGAGGCCCTGCTATTTAGCAGCATATGATGTGTAGCACGCATGCTGCTTCGAGAATGGTTTGCGAATATAATTCAGTAAAGTCTTTTGTTTCTGAAGTGAGTATTGTGGGACGATGGCGTTAGAGTACCAATAAGCCTTTGACTACGGGGGGCTCCATCGGGTCTCCAACCCAAGTAATTCCGTCATGCGTCCAAGGTTCGACCAAATTAACTGCTGTTCAAATCAGGAATTGATTTTCCTTCCCGAGGTCCACACCTATCTGAGTGGACTCAAACAAGGCAAAAATGTCATCGAGCTGCCCCATACTACTTATTTCCGAAACCCCACTGTTGCTTGGGAATGAAACAGATCATTCATTCACGTGTTCATCATTTTTGTTGCCTTTGTATCGTCGGCCCGCTACAACTTGAAATTTTTTGCCCTGAATGTCACTAGGAAATTCAGCTATAATTCCAGAAATAACTCACAGTGATGATTGCCGTTGGACAACAGTTCTCTACCAGCAGTCTTAGTGTACGAAGCCGCTTTATGTAGGCTGTCAGATTTTTAGATCGATTTATTCGCCCCCCAGCCGGCCATCGGAGCGAAAACAAACAAATTCAGTTATCTGGCAACGAATTTGGGCAGCTATAGTCAGCAAGGGTTGGATTACTTTGCAGAAAGCTAAAACCGTGGTTGGAGCAGCTTTTGTAGATACGTCGCAGAGTTTCAGATAAGCCGTGTTTTTTCTACAGTGTTTTTATGGCTATCTGAAAACCCATGCCACATACTTGCTGGAATGGCATGTCGAACAGGACGTCGATTTATGGAGAACTTGCAAATGTTTGTAAGAGAGTTGTTGACTCCTTGTAAATGCAAGACAGATACTATCGGGTGTCGCTTTTTCGGACAGATTCCGAAGAGTAGCGTGGGCGGATTCATTTCCCTGCCTACTTTTGCGGACACAATGAGCGTTTGTTACTCCAGCTAGCGTGACTTAATTTGAACACATCTACTACGTGGACAGTCCTGCTATATGCGTCCAGGGGCCTCGAGACCGACAAAGTGAACATATGGTATGCGAGTTCACTCGCGTACAATGAAGACGCTCCTTTCTTCAAATTGCTTGATTAAACTAGATTATCCTTATGATGTTTTAAGAGTGAGTCAGCTGGGTTCCAGGCGAGCCTTCTACAAAACCAAATTGGTCTGCAAATCAGTGTACTTCGCTATCATGTTTGTCAATTCAGTGAATGTCCAAGCAGCAAGTTTATCTTGCAGTATATATGCTACAAATCTTACTTTGAAGGCGTACACAGCAAGTATTTGGCCCCTGAGGACGGCGGCTCAGGTGTCAGATACTGCAAAGCAAGAGACTGGGGTGTAGAGCTTTGCGAAAGCCTCCAAATGCCGTTAGACGGGGATATCGTTACAGCATATTTCAGTGTAACGGAGATTTACCGTATTTGTGCCGAAATAAAAATAAAAACGAATGTTTTGCTATTTTTGGGGACGCAAGCAATGGCACAACTGACGACAAATACTCCCATCTGCACACGAATTTGGTTTCGAGAAGAGACTCGAATGAATCCAGACGCACCTCTAGTTCATGAGGGTCGAAGAGTTTTCAGCAACATTATAATTAGTGTGTTACATCTGGTACAAAATTAGTTTCGTTAACATCTCATCCAATGCAGCACTGCAGTCTGCTGGATTTCGTGAATAAAAATTCCCAATTTTACGTGGCAGCTCGGAAATTTTTTTTGTCAGTCGAGGTTAACTAGAGAGATTTTCGTTGACTTTGTGCCCGGCTGCATAGTGATTTTTCCAGAAAACTCGTTAAATTAGTCCTCTCAGTGGGCGACCTCCGAGATCCTCCTCCAAGCTGCAGAAATCTTATTGGCACTCTCTCCGAGGAAACATTCCTTCGCATTCAACGTAACTGACTGATTCCAGGTAGACGGTAGTGATTTAGTTGTGGTTGTAATCACCTATAGGCATTTTAAGCCAAACAACAAGGAATGGAGCAAGGGACGGGCTCTCTTGGGGGGGGGTTGGAGAGGACTACAGCACTTTGTAGGAATCCGACTGCTCTGAGGTTAAAAGCGGATATGTAAAGGGGGCTGAGGATGAATCGGCATCATTTTACCAGTTCTGGTTTTGCCAACAGATGGACTCTACGAGAACAATTTTTACTGGTTATGCATGACGTAGCTGTTGGAACAGTGAGCGAAGACAGCGTGCCCTAACGCTGGTTAAGACACTGCTGCTGCGCTTCGGCAGTCAATGTAGATGAACTAAATGAATGTGGTGTAACATCTGTGGCAGAATCAACTCTTGATTGTAACTTATCAGGAAGGTCAGATTCCTGAAAGCAACTACTGAATGCCCGAAATCTACTGAGACCCTCAGCTCTGTAGATGTTGACCAGACAGACAACGCCCCCTCAATATACAGCGCCTCACAGCTTTCTATCAAACCCAGACAGCGCGAGTCAGCGTTGCTCAAGGTCAGACCACGCCCCCGCAGTATGCAGCGAGTCGCAGCCTATACCAAGACCAGACCGCGTGCGTCAGCATTGGACCAAGTTAGACAGTGTCCCACCAATGACTAGCTTGAGTTGTATTCTCGCACTCGCATGCACTCACGCTCTCGCATTCGCTTGTTCGGAATATAGCTGTTGTGTTCCCTTCTGTGAGTCTTTTTTCCGGCATTAGGCACTGGAGCGGGTCAGCAATCAGATACAGCAGATTAGCGAATCAGCAGACATAACATAACTTCATGCAGATTCTTTGGTTTGAATTTCGCTAACAAGTGTTTTGCATCAGAGGAGGCCAAGCTGACCTGATCGCAGCACGGTTCCAGAGATAAAACAAAGAGCTTGATTTTGGGAATTCAACAGTTCCTTCTGTCACCACACACGGGAGAATAGAATGATCTGCTCACGGGGCTGAAGCCTTTGGATTTTGTTCGACTGCATTCAACACAATCAACCAAGTCACTTCCACCCAGCTTTTTGTGTCAGCGCGCATCAACTTCCGCCATTAAAGGGTAACCTTCTGAGACCCCGGGTAAAGCTGAAGATCATCTTTTTTCCTGCCAGTTGGATGCACGAATTTTAACAGCGACATTATACCAGTATGTTTGCGGTGCATCCGTTCAGATCCCCACCAGCACAGTTCCAAGCTGGACCCAAACAGCTCTCGGGCCGTTTGTGAAGGCTACAAACCAAAAAACCACTCAGTTTTCACAAAACTGCACACCACCTACAAAATCATGTGTAAAAAGCCAAGGCAAGAAGTACTGTCAAGGATGTGTTACCATCCTTGATTTTTGGCAAAGGCAGGTTTATATTCTTCAATGAACGTTAAATGGTCCGGATGAAGAAACGGATTCCATGGCTCAGTAACAAAATAATCCCACAACAGTGGTGGAAGTTTACAAGGCAAACGTACTGAACAACGATGCTGTGCATCCACCTGTTCAACAGGTCAAGATCAAACTCGGGTTTCGAATTCTAAACACATCTTTCTGCTCCCAGGATCTACTCAGTTTGGAGTTAACAGTCCCCAGGTTACCTTCACTCCTCCACCGTATGAACGCGGAAAAATCTGTGTTTGTCCGCAGTCTATGGACAAAGTAGTCCCTTAGTTAATTCCACAACTATCGGGAGCTCGCCTTCCCGATATTCGAGATATTGCACTACATTGTATAAACGTAAGCCACTACTCATAAGGCTGCCGAAAACTCTCAGACAGTTCACGACCGGTTTCGCCATACACGAGCTCATCAGGTAGGCGCAGTACCCGAGTTCCACACAACCTTAGTTCCACTTCAACCCAAATCGGACAGCTTTCGATGGTTTTAATGTGAAGGCCCGATTGTATGGGACACTAGTTAGTATGGTGGTGACGAACTGAGTACACCTCTTAAATGTCACACCTTTTGTGTGCTCACACTCCAATCTCACAATTTCACCCCTTAAAGTCACTCAACGGCTTTAAATGGCTCTTATTCTCGTGTATTGCCCGTTCCACCTGAGTTTACCGGAAGAGTTGCAAGTAGTCCTGTGATTCAGGCATCATTGCACTCGACAATTACTGTTCACTCAGGCGAATTACTGAGCGTCGCTCACTGTGCCAGAAGGGTGGGAAGGGATAAATAAATAATTGGCTAAAAGGACTTTCTAGTCTTACCTAGGTGGATATGGCCAAATGATTTACAAACGCAAATTCCGTCACGTTTGGTTATCAAGGTAGTGGGTGTAAACTGTTAACAAGTGCTTTGTCGACTTCCCCGAATCCACAATGACGGTTAAAAAATCGTCTTATACGTGACCACCCTTATTTAGGTAAGGTGAACCGCAAATGACTTCGGATAAGGGGACTTTTACAAACTTGTCGTTACTTTCCACTGATTAGTTTACCTGTTAAAGAAGCATCGATAACGTGATCGATCGTGCTGCGAACAATGAATCCAATCCAATGATATATCTTCCTGAAAGGTCAAGACAAACGAACAAGGACTTTTGCCAAATAATCCGAATGTCATTTGAATTTCGCGCTACACTGATTAGATGCCAGTGCAGTGATGTGCAGGTCGTTCTTGAGTCCTGATGGGGTTGTGCTCTTGAGTGAACTCAGGGAGACCTGCTTTAGGCGTATGTTGCTAATACCGTTCGTCGTTTTCGATTTTGCTTGTTCCGTATGAGGGTTGCCACATTAACCTAATTCGGACAGTACTCCAACTGCTATCATTTCTGATTTAGTACCGCATGGCTACCTAAGTTCTCACACACTTAATTAGAGGATTTTGCATCAGGATGACTTAATGAACCCAATGTTATCTGTTCTGCAGCACCCAAAGTCAATTCCGTCAATTGCAAGTGATGAGCTCCCAAATCGCAACAAATCAAAGCATCACGTGAGTTTTCGCTTGTGTGCAATTACTTCTGAATGATCTTTTAGAAAGTTGCTTGAATATATTTGTAAGAAGGGAGGTTTTGCACAACTTCGCAACTGAGCTGTCCCCGACTGGTCGAGAGTCCTTAACCGGGCCTTAAACTGAAGACCCCAGCTGTAAAAATCCCTACAAAGGTCACAGGAAGCCGAGTGTGACAACATATCTGTTGCATGCTGTGCTTTCTTGACCCAAAATATCTTACGTGGCCCATTATTTCTATGGATTTCCTTGTCCTTTTTTTGTTTTGCACAGCGATGTTTGCGGTCGATATATAGATAATTGATACTGCCTCCTTCTTAGAAACTTTTATTGCACTCTGCTTATCAGAAATCGGGCCATATCTGCTATCAAAAGCGATATATGCAGGCACTATCGAGCATCGGGCCAGACAGTTTTCTTATCGCCACGTGACTTTCATATTGATTTGCAGCCCGAATGGCCCGAACTCTATTTTAGCAGATTTTCGAGGTATATAGTGGGATCCCAACAAGTTTACTGTCACTACCATCATCCTGTTAGATAGAATGCTTTTTCGCACCATAATTTCAAAATCGCAAGATGCTCGGGGTCGTATATCAGGTCGAAAGTCTACAGAGTTCACAAGGAACTTGCTGTTCGCACTACCAGTCAGAACTCCGTGGAATACATCTTGCCATGGACACATCAAAGTTACGGAACACTATTAGGTTTTTCCGCGGATGGTTTCGCTCTCCGACAGACCAGGAAAGACATATCCCGGAACGGTGGAGCTAGTAACGACATTTAGCCTCGTAAATCTGTATGAATAATGCTCTCCTCTTTCCTAGACTTCTCCAGGAAGAAAGATTGTTCACGCTCGTCACAGAGTTCGGTCTAGTTCCGTGGATGGAAGTCACTGGCGGTTAAAGTGTCAACAAGTACACAGGAACACACATGATCTGTGATTTAGAATGATTTAGCCTGGAATCAGAGAACGTATCTGAGTTGTGTTCAGTAAAACAAAGGTCGATACAAAACTTCATCTAACTTTGCTCGAACTACTATATTCTTTGTGTTATTGCGAGGCGATTTCAGCCCCATCAATAAAGCCTATTATTCTACATTATTACAACTGCCTTTTTACTAATTTCCGGCTTTCATATGCTCATGAATGTCGATTAGGAAACCTCAGTTTCTTATCTTAATCACTGGACAAGAAATATGGTCTGCTGAAACACGTTTTAAACAAACTAGCTGTTGTCTCTCTATCACACACACACACACTCACTGGTCCTTCCATCTGTCCACTCAAACTCTCGTTCTTTTGTTTCCCCTCTGCCTTCTTGTCTTTGTGTCCCCCACACTTCTATCTATCTGTATCTTTGTGTGTCTCGTCCGGTTCCCCGTCCCTCGCCTCGGGCCTGATTGTGACCATCACATCACAACCAGTAACGTTATGTCTGCTGCAACTCCCCGCGCTGCATGCCACTCAACGTTCACATTCCGACCTCTGCAACTTCAGCTTCACACATATCAAGACTGTGTGCGTGATCCGAATCACTATAGAGACACAACTTGCACTTTTTTGCACACATTCCAAGCGTCATGGGTTTGTGACCTGTTTCGTTCTTTCGCCCATCCTCGACTGTTTTACGTTGCAGTTGGCATTTGACATTTTCTATAACCATTCATTACCATTCAAGAACAGTTCAACCTCCCACACGCCTTTATTCATTCAGGGGGGGGGGGGGCGCCTTCTGTTCCGTATGTCGCTCGAATACCACCTTCATTAATGGCCCTCCCGGGACGTAATTTCGAACTGCCGCTAATGCATGCACAATCGTTCGGCGTACGATACAACTATTTTTGCCTGTGGTGCTCTTCAATTTTGAGTTCTCATGATTCTCAAAACAACGGAACAAACCAAGGTGATTTTCTATGTGCTGCGGTTATTGATTGACTTTTCAGTTCAAATTACGTATTGCTTGGTTGGTAAACCAAATACCGTTTGTGGCAACTTTCCTTCGTTTCTTTGTTAACTCCAAAGGCAGTTGGATGAGTAGTTTTGTGTGTGGTGACCTTCATGCCTCTGCTTGTCGGAAACATCAAAGACGCACACCTCATGCATCCTGCAGTGGATCTAAACTTCCACCTTCCAGGCATGACTTGCTGAACAAATTTGTGACGCATTTGCACAGGCGGGAAGTCAAGTGCGCACTTGCACAGATGTGCATTGCAGTCCGAATGGCTTGCCAGACACAGAATTCCAAGGTCAAAGTCCTTAGTTGCTCCCAACGGAAGGAACAGTGCGGGTTCGCCCACAGAACGACCAGCTGCAAAAGAGTTTGGAAGCCCTCGATCTTCCGACTAGTGATTAAACACTAAACCGTTTGACCACGAGTCGTTGATGTGTGGTTAGCTCTTACTTAGACGGGACATAGTGCCACTCATCTATCGATCACGGAGACCACATCACGTGGTCACCTGTCGACTGATTGGCCCCACGACTGAAGATGGAAGATTCATCTTGTGAAATTATTCTTCCTCTGAATGGGTTCGAAACTGTCTGTGTCCGGTGCGATGCGCACTGCTGATGATTCCCAGTAAGAACGAAACAGCTGTCCAGTGGTTCTCGACTTTTCAGCATAGAGTGGCCTTAGTGAAGACAGAATAAATTACACGTTACTAGTCTACTGGGATGTAAAAATCTGACAGTAGACATGCCAACAAAAAGTCTAACTTAACCTTCTCAAAGTGTCTCAGTTACAGTAACAGTATAATCAGAATTGCTAGGAGCTTAAAACATGACAAACGAGAGGTTGAGCTATATTCCAGGTGGGTCACCCGCAAAACCAAACTGGTTTGCAAATGAGTGTATTTCGTTGAAATGTTTTGTGGGTTTTCCTACACTAATATCTCATGACAGAGACCTTCTGAATGGAAGCTGATCTTCCGGAGAATGCACATCCTTTCCGAAAAGCGACCCCACTCTCTCGGAAATTTCATCATCTTTTTTGGGGATGATAACTCACATGTCATGGGCCTACACAGCCTTTACAGAAAGAGTGTGAATACGTACTTCACAGAGCACCATCGATGGTGTCTTGATGTAGGTATCCATTTGATTACTTTCGAAGTTGGGGACCCACGGCAGAAATCCTCCGTAAATAAGCGGGAAATGAGCTTACTGATCGATAAAATTGCAAGTTTGATGACTGGATAGGGCAGTCTGTCTACAAGGACACTTTATTTGGGGAGTTGATTATACCCATCAGATGTACGTGGCTCATCCGGTGGGAAAATACCATGTGAATTCCGTTCACTATCAGACCTAGCGGATAGGGTGCTGTCAACGCACCATGAACGGGAGCAGCTATTGTTGATATGTAACGTGAGCATCATGGTTGGACCTGAAATGGATGGATGACGCCGGTCTCGTAAACCGGTTTGTGTTCACGTGGTACAGCTGTCATACCAATTAAAACCTGCGGTAACCTGTTACAACCAAATGTCAAAGTAACGATACTGTATCATTCGATGGAAGCATTCCTGCAAACATCTCCCGGGTTCTTGTGTTTGATAAACTAAGTGCAATTCTCACACAAAATTTTATACTTGGTTCAATTCTAGTTGGTGCTTGCAAATTTGAGCTTCTTAATAGAAATTTCTCAACTTTTACAGTGTCCCCAAACGATAAATTTGGTACTTATAAATGCGTGCTTATAAAAGAGAGTCACATACTAGTGCGCTATCTTCCTGGTATTATTGTATCGTCAGTATTATTGAATATCGTCATTTCCTCACATTGTACCCCTCCCCCTAACTATGACCGATTAAGCCCTTCTCCGCGAGTAGTCTTTTCTCCGGAGGTCTACTACGCTGGAGTGCGAACACCAGTCATGTACTGTGCGAGATGAGTATTAGTCTTCCACTGGCTTACCCTGCGACTATCTCAACTCGCCATTCATGACAAAAATAGAAGCGCTGGTACTCAGATGATACGATCGTTGTGTTGTTCAACAGCCTAACCGATGACTTTTCAACTGTTTCGACCGAGTCTGACGTTTTGACGTTCTCACTCCGTGTTTTTTGCTAGTCAAATAGTAAATGATCTCGTAATTTTCTGCAACCATATTTATGCGCAGGCCATCAGTGAATTCACCTACAGAACTCCAAATATTCCTTAAATCCGTCGTCTGTTTCTTATCAATAAACGAATCGCCTTCCACAAAACCCTACAATCAGAGGGCACGTCAATCATGTTGCCGAAATGGGACTACCACTAGTGTGCGATCGACGTTCGCTGTTTTTATTCAGGTCCCATTAGGAATTACAGCGAGGTTTCTGACATGCAGTTTCACACAGACGGTTTGGCGAATTCTAGGTATTGAAGTTTCCTTTGTATCAGCATTTGAGGTAACCATACCACCATCCGCAAGTTGATCGACAAAATTCCGTGGACTATGTCGTTTAGCAACAACCGGTTTTCTAACGGAACGGATTTATCGTCCAGTCTTGTACGTCTCAGTTCGAAATTCCTGTGCGCGCCTATGAAAATCACTCTTTCAGATGGTGTACGTGCCTAGGTGGAACTCATCTACATGAACCTCCTTGAGCCACCTTGATGATCCCTAATGACCCACCCTCAAACCTACATTGGTCGTCGGAGTGTCATCACGTATCGCCCCTCCCCGAAGTGCATTTCTACCCCCCCCCCACATTTATATTCCCCTAAGATTCAACACGCGCCACTCGAATCCCACCACGCATTACATGTGTCAGTTGTTGTAACGAAAGTTGGCTGGCTTGCCCCACCCCCTAACCAGGTAAACTGACAAAACCGGTGAGCTTTTGTGTGCTGCAAAGCTTTGTGCAAATGACTGCGGCTGACACCCACTCAGGTGAACGAGAGTGTATACGACACAATGAAAGCAGGTCTGGCATCAGAATGAAATTCTGTTCGATGAGCATGACCCCTTTAATCGAACCAGTTGACGGTCTCGTTTATAGTGCTTTCACGCTCCACCAAAGTCACCTGAGTTGAATCTTTGGACAGCTTACAAAGACAAGCGTTAGAAGCTCCGTCTGTTTCTCTTGCACTGTGCGGAATCTCAGTAGTGCAAGAACCATCCTCCGGCAGGCAAATGATCCTAACGAGCTAACCAGTCAGAACAATCGAGACGACGAAGGCAGTCATTTGTTATGTTGAACGGCATCTCTTACTACGAGTAAGAGATCGTAGTTTCGATTGGAGAACGCAGGCGAAGCCGGTTATCAGAAAGATGGTTCTGACAATAGAATGGACCTCAGGACCAAGCAGGCTTAGGCTCAAAGCAGGACACGAGCAAACAGCCCCATCAACGAAATTGTCCAATCATAATCGAGGATCACTTGGTATCTGGTGGAAAGTAAAGGTAATCAAACGGTTGCAGTAAAACTACCAAGCTCAGCGAAAAATTCGGATCACCGAAATTCTCTTGTGTAGCCACCAGATTCGGATGTTGGAAATCAATATAATGGGATAAAAAGTTGCTTTCAAACTAAAAAAAAATTGGGCACTTGTGTGTCGGAAATTAGGATACCCTTGGGTCCAGTCTAGCCGAGGAGGTTGCCCGCATTCATTGTACTGTCAACTGATTTAAACAAGGTGTTAAAATCAAACAACGGGCTAAATAAGCGTTTGTTAGAGACTCGTTCTTGTCCCGTACAAATAAAAGTGCATCCGAAAGCATTCCAGCAATGTCATCTTACAATCCCATCAATTGAAGTGGATGTTGGACGTGAGCTATGGACTGTCTGACTGGTTTTATTCACTGAACTCTAAACTTCTGAGCTTGGTTTTAACACCATTTCCGTCGCTGAACCCTTCAGTCGGTCTGCATTGGTCCGCCTTGTACATTCTCATCAAGTTTGCATCTACCCGTCTTTTCAACCACATCTATTCATCTCGATCCTTTGAACAAGGAGTAGGGACACTGTTATTCTCCATTTCCCTTGTCTACTTCTCGCTTTGCTCGTAGCACACTCACCGACAGTGTAGGAAACCTTCCCACTCTGCTCGTTCCAGCAGACGAAAAGAGCGTAAGCCAGTCTATCCGATTCCCGGGAACGCACACGCCACAACCCTACCAAAGCATAAACTCAGCAAGTGAGTGTATTCTACTACTATACAATCACCATCAGTAGTATAGTATAATTGTGTTCATTGGAATTTGTTACCGTGATCCAGTCCCTGGTCTAAACTGGTGTGTTTTGGCAGAAATAGGTGTACAGAGAGGGCTGTGTGTTGATGAGTCACTAGTTGTGCTGCAGCACTGTGAGTTTCGTTTGGAGATTTTATCCCGTATGTGAAGACAACTTGTGCTGAAGAGTACAGACTAGAGTGTAGGAATCTTCCAAATCACTTTACGGTCCGTAATAAGTCGTGAATAATCGGTGGTTAGAGTGCGAACTTACTAGCCGAAAGGTCCGTCGTTCGCACATGACCTCTGCATCTCGATTTCCCCTGTATAGGCTTGGGCAACTTGGCACTATCCTAGCCCTCATGCTTCCTTCTGGTGGCATGGCATTTGGGCACCGAACACAGCTGAACAACGACGTGTATAATCGGCAAATGTAGTCTGCTTACATATCCTATCTTGCCCCAATCTAGGCGCCTCTAGAGACTGGCACGATGAATGCTGTGTGCTGGTTCCAAGGAAATGGCAATTTGCGCACAGAAAACAACCAGTCAGACAAGGGTTTCCTGCACCGTAGAACCAGAAGTTGATATGACGTCGCATAGACCTGCCGAGTGACCTAGCTGAACAGGCACTTGAACAGTCCCCACTTCCTCCCAGGACAATTGCGGTCCTTCTTTAAATTCGGGTAATGCACAGACTATTGGAACTAACTATCTGTCCCTGCTTTGATGATTCGCCAGTACCCCTCCCACTTGATCGTTTGAGGAGACGTCTGTGCCCATTTTGAAGGTCGCTTGCGCAAGTGTTTGTTGCCAGGTCACATGCAAAAAAAATTCGAGAAAGTAAATAGTCTTTCTTTGTATAACTTCGTAGTTAATTGGACTGCGATTGTTCTACTGGACTGTGTACTCACCCACCTTTATTCAAACGATGAGTTTTACGCCCGCAGTTGTTGGGCATAGTAGGAATCCACTTTGTGAGCGACTGCAGCACCTAATCGACTTCATACTGTCAAAATTGTTGGGCATAGTAAAGTTTTTGCATGTTGTTCTACATTCATGCACCTTCATGGTGGTCTTACTGCTAAGACTGTGCAATGGCCTTAGTCATGAGCGAGGTACATTATTGATAGTTGGTGATAGTTGGAACACACTTCATTTGGTTTCACCATCGTAGGTGATTACCATTCATACTATTGTCATCGCTAACTATCACGACTGTCCGCTACGGGATGTCTTCAAATCTGAAAAATTACCTGTTAGTCTTCGGTCGAATTGACCTTCGTATGTTCTGCGCTTGCTCACAGTGTCCCAACTGAGGACTCAACTGGTTTCCGCGCTGCAGCATCGGACTCCTCACCTCCAACTCTACGCCGTCACCCATGCACCGGTAATCCGGATATCCCCCCTTTTTCTGCCAGCAGTCCACCCATCCCATCTGCAAAAGTGAGAGGTAAGTCCAACCAATGTGTCATTTCTCCAAAGTGATTTTGTTCACCGTTTTTTGCATCAACTGATAGAACTAGTCAGTTCACATGCTTCACTTTCTGCAATTTGGTGCACTGAACTCACAAGGCAGGGACAACTTTGCGAACATTATGTGTTCCGGGCAATCTCTAACGACTGAACGGTTTTGGCACATCAAAAAACAGAGCGAACAAACGAAAAAGCGTTTGCGCAACAGAGATAATTGGTTATTTTATCGGAACAAGGCGCTTATACCAAGTTTTATGCGCGACCGACCGACAATCTTCATCGTTTCGTGTGCAGAGAGTTGGACTGACCAGTCCAGACACGATTTTTATCGTCGCACGTACAATAGACCATCCAACCGTGCTCAAACGATTTACGAGTGTTCAAATTCGTCTCTGGTATTCAAGCAATACCTCTTGATTAAATGTTGCGCTGATGTTACTCGTCTCCCTCTCCGCAGACAGTTCATGAACTCATTGTGACAGCTGTCTGATCGTAAGACTTATGCGGTTTGTTCGATTTGCGCAAACAAGTGGGCACACCTGTACAATCAAGTCATTGGAGGCAGTTTTTCAAAAACTTTCACGTTCTTTAGAGCTGAGTGAGATGTCTATTTAAAAACACTCCTGTGGTCGTCATCTCTTCCTTTGGTTATGAAGACAAGATGTGGTTTGTCCTGAAAAGCAATCCACCAGGAAATCACTCTGAACACGAGCATGCGTTTCTTGTTCAGTTTTATGTTGCCTAACCTACTGTGTACTATGCTTGGTTCTCCATTCTGACGTCTCAGGAAAACATAGTTTCTCTTTCCATATTTCAAGCAGTGGGTGAGGTGGTTTCTGCAAATACTGCTGAAATTCGTCATATGTGGTTCTGTTTTTTCGTCAACGCGCCTATTACGGATAACGTCGTTTTGTCATCTCGACGCCACGCCCAGAAAATGATGACACTTTCTTGTTTTTCAACCGTGAATGTCGAACTTGAACTGCGTATGGTGTGTCCTTATCAGAAGGGTGAATCGACAAGCGTAAAAATATCCTCCAGGCATTTTCTATAAGAATATATTTTCGGTACTAGTAAATTTGAGGGAGATGTGCGAAATTAGACAGGAAAAACACCATCATATTCACCTGCCTGGTGTTCAGACTATCTTTCTTCTATCATGGTTAGTTTATTGTGGTTAGTTCACAACAAGACTGGAAGAACTAGACTCGAAATCTGCGCTCCTGTCAGGCCGAGTACAAACTCTGAAAGTCACACAAAAACAAGGGAAACAATTCCCTAGCGGGTTTCAAGTAGCCACGGAACTACCCAACTTGGAATACTGACTAGGTGGTCGATCAGTTAACACACGCAGGACGGCTACTGTAACGGTGGATACTACTGATGAGGCATGTGAGTAGTACGCGTTGCGTCTCTTGAAAAGTGAGATCTTTTGCGGAATTGGTGGAGTCTCTTTGTAGCATTTGCCTGCATTTGAGTAACAGTCAATGGATATCCAGAAAAGTTCAGGAAGACGCGTTCAAGGAGAAGGTGGATATTCAGTTTTGTAAACGAGATGCATATGAGAGTTTTGCTCCCCTGTTCAATAGTCTGTAACTGTTAGGTTGGTGCTCTCAAATAGACAAATCCGCAGCGAAGGCCTTCTTCCTTTCACTGGGTCACCGACTGGCACTGATGACGTAGGTGCATACAACACGAGCTGCTCACGCAGTGCTAACATTGTCCCCTCAGCAGAATCAACTGTGAGCCGTTAATTTCGCTGGAACGTAATGTGGATTAGATCAAAGGGGTATTTTCTTTAGAGTTGGGTTCGAAACCCTGGAGAATCAGCCAACTCGAGTACTTTTATGGCACCAGGAAAGTGACTACTTAATTGACTTCATTTTGAGCAACATAAGGAGTTCCTCTAACACTTTGTGTAACCTTACCTAACGATGAAGAAGGCAACTAGAAATGACGCTAGACGAGAACCGCCTTTGTGAATGAGACCTAAATGGCCAAGCCAATTCGCAAAACACGCTGTTATTAGTGCTACCGGGTATTCGACTTTTCGAATAAGTAACGGTCAATACATTCTGAGTTGTCCTCCTCTCTGTAGCCATCGCTTCCGATCGTTCCTTCAATGCTTGCCATTCGACTCACAGAATTCCAGGTTAAGCAGTCCTTGAGTCTGAACTCCAATGTCCCATTAGTTCATACACGGCTCAAACCCAGGTTTTCCTGCGTTGAAATGTTCAGCTACTGTTCACTGGTTTTCGACCAGAGTAGTCACAAAAGTCGCTTCGGAGGCATGAGGGCTGTTGAGTCCCAGAGGTTGTATAAGAATTAAAATGTGTAATAATGTAACGCCTAATTTATTCTCTCATTCTAAGAGGAGGAATTTGTCCCAGATTTGGTGACGTATTCGGCGACAGCTACGACAAGATATTGATAGTATCGACCAAAAGAGAACACATCACCAGAAGGCAATCCTGGGATATCCAGACCCCACTCTGCTTTCATGCGACTCAGTCTCGCACTGATATTAGCACCCCTATCAAGAAGCGACATTGAGTCTTAGGTTTCTTTACCTTCTTGCATCATGCCGCTGTGTACTAAAGTTAAGAGAAATAGACCTAATACACTACTCATAAGGTTGCTGAAAACTCTTCGACAGCCCATCATAAACGAGAGATTCAACTGGAATACAGGTGAGTCTCCACAAAAACCGAATCGGTTTGCAAATGAGTTTATTTAGCCAATTTCGTGCAATTTCGTCTCAGGTAGAACATGAGGTTGACGGAAACTCGGGGACTGCGCCTACCTGATGAGCCTCAAGAAGGGCGAAACCGGTCGTGGGCTGTCAGAGTTTTCAGCAACCTTATGAGTAGTGTATTACATGTAGACAATGTATCGCGATATCTCGAATGTCGTACCAGCTGAAACACGAGGGGGTCTGGTGAAGCACATCCAGTTGGTTAAAAACATCATAGACGAGAGATTCAGCCGGGTTCCAGGTGATTCTCCTGCAAGACCAAATTGGTTGCAAATGAGTGTATTTCGATGAAAGAAATAGCTTGTTTTTGGGCGGTGCTTTTGAATACAAATTTTCGAATCAGGGATACTGCTTAGCAAATCGATGATTTGATATGGCTTCAGCAGCCAAACTTTCTTAGTCATATGTTAGGTGATTGGCTGATTAACCTTTCCCCGCTTGTCGAAGCAGTTATGGACCTCGCTTGACCTGGAGATGAAGGAACCTTAGCTATGGTGATCCATGTAGTCTGCGAGGTTGAGGTCCGACAGGCTTACCACATAATGTCATGCACCCAGTGATGTTACCCTATCCATTCTGGCCGTTTTAACCACAAACGTTTTTTTGTTTTCATTTGTTTTCTGAATCCATGATACCTCGTGAATGTTAGTTGAAGCGACGTCGCGATTCACCACTGTTCACGGTTATCAAACTGAACCGTTAGAAGGCAAGGTCAAAACCACGTACTTCGTCGAAAACACCATGGTGACTGGCATATTAGACCAACTATCCACTCACAAGTCTCATCTTTTTCCAAGGTCATAGATCTACCTTCTAATAATTTGACTTTGTGTTGTCCTCTGATGGTGAACAGGCCCATCTGACATCACCTGTCAGAACATACAGAACACCTAGACGTTCTATTTCTTATCAGAGGAAAACAAAGACAGATCTAAATCTCCAGTGAACTATACTTGTCTGAAAACCAACTTGATGTTATTGACAGACTCAACTAGATGCCTGCTGAATCTCTTGTAAATGATGCGTCCGTTTTCTCCATTCGAAACTTTTCTTCAGTCTACTGAGCACTGTTTCAATCTACGGGTTTAATCGGTTGTTCTCATTTGAAAAGCTCTCACCCTCTCCGACTTCCTACCAGTCACTGAAGGTGACTATATACGATATCCCACCACGTGCAAGAGCCACAATCATCCTGTTTTATCACGCACCCTCCGTTCACTTAATTGTTGCTCATCAGAGCAACACTCACCTACCGTGAACATCATAGCGGACCTGGGAGATCCAGTCTAACCGCCCTAACCAGTATGGTATGTGATCGTTCACCGGCGGGACTATGTGTGCGGTCAACGGACTGCGCGAACGACTGTCTCTCTCGACGTAAACAGCTGGTCTATGTTAGAGAATCCGTTAAGCGGCCAAAACACCCATATCCCTTTCTTGTTCTAAAACGTACTGCAAAGTTACTGATGAAAAGTTTTATTCGGTAATGGGAGCTGACTCACGCCATTGCCAAAGAACTAACCTTGTTTTCTTGGTACTTGTCTTTCCTGCGTCGGTTTTGGCAGTCGGTCGCAAAAACTATGGAGCTTTACCCTTGTCAGTAGTGTACCATGAATGGGCGCTTCGACCCCATATTCGGAACACAGTCTTTCGTGCTTCCGTCTCTTTTGTTAAAAAAAGTAATTGGATTTCTTATTTCTTATCGATCGATCACGCAGCGCACTGGTTCAATAGTGCACAGCGCCGTTAACAGGTATTAGCTTTCCCCATCCGACCGAACAGATGCCATTTTAAGTGACCGCCGTCAATCCGAACCACATGATATACCTTTGTGGTGATAGTGTGCACTTTATCTTATCGCATCTGTCAAAATGATGATATCTTCTATGTGTGATGAACACGGAACTTTAATTTTGACTTGAACAAAACCAGTTTTGTGTGGCTTCCCACCTCGGAATCTGGAGTTCAGTCAACACTGTCCTCCAGATATATTATTCCCTGTCAGACCCAGATAGCACGGGGCTACAAACCGGAAGGTTCGTTGTTCGAACCCGTCCTTGGCCATCAATATGTCGGGTGCGTCTACGGACGGTTGACCGGATAGCTGTCTAACTGTTCGACGATCTTGTCAAGTAACTTGCTAACATCTCTTATGCAACCGATAAAACGTCGTCAGTACGCATTTGAATGTTCAGACTACCAGGAGGGATATTTCGGGTTCTGAACTCTCCCGAGTTTTTTCTAGCTCACTTTGAATGAAGGAAGATGAAACAGGATAAAACAGCTGTACATTGCTTCTCGGAATTTCAACATAGATTGTTTTAACGTACAGGACGAAACCTCAGTTAAGGATGTCACTTTTGTCCGACCACATCTATGTGCGTATGGCGGTGTTTCCAGCACTGGTTCGATCGGAGTCAGTTTTCCAAGTGCAGGCAATGTCCGTAAGGATCACCAGCACCTGGAAAAATGTTTTTACAGTAGCTGTTAAACACTAGGTTTGAGCAGAATTCTCTCAAGGCTTGTCGCCAGTCACGGGTCAGAAATGGAGGTTTCCATCCAATGACTCCGACTCTGCTCACAGCCCTTAAACTTTAGGTGGGCTCTTTCTGTTGAGAATGTTGGTAGCTCAGGTAGTATAGATGGTCGTTGGTTTGTTCGCTGAGCTGGGCAATTTGATTGCAAACGTTTCATCACCAATCGAGGTGACATCATCAGTGCGTTGGTAGGGAGCGTGGTGGAACGTGGTGGGCACAACCACCAACCCATCGCTACGCTCCACCACGCTCCCGACCAACGCACTGATGATGTCACCTCGATTGGTGATGAAACGTTTGCAATCAAATTGCCCAGCTCAGCGAACAAACCAACGACCATCTATACTACCTGAGCTACCAACATTCTCCCATAGTAGACCTTCTTCCCCAAACGGATCGCGTAAATCAGTCGTCTGTATTTATTCTATTGCTAGTGACGACTTTTAGTTTACCAAAACCGTTTTAGAATTCCATTTACGCGCCAAATCATTGCAACGTAACAATGAGGAGCCGATTCTCCTAATTGACAGGTGAATGTTTCATTTGCCACTGAGGTGACAACTAAGTGAACTACTGAGTTGTCCTTGGCTAAAGAAACGGGCGGAAATCATTCACAGGTAGAAGACATCAAACATTCTTTCCAATGACCGGAACCAGCCAGGCAGCTTTGCATTGAGTCTGTGAATTATTGGTATCCAAAGTGCTATAGATGGTCTGCAATGAGTCAAGTTTGATGCCGATGTAGACAAGGTGGGCGAACGAGTGGGGCCTGTTGCAAGCCACCAACCGACCTATACATGACGGCACAACAGTGGGCACCGACATCAACTGGTTGTTTACAATCAAGGTACCGACGATGTCGGTGCCCAATTCCACTGGGCATCACCGCAACCTCCACACACCATAAAGTTCTGACAAAGTACACAATGCTGTTGCAGTCAAAAACCCATGGAGGATGCCCATCGCGAGCAAATGAAGCCACAGAAATGGTGTTTCGTGCCTTATGGGGTATAAATAACGCTACAAACAACACGGATTTGATCTCGGAAAATGCCTGTGTGAATGTATGTCCTGAGTGTGGACTTAACTCTAACAGTTCCGTGGTTTACTTGGGTTTCATTTTGTCTTCGTTTTCGCAAGCTATCTTTTTCATCCGGCCAGCGGATCAACAACTCATTGTCCTCCCCTCGCTCAAGTGAACCCCCCATCGAACACAAATCTAGTTTAGCTGCATCGGTTGCGGTCTGCCTACTAGTTACTGTTCTCCGTTTATTCCCAAGGGTAAATCATAGTTTCGCCTATTTCGGTTTTCTCATTATCCACAATCGTCTCACCTTTTCATACATGTTCATTACATCCACTTGGTGATATAATTATTATTATTGATTTCCCTCGATACTATTTGCAACATGACGTCGATGGACAGTCGCTGGAAAGTAGGTTAATAACACATGTATTGCTCGTGTGGAACGTGTGTCCTGGGCAGCTCGTTTGTGCCTACTAATAGTGGATTTTTTTTAAATGGCTCGTTTCCACAAACGAGGACACACACGCGCTGGCTTTGTTTCTTTTTTTATCCAGGTTGGACGTACCTTCGTGAACTGTGCACCTGGCTTTGAAAACAATTGCTTTCGATAAAGCGCCGATACAGGTTTAAGATATTTTTTATAGAAGCAGATGAGGCTGTTAACACGAGCGGTATGTAAGCCGCCCAGCCATAAATAATTAAAAACACTGGTTAGTCGCCCATATCAGGCTGACGTTTCTGATGCTACTATGTGAGTTGATGCAGTCGCGTGTGCTGGCGCTGGTGCACCTTGTAGAACAACTTTTAAACGCCTGAACGATTCACCCAGATTGACCCGGTCACCCATCACGTGTTTCGCTTGCCCGGCTCTACTGTCTGATGACTTGTTCTCAGTAATTGTTCGAGATGGCCCTCGAACCTTCCAACACAAGTAAATTTCAGAACACGTGCAGATGGATGAATATGTCCTGAACGTCATCTTTCATGTGTGTACGTCTTGAGCAACAGATCACCAGTGAAGCGGATCCTCTACGAAACCGTGTTTGCCGTTCTCCTTGTAGTCGATCGTTTCTGCCGAATCTCTCTGAAGCACGGTTGCTACGTATCATGGTGGAGGCACACATATTTTGGGTTGGAAGGCATCCTCTCTCTCTCCCGCTGTGGAAAATTGCCTCATATGTTCTTTGGATATCCGTTTTGCGTCAGGATTCTCCGTATAAACGACAGCGCCTCATCCAGAGTGACGTCTGTTACTTTACGAGAGAGAGAAAGCCTGCAGCACAATTCAGCAACGAAAATGCCGGAATCCAGCGTGGTATTATCACTAAACACATTCCTTCGACTTCGCGACGTAAAGTATCAAGGGAAAAGGGCTTTACTTTTTGCCCTATCGTGTTGAGCAGCATCGTTTTTGTCTTCGTTAGCAAAAGTATTCGCCTGGAAAATAATGGTAGTCTGGAATCCAATCAACACCATCGTATCGAACTTTAAGGAGCGCAAATTCCAGCCATTACAAACAAAGCTCACTGAGATAACTTCTGAAAGGTGCAATTAGAATTATTTTATACGTGTACAGGATCATATAAAACTATCTTCAGAATTATTTTTCCCCGGGGATACACTGCTACCTACGCAAAATAACGAACTCAGAACTCCCTTCTAGCGTAGGTCGCCCTGAAACGACGAAGCAAAACTACTGTGGAAAGTGTTCTTTCTTTCTCATGCTGAGGGCGTACCTACCCAAAGACCATTTTGCGATAAATGTGGGTTCTGAGGTCCGGGTAGGTTATGGGTCTAAAATGAGAACAAAAGTCAATCTCCTCAACTGTTACCATACCCACTGTACGAACCTTGTGCTCTTTCTTCTGTTCTGGACAAGTCAGTCTTTGATAGATTTGAGTGGAGGCAGTTGATTTGCTTAATTCGTCATAGGGTCACTAAGATGTGACTTGAAAGTCGAAAATGGCTTGGGTAAGGTTTAAACCCACCGGTACAAGCCAATTAAAGCGTACCACTCTATCGAAGATACCCTCTACAACAGCTATTTTTTGTTGGTCTTGTCCGTAGCCTGTGTATTTCGATTGAACCAAATTAGTCCTACCATTCTGCTAAGAACAAACACAATTGCTTCGAAGTCACATGCATACAGTCGCTACCATGAAAGGTCGTCATCGTCATCATTCAGTTGTAACACCCTTCCAGTGCCTAGCTGCCATGCTACCCGGGGGGGGGGAAGCATGAGGGCTGGGATACTGCCAGGTTGCCCAAGCCCAGACAGGGGAAGTCGAGATGCAGAGGTCGGGTTCGAACCACGGACCTTCAGGTCAGTAAATTCGCGTCCCAACCACTGAGCCATCTTGCCCTCCCCCCACCACGAAAGCTGAAAAGTGGAAACTCGATAAGCTTTCACCCTGTCACTGAAGCCACTCTATGCTAAAAAGCCGAGAAGCTTTGTAGAGCTGTTTCATCCTTATTGGAAATCATCGGCAATGCGCACTTGACGAAACTCAGAGAATTTTGAAACCACAAACCTTCGGCCAGTGGTTGAACTCTTAGCCGTTTGCTATGAAAAGTCCAAAACTTGGTAGTTTATGGCGCATAAATAGCGGTTCGAGTTGGTGAAGTCTTCTTATATCAGTATCGGCAAAAGGGACGCTGAGCGATGAAATGAAATACAAGCAGTAGGTCCGCATAACGGGTTGGACAAACCTCTTCTTGGCAGAGGGTTCAGTTGGGAGGGTTGCCAAAGAGATAGCCATGGCAGTCTCCAAGTTATGGCCGCTTTCGACCAGTTCTGCTGTGGTTGGTTCACCTCCGAAACGCTGTGACCAGATTAACTAAATTCCCCACAGCGACCTGGGGGGTTGAAAGAGAACTAGAGATTTCGCCCGGGTATCCAAGACCGAGTCAATTCCATGATGCTTTCTATGTCACATCCCAGCATGATTCACCCTTATCTCGTTTGGTTTTACCGATTTTCCATTGAATCTCACCGCAGCGCAGTAATGCGTCCTTGAATGTGGCCTTCTCACGCCTGTACCGAAAACGATCGAAACCAGCGGGCACAGGCTACACATGGATGGAGTCAACGCAGGCTCAGAAGGCTTGCTTACACCATGCTAGCCCGATATTTGGGTTAAAAAACGGAAAAAGCGACAAATGTGTCGTGAAACCACACGATACACCAGTACACTTCGCATATACCCCTCACACCCATGAGTATGACCGCAACAGGTCATTGGAAATGGGATCGCAGATAGGTCATGAACCGCCGGGTGAGGAGTTGAGTGGTACGGCGAAACCTCAGAACAAAGCTGGGATCAACAGCCACCAGACCATTTCTTCAGAATGGCGGTCAAACAAAGCACGAGGCAACACGTTCTCGGAAAGCAAGGAGGGACAAACTTAGGAGGAAACCGCCTAATAGCGCCAAAGAGCCACCTGCAAAGCCGCAATGATGAAGGTACAAAACAAGTGGCCGAGACAGAGCGAGCTTTCCAGCAAAACATGAACGAGACAATCGGCCATTAGGAAACATAAACATGTATAGAAACCTCTGTCCCACTTCCCCTCGTGAGGCATCGAGAGAGAGCGCACAGCGAACAACCAACTGGGATTTGTGTCGTGCTCCTGAAGGAATGTGAGAGATCGAGTGGGAGTAACACCGTACACTCACATAAACGTTTGTCCAGTTGCCTGGTTTTTTGCTACAGTGGGTTTGGGCCTACCTGAATGGGTGACTGGGTAACGACTGCCGTGGTTTGGCTCTGTACCAGATAGAATCCAGGTGCTTATGTGACATCGGATAAGAAAAATAACTGCGACTAGACTGAGCATACCTTAAAATGGTGTTGTTATGGATGTTGATTTGAGAATAAAGATCAGGGGAGAAGAAAATTTATGGCGAGAGGATAGGGAAGCTATTCACTAGAAGTGAGTTTGGTTCAGATATACGATATTGCACATCGGGTCCCTGAAGACTCTCCTACACCCCGCGACCGGTTTTACCCTTCTTGGGGCTCACCAGGTGGGCGCAGTACCGGAGTTTCCCTCAAAGTTTTGTTCTACTTGAGTCCACCTGTTAAGGAAATTCGGGAGGACCACCATTCGATGAATTACAGAGGTCTTCTCTTTTTACCGCTTGGTCGTCCCTGTTGGGTTTCAAGTCGAATGCTGGAACTCATGTACTTTCCACAATATAACTAACTTTTATGTGCTCAGTGATTTTTATTTTGTTTTGTGACATCATATTGAAGTATACTGAGTAACAGAGTAGAGTACAGGAATTCTAATCACTATGTGAGGATTGTTTGCCGTTTTCCTTCCCCAGTAGATTTCTTCTTAAACGTGGACTTCTTACGTGAGTTCCAGCCATAGATGGGCTCTTTATTCGTCATGCATGCTGACTCCATCAAATAAAATGTGCCAGAGCCCGTCGTCAAAAGACTGGAACTCAGAGAAAGAACGGTTAAATCTGTGATACTGAGCTATCACAACTTTTCCGCTATAAACCCTAGATTTTATGTTCAACTGTATCACCCTTTCGGTGCCTAGCTGCCATGCCACTCGAAGGAAGCACGAGGGCTGGGATACTGCCAGGTTGCCCAAGCCTAGACAGGGGAAGTCGAGAAGCAGAGGTGGGGTTCGAACCACGGACCTTCGGGTCAGTAAATTCGCGCTCTAACCACTTGAGCCATCTCGCCACTGGTTTTATGTCACAGTCGACAAATTAATATGAGGAAGACTGAGACCTCCAAAGATTTTATACTGGCTTTTTAAGCATCAGTCAAAGGCCAAGCTTTGCTTTGCCAACTGTTTTTTGGTCCTAGATTTCGGCTCAGGTACATCGACGTGTTGTACGCATATCCTCGCGCATCCAGAAGTTTTACCGTTCCATTCGCTTGGTGCAGTATCATCGAACCCGGTAGTTGATGAAAGATACATTGACCCGGTTGCTGATCAACATGGCCTTGATCAACACTGTTCAGGACAGCTCCATCTGAGAACCACTTTTTTGGTCAACATCATCACCAGAACATCACAGGACTAGCTGTTCATCATTGAAGCGTTTTAGTATAGTTCACTCGTCCTTCAACTGTCCTACAGCCTCGTCATCCCTCCCCGTATCGTGTTTCGTGACATCTTAGCCTTCCACTTCCATGTTGATGGCTGCCTCGGGTAAAAGTCCGTTAAACTGGATGTGTTTTTGTGGACATCATGAAGCGCACCAACTGACGCACCGCAGTTCGACAAGTGGTTCAAAAAAACGGAACGACCGAACAACAAGTAAATCAATACACTCCATGGCGTGGTAATCCTAACGCAACTTAGCTGCTGGGACGCCTCGTCATGTTTACATGTATCGACTAGTTACCACGCCTCCAGTGCATATGTATGCGATTGTGATATTCACGGGGGAAAGTCTGGGGGTGAGACTTAGCGCTCACACTCGCCTAATTCGTTTGTAAAATAGTTAGAAACACAACTTCCAGAAAAAGGTCGTCCCGTAACTCTCTGTGTATAGAGTAACGAAATTAGGGAGGTGCGCATAAGCAGGCTGGCAAATAAGTACCTTTGGAGTGAACTATAGACCGCTCCACAAGAGGGATTAGTCCGGTGATGTGGAATTGCCCAAATACATAGAAACTAAAGGGAACTGTTAATTTTTTTTAAATTTAGATTAATTTGTGGTATTTGTAAAAGAATTCCAAAAGCCGCGGCTCATAGCACACGAAACGAATGATAAATTTTGGGCGGTTCAGGACTTATGCAGTGATACACAATAGGAAGATGCTATCCACCTGAATGCGACGTCTCGTCGAAACTCGGAAGGCCGACAAACCCGATCGATAATCCGTCAATATGCGACAGCATTTTTACAACCCAGTCTGTCTGTCTGACTTTTAAGCTTTCATACCTAGTGTTTCTCCACCAGCGCGAACAATCACACTCAATAGCAAGGACTTTCCAATAAATACACTAAAGTCACTCTACCGTAACCCTGAGAGTCAAGTTTCTTCGTGCTCAGGCAACCAGAAGCAGTTTACTTACCATATTTATTTCGTTACGGACAATAGTTTTATTCAACGTGGCTTGGGATTTAAACTAGTCGCTGTAAGTAACTGGAATCATGTATCGCACTCTTCATTTGTATAAGTTCAGGTTTTCTTCAATACGCATTTAGTGTAAGGTTCCGAAAACCGAAAGCAATATTTTTGTGATTCTTTTGCTGTTTGAACCACTCTTTGAAGCTTCAGTCGGAATCGGTGCTTCCAAATAGGTTCGACAGCCCTTTTGGGCCTCAACACACTTGTTTTTGTGAACAACGAGATCCTCCTGGCGCCTCTGCACCGACTTTAACTAGTACATGAATGTGGGACTCTGTCTCTCAACGCCGTCGCCAGCAAGCTTTATGTGCTTCGGCCAATCGAACGGAGATCGGCTCAGCCAACGACGCCGATATCCAGACCTTATACCACCAGATGCAGGAAAAAGCAAGGTCTGCTCTCCTTGATGAGTCGTGGAAATACTTATGCTAAGGAAACTGCGACCTTTCTTTTGGATGGTGCATAGTACTGCACACTGGTGCGCTCTGCTCCAAAACAGTTAGATGACCGGCCAGGTTGTGCATTGCCGACTACAGGGAGAAATTGGCCGCACGATCCCTCAGAGGGGAGTATGTTCCCAGGTTTGGGAAAGCTCTCTCCCGGGATGCGTCTTAGGTTGAATACCAATGCTCTCGCTGGGTATTACAACCTGCTGTAATTATCTGGGTTTGTCCGCCACATTTGTCTCGAGCCCTAGTTCCGAGGTTTGACATTATCGGACAAACTAAGACCAGCTTCCATGTCATCCAATCTTGGTCGATGCTTTTGTGAAGTTCTTACTGATCAACGGGTCGGTAGATTGCAACGTCTTCTACTCTAGTCTGCATTTCCATAGTTGTTCGGAAGCTACACACTTGTTTTTGTGAACAACGAGATCCTGCTGGCGCCTCTGCACCGACTTCAACTAGTACATGCACGTGGGAATCTGTCTCTCGACGCCGTCGCCAGCAAGCTTAATGTGCTTCTGCCAACCGAACGGAGATTGGCTCAGCCAACGACGTGGATATCCAGACCTTACACTACCAGAGGTGGGAAGAAGCAGGGTCTGCTGAGCTAGATGGGTCGTGAAAGTAATTATACTAGGGAAACTGTGGCCTTCCTTTGGATGACCGCACAGTACTGGATACGAGCGTTTTCTGCTCCAAAACGCTTAGATGAGCGGCCAATTTGTGCAGCGCCGATATCGGATTCAGGTTTGGTCGGGCTGAATGCAGGGAGAAGTTGATCGCAAGATCGCTCAAAGGGCACAGTGTTCCCAGGTTTGGAAAAGCTCACTCCCGGGATGCTTCTTAGGTTGAATAACAATGCTCTCGCTGGGTGTTACAACCTGCTGTGATTATGTGGGGGTTGTGCACCACATTTGCGTTGAGCGCTAGTTCTGAGGATCTCAAGTTTGATTTTACTGGACAAACTAAGACCAGTTTCCATGGCATCCAATCTTGGTCGATGCTTTTGTAGGGTTCTTACTGACCAACGGCTCAGTAGACTGCAACGGCTTTCATTCTGGTCTACACTCCCACAGTTGTTTGAAAGCTCCCTCGCCGTTACACGCTATGTTTTCTCATGGCTGGTTTCATTAGCCCGGTGTTCACGGATATGCTGGTTACTTGGGCCGAATTGCTCAAATTCGCACAACAATGAATTGCCCCTATGATTGAGCTACATTTCAGGGTCGATTACGAGCCCTGGTATTCAGTCTGTTATATTAAATGGTAAGAAATATCACGTAAAAAAGTTGGTCTGAAAGATGTAAAAACAGCCGGAAACAGTGACTGTTACAGTGACAGGAACAGTTGCCGCTGGTGGAGCAGGTCAGAATGGTCTGTCTGTGGGGTAGGACGGTGAGGCAAATATTGGAAATAAGCACTTTCTCCGGAATTACGATGTAACCAAAGCGTTTGCATTCGCCATCTATTTCTGGAAGAATTGAACGGTGTGTTTCTAATAGCTGGTGATGTTAAAAAAACGTACAAACTAATTCTTCCATGTTCGTAAAGCCAATGTGCCTGGCGGGGCCGAAATCGATCAATACAGTCGGGCAGGCAATGTTGACAGGCACGTTACTAAATATCACATCGAGGCTCATTTGCTCTATTTCAAAACCATGAGTGTTGTTTATTTTTCAATCCGAACACCAACGCAACTAGGTGTTTTGATATGGAACTGGGAACACTCGGCTTCGTCTACTCATTTTGGCGACGTCGATAAGTGGCGTAACACAAGAAACCAACATTTCTTTAAAGTTACTCAACCCCGAGGCGTAAAATATTGATGCGTTAGCTAAACACTTGGAACTGACAGACTTTCAGCAGCTAACTAAAGTCGCTTGATCTAACCCGCGAGGGTCAAGCGTTTTGTTTCATAACCTGTGAATTGCTGTGAGAGTGAGTGGGTTGCAATTGCATGCATTTTGAACTTATTTATTGGCTTTTTGCGGCAGGGTTTTATTGATTTATTGATCCTTGACCTTTTAGAATAAGCTGTTCTACTATCTTAAGGGTGTTCACTTTGATATTATGATAGTCTCCCCTGTATTCTGCCGACGTAATTAAATCTGAAACAGCGGAAAAACGGGGAATGGTTGTATGAGTGATAGGTGAGTGGGGAAAAACCCTGATTTCGCTGTCCCCTTGATAGTTGAAACCAAGTGAATCAGGAATTAGTTTCTACTGATGTTACTGTCCAACTGGTTACCTTTGAATTGTAAGTACCAGGAAGGTCAGATTCCTGAAAAAAACCACTGAATGTCCGAAATCTACTGAGACCCTCAGCTCTGCTAGATATTGACCAGACAGACAACGCCCCCGCAATATGCAGCGCGTCGCAGCCTTGTGCCAAGGCCAGACCGCGTGCGTCAGCATTAGACCAAGTTCAGACAGTGTCCCTCCAATAACTAGCTTGAGACCGTTGTATTCTCCCACTCGCACGCACTCACGCTCCCGCACTCGCTTGTTCGGAATACAGCTGTTGTGTTCCCTTCTGTGAGTCTTTTTTTCGGCATTGAGCACTGGAGCGGGTCAGCAGTCAGATACAACAGGTTGGCGAATCAGGAGACATAACAGTAAGGATAGAAATAATCACCTCTGTTCTACGGCAGAGCTGACGTAGTCCATCGGACTCAGCTACATCGGCAGAAAATACCGATATACGTATCGGAGTCTGTGTAATTCAAACACCCTGGTACGATCTTGTAACAGTGGAACAGGTGACTTCAACGGCCAAATTGTGGCCCACCTCTCCGAGCATTTGGTGGTTCCCAAACGGATGCAAAAATTCGTTTCTTACGTTGCTGTATGATTCAAACTGTTGTCAGTCTGTGCGGCCGTACTCAACCACATCTCATCATAGTTTACTCATCATCTAAAGCTATGGGTAAGAAGAGTTTTGATGCTTAAATCTAGCCTGTGGTATGGGCTGTTCATTGCACTGCCAAACTCGCAGATTCACTCAGGCAAACAATTCAAACATTTCTTATTGGACGTTTTGTCTTCTGCTGTGTTTCATTCAACTGATGTGTGTTCTCCCTTGGTCAACAGGATTCCGAAAGAATCACAGTGCTTCTTCCTGTCAGCATGATTCCGAGGAAACCATCTCATCCACTGATTTGAATGAAGATCATAATGCCGGGAAACCCTTCAAAGTTGTCCTTCCCAGATATCACAGCTCCGACACCGATCTGAATGGGAGTAGTACTGCTTTCTCTGATCCGGAGACAGAAAGGCATTCATCGGTATTTAGGCATCCCAATCACCGTCGTCAAGTCTGTACGATTGTGGGTCCACGCTATCGCTATCGAGACAACCACCATCCACCTTGTCGAGTAATTATACAGCAACCACGGATCGATTTAAGTCAAATGGTCCTTGTTCCTTTTGATCCCGACGCATGGAATGGTCCTGTCCTTAAACCTCGTAGTTCGCTTAAACCCGAAGAACTGACTCAGATATCACTGGATCATCAAAGCTCAGAGTGTCAATTCCCTGCTCAAATTGCTTTAACGGACGTGACATCGGATTCGAGGCAGTCCACACCGGCTTCAAGGGTGACAGCCGCCACGCATTCTGCCATTTCAAAAATGTCCGCATTGTCATATGATTCCGACGGTGGAACTAGTAGAAAAAGTGAGTGCAAATTTGGTGTGTCATTCTCGGATGACTTGCTGTCAAAGTCTTTTGGAAATACTTCCGATTAAACGTTGCCTTTACGGCAAACAAGGCTCAGAATGTCTTCGCGTTCTATCTATCTATCAGCTAAGTCCTATGGAACATTAACTGTCCTCGATACAATTGGTGGACACCAAGCACCCAAAAACATGCTGGCATCTCATTTACATCATGACAACATAATTGTTTACTGAGCACCGTTGTTTGAAGTTGTTTGAAGTTCCCTCAAACGATCAAATCACTCTAAACAGAGACCACATCCGGTCGGTCAATTCACATGGGTCCTGTAGGAAACAACTACACTAGTGCTCCTGACGATGTGACGGAATAAAGGCAGCTCGGGTCGGCTGCTTTGTTGTCGGTCTGTTCGCCGAACTTGGCAGTTCGACTGCGAACATTCCGTTACCAGTCGGGGTGACGTTGTCTGTGCAGGGTTGGATGGATAAATTCCTCCCCTTTTGCTTGTGTTTGTCTGGTATCTAAACGGTATCTAATATTTCTAATGTGGTTGGTGCAATCGCGAGGTAACTTTCGCGCTATTTGATTGGTAATTTCAGTTCATTCCAGATCGACCAATCAAATCACGTTGGAAATACTAGACACCGTTCAGAAACCATATAAACACAACCAGAAAAAAAGGTTCTTACCCATACGAGTTCACCTTTATGGGTGATGAAACGCTTGCAACCCAAGCTCGGCCAACAGACCAACAAATCAGTTACTTTTCATCAAAACTGGAAATCATGCATAGACACCTTCAATGAGAGTATGCCTGTGTTAAGAAATCCCAATCTTTCAAGGTCAAAAAACACCAGACAGTGCTAACTTACTCTTCCATCTTCCCGTTTGATAGCAAGTCAAAGCAGCGGGACAGATATGTCGGTCAAGCAAACGCACAGAAGACTTATCGGGAGGATTTTGAAGTGAGTTATTCGTTTGCAGTCTCTTATGCGTGTACTGGGGAGCCACAAGCGCTTCCATACCATACTTGATGGAAAGGTTTTACATCTCATATTCATCAGCCAAATGCGCCCACAAAACACCCATCTTTGTTCCTTCTTTTAGACTCGTGAAAAGCGGAAGGCATCGTCGATTCAGTCACAACGAACTTAGCGTAAGCACTCAGACCGACCTACCCGTGGTCCAACTGTCAGGTCCTCCAGATCATGCAGCCATGAAGACGAAGCCTGACTTGGTGAATAAGCCATGCATGGCTTCTCAAACCGCCCCATGTAGTCTTGGAGACGAGCAGGCTGTGGCAATGGCCCACCAATCTGCTGCTTCGTGCTTACTCACCAGCGTACCAAAAACCCGCACTGCCCATTCTTCTCAAGCTCCTATCTCATCTGGATCACACGTCACTTGCACAACGTTGAATACCATGAGCAGAAACCCGTCCGTGTCACAAAATCCAGATTCCTCCGGTCCTCTTCACACAGAGTAAGGCAAACTGAAAATGATGCGTAATTTTTTCTGCTACACTGCCCGTTTAGAAAACCATTCCCCGATAAATATTTGCTTCGAAGGGATACTCGCTCCGAGGAAGTGTCATCATTTAAATAGCCTTGTGATCTGTCTCAGATTCAGGACAAAGCTCACAGCGCAGTACACTGTTAAGTTATTCTCTTTTAGAAGAGTCAGTTTTACCGTGGCTTCCACGCATTATCTTTGCAACAACCACGATCACCATCATCGACGGGGGGAGCTTAGACCACGTGCCTCTGTTAATTTTTATGGAACATCTTCTTACATGCTTGCATGACATTGTGGTTACTTGAGCTACATCGAGACCAACTCATTGAGGTGCTTGAACTGATGACTGGCTGAATGTAGGACCTTCTTATTCTTTAAGGGAAGCACAGATCCTCTGCATTTTGTCCCGAACCGCTTTCCGCCAAATGTCTGGTTGGTCAGTAGCGAGTGTTGAGGCATTTTTCAGTCCACTGATCCGTAACGCAGCGCCCAGGTTTAGGGGTAAACACAGAGAATCTACTATTGTAAAGCTGACCCCAGCTCTTGGGCAGTTTGAACAGATCTCCTCTTCTCCTGTCCTCTTTAGCAAACTCTCTCCGACTTTTTGTTTGTGTCCAGCAATAACGTACGAAACCAGTTGAAGTTTCACTCGGTGCATGCGTTTAGGTGTGGGGAGTTCGCTATTGCAGATCCTCACCGGTAAATTGTGGATACGATAAGTCGGGTAGTCGTTTACATGTTTACCGAACATGACATTTGGTTTGAAGGCGTCTTGTCACTACTTGAGGAGACTTCTACAGTGCTCGCTGCGAGGAGATTTGCAAGTGAGTGTATTTACCGAAATCAGTCCAATTTGGGTTCAGCTGGAACATAAAGTTGACGGAAACTCGGGGACTGTGCCTACCTGATGAGCCCCAAGAAGGGCGAAACCGGTCGTGGGCTGTCGAAGAACTTTCAGCAACCTTATGAGTAGTGCATTACGCAGAGTAATGGCCACCTGATCAACCAGGAGACGCACCTACACATCAACGGTAATGGGGGTTGATTAGGGACTAGGCAGGCACACCCCAAGCATCGTGACAACAACGCCCTGTGAGGTCACGTGTGAACAGCCGCGCCATGCTATCTTCCAAATTCGTTGTAAATGTGTTCTACTTAATAATAGTCAGTAGCACAAAGTGCGGGAGCTTCCAACCATGACCTGGAGTACTATACTTGCAGTCCGTTGGTCTGTCGACCGAAATTCACGAAGATCGCTCCAATTGACCTTGAAGAAGCTGGAAGAGTCCAACAGAAATAGGGAGAAGATTGAAGCAGGAAAATAATCCAGACATGTCCATGATTGTTTACTTCATTGCCCGTAAGAGATTTGTTTGTGTTTTCAAAACTATATTTGTGAAGCGAAGTTTGTAACCGCGGTTTTTCCACAGATGGAAGGCACAGGATCACGTTTACAGTACTGCCAATTCGGAACCGAACAAAGTCCATGAAGCTTCGGCGTCTATGTCAGGGCTGTCAAGAACAGTTCCCTCACTGCCCGCGGCCTTCAGGGGAAAAGACGATCAAACCGGTCGACCGAATCACCCTTACGCTGATCTATCTTTTCACCAGCCTGCTGAGGTGGTCACCAACCGTCCCGGTAGCTGTGCCAAAGGCGTCCAAACTACTTTTGTATTCCCAACGGTGAACCTTGCCCAAAGCTCAATCAATCGTCTATTCGACACCGATGCCAGCTCTTGCTCGACAGCCTATGAATCTGTTCTGGAGGTGGGCTTGCAATACTCTTTTCTGCAGTACTTGTAATAGCTTACTATGACTAATGGCCATTCTGGAAATCAACTCACCCGTACCCCTGTGCCTTTGAACTTTCAGTTCCCGGAACCGACAGAAACTGGTACTTCGTCACCGAAGCAGAAAACCAGTAGGTAAGTTGCGTATCGGCAGGTCTCCTGTGCAATCAGACCAATAAGTGTAGGCCTAGAGCCAAGCACAAACGCAAAGAAAGGTCCTAAATGAACCGTATTGTTCAAGTGGTGTTTACGTAAAAATACCGCCGGTATGAGCTCTATGCAGTGAACCATCAACTCACGTGACTTTACAGTGGAGACCCTAGACTCACTGTCACAGGCAGTGGCTGGTAGCTATTGGGTGTTATGAAATTTGACGGTCAATTCGAGGTGGGATCATTTTCAGACCGTCTTTGGTGTTCTGAGAGCATCGTCCACCTCATTTTTCTGCTACAGCAGTTCTCAACTTCTTACCACTTTCAAGGCCATTACGATCCACTTTGACTCCAGAATCCTAACAACTGTCGGAGCAGACTATCAGTGACCATGAACTAGTATGATGCATCAGATTTAGGAGATAAAAAGAACAAAGCACTCGACGTATAACTCCCGCGAACATTATGTGGGTCGGTTTTATATTGTTACCCGAAGGTAGTTGGTCATCGCTTAGCACGCCAAATCGGACGGACAGGACACATCATCAGTGTTTCACGACATTAGGAAACTAGAAAAGTTCACGGGTTGACTAGAAACATCACAAACGAGAGATTCAGCTGGGTTCCAGGTGAGTCTCTCGCAAAAACCAAATTGATTCGCAAAGGAGTGTATTTCTTGAAATCGGTCCAATTTGAGTTCAAGTCGAACATAAGGTTGACGGAAATTCGGGAACTGCGCCTACCTGATGAGCCCCAAGAAGGACGAAACCGGTCGTTGGCTGTCCAAGAATTACCAGCAATCTTATGAGTAGTGCATTACGTATAGACTAGAATTTCTGTTCATTCCCAGTTTTTGAATTACGTCAACATTACCGACCTGTAGAGTAATAATGAAAATAATCGTTTAATTGTACCACGCTTTCGGTGCTTAGCTGCCTTGCCACCTTAGGAGAGCACGAGAACAGAGGTGCTCCCAGACCGCCCAAGCCTAGACAGCAACAGGCGAGAAACTGAGGTTGGGTGGTTCGAACCACGGAACTTCCGGTCACACACCGGTTCACACCCTAACTACTGAGCTCAGTAAACCCAAAAATGAGTATTATGTTGAAAATTGGTTACGATGAAGTCACATGGCCTATTCTCATGACACACTTGCCTTGTGAGTCGATAGGATTTCCTCAGTGCATCACACAACTCAATAACGTTAAGATTGGAGTTTGCCTCGACAGAGAATGCTCCAAGTGAATGCACTCAAATGCAACGCGTGGTATGATTATGTTACTGGCCCGTAATCGTCGAAGCCTTTAGACAGATAGACTAGACTAGGCGAAATAAGGAAACGAGAATTCAGAACCCCCGCCCCCTTGCATTACATTGGAAATATAGGCGGTCTGGCAGAAAACGACACCATTCAGGCTACACGTGCCTTCCTCCGAGAGTCAAGAAGCCAAGTCACACGATGCGAATTAGCGCCCTTTAGGGGGTTAGCAGCAAATGCGACTTGACAATACCACTACCACCTATAGATGGTAGAGCTGTTCGGCTTTTTAACATGTGTTGACTTTGACTTGTTGGATGAAGACAAACTGAACCTAAAAACTTTCCTTCATTACTTACAAAACATGCCTACTCACCGCTGTCTTCCACAACTTCGCTTAAGGGAAGTTTACGAGGACGCGGAAGCACTTTATCGCTATTTGGCGGACATGAAACGGCAGTCGGGTCAACAGACACCACAAACAAACGCCAACGATAGCCCTGAAAGAAGCACAACCCCCAATTGTCAAACATCTTCTTGAGAACTTTTAACGTTCCTAACTCGATATTCTGCGCGAACAGTCTTTCCACTATCACTGGCAAACAGTAACCATAATGATTATCGTTTTCCTGCCCTTCTCTTCTATAACACAACTCCTTTTATCGTAGTCTGTTTCTGTGATTACCTTCCTTGTCTGACGACGGGGATCAGAGCGCATCAAGCATCTTTGAGTTTCGTCGCATCCTACCTTCAAGTCTGTCCAGAAATCGATGAACCCTGTCTTTCTTCCATTACTTGTCAAGCCCCGACCTCAAATCTCACCAATCTGTGTTAGATCGTTTATTATGCTTTCATGCCCCAAGTCCCTTCTCAAACTGTCGGCTAATCTTTACACAACTGTGATGACTCACCACCGAATTTGACCTATTAGGTAACCTGTTGTGAGCCCTAGATTGATCACTTTATCAACTTATGTCATACAAACTTTCTCTCTCCCTCTCTCATCCTCCGTTTATTCGCCACTGTATATTGGAAACAAACCTTGCCTCTCGCTATATATGAAAAAGCCACTTCAATTGCTTGTTGATCTCATTTGGGATTGGGAGTAATCAGAACACTGGGATCCGGATCTGGACTGACGTTCCCCGGGGTCCCGAATTGAACATGCCAGTGAACCAATGTCCTAACCAACTTTAGGCACATGATACTAGGTCACCGGGGTAGCTATGTTTTGGATTGCCATAAATCTATAGTTTCGGCCGAACAAGTGGATAATCAGTTTTCTTTTGTCATCTCGCGTTCACAACCCCCACCCAACATAGTCTTCAGTCGCTCTCTGTCGAGTTTTCTACCACATACAGATGACTGCATCAAGTTGTACCTGTTGGATGCAAGGAATTCCAGGTGCAGCTATTGTTTGCAGAGTCTGGAGATGTTTCAGAGATGGTATTCGATCCAGTTATCTTGTTTCGATTCACAGGTCTCCTGTTGGATCTGGATCACACGTTACAGGTACCATCGTCTTGCCAAGATCACTGCGTGATCAGTCCTGTATCAGTCCGGGCGGTCGGTCCTGTCCACACAACAAAATAGGGTGGTGGCTTCGCCCTTTTCTTGGTGCAAGTTAACAGATAACTCACACAACATGAAATTTTATGAAGTCATTACCGGTGAAGCTTTTGCACACTCAAATAGGTGTCTTTTGATTCCCCAATCTCTTAATAGAAAGTATAGGGTCACGTACTAATAGATAGAACAAAGTGACTTAAGTTAGATATGAGGCCAGCCGTGGTTAGATCTTCTCAATCAAAATGCACGCCGGGAGGCCATTTCACCCGGACTCTCCCTATACACACACACACACACACAGTATTTTACATAAGGTACCCATCCAAATAGTACCAAAGAGTGACAAAAAAGGTGTACATTTTATCCAATTCTTGAAAGTGACGAACTGTTTTGACTGCGGTTCGCAAAATAGCACGAACGGGAGAACAGTAGCGGTAGTTACAGTAGCGTTGAAATTTTCACTAACAGCGTTCCCCGTAAACGGATCGGAGACTGCGTAGAATATAAAGTAAAGAAATCACCAATGATCAATTATTACTGGATGGACGTCACCTGCAAACAGTGTGGTTGTGTGTGTGCGCGCGCTGTGTGCAAATTTACATAAGTAAACGACCACGGGAGAGATAAATAATAACAAATAAAATCGAAATGGCAAGATGAGGTGAAGTAGATCGCACAACGAGAGACAGCAAAAAACCCAGAGAGAGGGGACGGACAAATTGGAGAGGGGAAGGAGTTGGGAATAGTCTTTCTGTACAAATCGGCCATATAAGTATCATCAAAGCGCACTCGACCCATTCGTCACAAGTGGCTATCATCGTCATCTGGCTAAGTGGCGCTCAGGCAGTGGTTAAAAACATAAAAAAAGGAAAAAAATAATCTGATGCTCATTCACACGAGGCTTGCGTTTTGTCGATGGAACGTACGTAACAAACATGTTCCGCCTGGAACGGAATAACGGTAGTACTAAAGTACCATTACATTACCACAAAGCGTGATTAAATGCAGCAAGGTAAATTGCCTGGGAAAAGAAACGAAAAATGACAGTTAGGAGATCACCCTGTACATGCACATTCAAATTAGCAATGGTAGCTCCAAACGCGTGCATCATAGAGTGAAAATTCGGAGAAACAAAAGAGATGGCGCAATTCGGGAAGGCGATCGATTGAATTCCAGTTGAAAGAGTCCATATGGTGGGCACACTCAGCTAACAGAAGTGCACGGGATAGACGGAGAACCCAGCTGACGAAGGACACAGTCCAACCATTTGAGTGGTCCATTTAGATGGATCTCAACCCAACAGGGCGTACTGGTGATTGTCTGGCGACTGGAAGAGGAATGAACATCACTCAGATTTGCCGCATTCATTTTGACTACTGCGGATATATGAGTAGTTAGTAATTACAACAAATATCTAAGGACTGCTGCGTCGCTTACCGGTATTCAGCTCCCCAACCCTTGACAAAGCTGATGCGGATTGCGCACATATGTGTTAGCGCAAAAACCGCTTCGTATCCTCTGGAAATGCACTCAACCAACTGATTTGCAAACGTTCGGCTGTCGAATAACTTCAAATTACACTCTGAAAATGAAAATAGGAATGAATACTAATGAAGGAAGCTCATTCAGTGGCTGCATAGTGTAAACATACTGCGCTCCTTTATATTACACATACACGTAAGTGGAACAATATACGAACCGAACACGAGTACTCACCAGTCTGGATACCTACTCAAAATTATTCTTCTGCATACGCGTATTCACTAATTTGTACTAATTAAAACCAAGTAGTGTTCCCGAGGGCACTTAAGAGTAGCCAAAATCGCACCTCACTTGGGGGCACACTGTTTTGAGGGGAACAGGTTGGGCTCAGGCATGGCATAGGGTTGACGGAGACTCTGGGATGATGAGCCCCAAGAAGAGCGGAACAGGGTTCTTGAGCTATCAAAGAGTTTTTTAGAAACCTTATGATTAGTTTATTCCGTTTGGTAAACAATGCGTGGATTTATTGCTGGGCAAAGTTCCTCTTTTGACACAAAAGCTTCGTCAGACCAAGTAACCAGGTTGACTGAGAACAGTAGAGTGTTATTATAGTAACCTCCTGGAATTAAAATTGGTCTGTGGAAGACAGACAACGAGGAAAATAACTTGACGTCCAAAGATTAGATCAGGGTTGAAACTGTCTCGTGATGCATGCGCTCGACGCTTGTTAAGCAAGGTGGCACATTAATGGATCAAGATGTGTTTTCCTAGAAAGCGGAACCGTTTCATCGCGGGGTGTCGAGTGGTTTGTCTTCATGGCAGACTGCTATTCGCTTTCCATTTGTGCCGCTGTCTTGTTGTTAAAGTAACCGCTGGATTGCACTTAACAGGACCTGTTTCTACTTTAATGCCCACTTATTCCTGATGACACTGCAATGTACTTCTGTGCATGCGAATGCACTCTAAACTGTTTTTAACAGGTCAATTCTGAGGGCTGGGTGAGCCCGTGTCCAATAGTGTGGCATTTGGAAGGTGTTCGGCCGCATTCCACGCGGTTGTTGGGTTACCTCAACCATGCACTACGTGTCTCAAGAACCTAGACGACAGACGGGTGAAAGCGTCTCGTTGTTCAGAAGATCCTGTTAGGCGAAGATGTATGGGATAGTCGCCATTAAACTTCATGTGGTGACAGGTTCGGTGACCACACAAGCACGTCATTCGCACGTGAATTGAGTAAAACTGAGTTCGGCTCCTGTGAATACAAAACACTTACGGTTTCCGTCCAACCAACAAACAGAAATGAATCCCCAAAAAAACTGTAATCCGCCTCCTTCAATCGTGATGTAGATGTTGTGGCAACAAAGTATAAAATAGTACTGTTCAAAATTCTTCAAAAATAAGGGACCGTCCTGTAAAGTTACTAGGGTGAAATGCAACGCCTGCATACGTAAGGGTATCAGTTTTCAGAACTTAACCGCTGTGCGCGGGACAAGAACAACAGATAAGTATGAACGATGAACAGCCAGTCGGATATCTTTCAAATTCCCCGAATGCATCAATCCTTACACAATCACACGCTGTGGTGTGTGTAGTGCAATTATCACAGCGTTGGTTCAATCAGCGATCGCAATACAGTGTCACAAGTGACGTCATTCTACCCAGAGCCGTGCGATGAAACAGAAGATTCTTCAGGCATTCAGAATGATAGCTAAGTCAACAATTCCAGAATTACTAGTTCCAGTAAGTATTCTCTTGTAGTAACGAGGATGCTTCAGCTCATTTCTCGATCTGAACCTCCGAGGTAACGTTTTCGTCAAAAGAACCACCAAGGTATTAAACACCTAAAATCAGGTGCAGCGCGTCGTATTTAAAGTGCATCAGACGACAACATTCTGGAAATTCCAACGCAACCGGCATTCGGCGGATACTGAATCACGATTGGTTGTTTGGTCCACAGTTTCGGCCAACCATAGGTCGCCTTGATACTGGACCGGCAAGCGCTCCGATCCAATCGCGAGCGGGTTAGGCTTCTTGACCGTAGCAGCGCCTAACTGTGAGTGGCAAAGCGGTTTAGATGCAGGAGTCTGCCTAATATCCCCATTCATCAGTTTCACTGTACAGAGAGGTAGAAGTGTAGAGCTCAACTGATTGATTAATTATACGGGTCCTTACCAAACACAGAATCGCTTCAGTAGACCCCCAAGAGATGCGTGCCGCTTGCTCAAAAACTAGCGCACCGTGATCAGGAAGTTGTCTACTGGTGGCGTGGCTCTAAGTTCTTTGGTGTATGCGTACTATGCGTATGGCATTCTAAACTAGACTATACTAGATAGCGCTGCATTTCAGTACGCTATACTACACTATACTAGATCACCTACCTGGTTTGGTGGAAACAAGCCGGTGATTGGCAAATAGTAGCAAACGAAAGGAGGAATAGACTCACTTGGAGGGACCTTCACTACAGTGGCCGGATGCCAGTTGTGGTAGTGGTTGCAGCTGGGAGACTGGACGAAAATTGCGGCGTCGCTCAGACATTCCAAATATACTTCGTTGCCAACGTGATGCAGACGAAGACCACGGCCTGAAAGCAGCGGAAGAAGATGGAATGAGATTTATCACTGTTTGAAATAGCTGCGCTATTTTGAAACGAGTGGTGATAATACTTCCGAAGAGAGACCCCGAGGAGTGGAGAGAGTACATGTGCGCCCCTGTGGTGACTTTCCTTTAGGAGGAAGGAGACGCAAACTAGGTGTGCTATAGCGGAGAGAGGATAGTGCAGAGAATTACAAAAGTCTGCCTAACATGCAGAGGTCTGGACGGTGACTAGTTCAAGCGGAACGGAATGACGCAGTATACACTCAAGTCCGTCAAATGTACCACCCCTTGGTCTGTGAGAATCTGGGACTTGGGCGATATGTGTACTAGATTTGTGTGAGATATTTCTCTGACTGCTTTGGGGTTCGTGGACGCGCATACTACTGGTGGAACGTGTGAGTAGTAACTGGTCGAAGTAGTTTATTGAGCCGTGTTAGGCATTCAGAAAATGTCTGGGAGAGCTCATCAGGACACTTGGAGATGTTGACTTTAAAAAAACGCTTTGCAGATGATTTTTTTCCTTTCGCCTTCGCCATGCCACCAGAAGCCACTCACAAAAGTAGTGGTTCTGATCGTAACTCTCGTACTATTCCCAGTCGAGTCATTCGCACCATTTAGATTGGATTTGTGTGCCATGTGTGTGCGCATGATTTTTGCACCAGTAACGAAATTACTCATTGTGACACCACGGTTGTTACTGAAAAAAGGAACATCCGAAAGCTGTAACACCATATGATTTCTGTAACACTGACAGTGTGGCCTAGGCAACAGTTGTGATGGGGATGTGGACACAGTTGAAGCGATGGGCTGGTCTCCAGCCAAAACCAGCCTCATCGACCACGTGAGCTCTGAGAATCACACTGTTTCGACTGATATTATGGTGAACAAGGGTCAGCGATCTAGTCACCAATGGTTTGGATAATGAACACGCAAATCAGTGTGTCGAATAAGCCGGACATACAGGTCCCAGACGACAGCCACCCCTGGTCTGAGGCCAGTGAAAACTGAAAATCAATCGACCCGAAACACACCGACCTGTATTCAAAATCCGAAATGCGCTTTGGAAAAAAAACTATTGAACGTTGTTTTTGGTTTGTAATCAGTCATCGACTTTCCGCACTTGGACGCTGGTCATAGGTCTGTTGCCACTCGGTCGACGGCAACGGAAAATCCAGTTACACATGCCACCTGATTAATCATTTAGTCTGTTAGGGTTGCACTTTCGACAGCCGGCATCGCTTAGGGAACGTAAACGATCTGGATCGTTATTTTGGCTGTGTGCTGCTCTTAGGTGTCCAATCGTTTGGTAGACAGGCAGGCGAACACAGCCAAATGTTGATGGGAATTTGCCATAAGAACACCGACCTCTTTGGAAGTGCGATTCATACGCACGCCTACCTATTGACAGGTCAAGTAAAATAGTGATACAAGATGCAACACCTCACTGGTTCGTTGGGTAATTGATAGAAAATGAAGCGTTTTTGATTGCCAGACGAAGTGGAACTGTTCCGTACCATGACAATTTGGTACAATAGTACTAAATTCCCGTCATTCTGCCCTACAGATGAATGGCGGACAGTCGGTTGTATCGATGAAGTTGACTGAACGAAGGCAGACTGCCCGGTGGAATTTAACCGACTGCATAAGGCTTCCAGAATACCATTAGCTCCTATAGCATTCAAGCTTCTATTAGGATGATCTGAAGTGTTCTCCTACGGTGGACCGTGCTTGACAGGAAATTACGTCACTCTGCATCGAGTTTTTTTTTACGATGAATTACAACAGCAATAGAGAATCACAGAAGCAACGCGACAGCTTAAGTGAAACGTGAGCATTCATAGCCAAAAAGAATTAAGGCAGAAACTGATGCAACTTTAAGTCGCGCTGGATGTGCTTCTTAATTGTAAACTGAGTTTCTCTCAGTTTGCATCCATAATCTGGATTGTTCTGGCTAGCGCCGATAAACTGTTGTTCTATTGGTGTCATTGTTCTGTCTGCTTGAAGCACATCTATCCTTCTCAACCTATAGTTGAGTTTTCCCCTGGAAACGGGTCTCGTGTGGCTTTCCACAAAAAAAAAGATGCGCAGAACAGCCAGACACTGACTTAACACACCCAGGCAGGACTTCCGTTCGGCATCAGTTCATCCAGTCTATTGTTGACCTCGAGAGAGCTCAATAGTTAAGGCGCGAACTTCTCGACCGGAAGCCCGCGGTTCAAATCCAACCCCTACCTCTCAACGGCTCCTGTCTAGGTTTGGGAAACTTCGTGCTTCCTTTGGGTGACATGGCACCTAATCACTGAAAACGTGCTGCGACTGAGTGATTATTTTTAATTCCGTTCCCGACCTAAAGCTGCCACCTTGATGCGGTGGTCAGACTTGAGTGCTGCAATGATCCTGCGGGCTACACTGGCTGGAACTTCGTTCCACAAGGTGCAACCATGCCAGGAAGGCCAAAGGGGAGCAGTCAGACCAAGAGCAGCGAGACCCCGTACTACGAGTAATCGTTCTACGAGGCGGTCTGGGGGTAAAGTCGTACTGTCCTCTGCGACAGGAGTGTGAAGGCAGTAAAGTGTTTTCCCCAGACGACTAGTATGTCCATATTTATGGAAGCAGCAGTATGGAAGCAGCGATGCTGCCTTCCTTCGAGGAGGGATGGGTTAGCGAAGGTCGGCCCTAAAATTGCACACTCCGATCGCCCAATGGTTGATCATGGCCGCCGGCGCATTATCCACTACGGTCGAAATACTTTTAAGACCAAAGAGACCGGTGCTGCTCAAAAGACACCTGCTGTGTGCAGCCGCATCAGGAATGAGACAGTAATGTCTTGACTCCTTCAGTTGTGTGCTCATTATGAACTGTTTCTGGCAAGTACGAACCGGATGTCGGCGAGGTCGCTATCCATGATTGATGCCAGGAAAGCCATACCAGCAGGCAACGAGTTCGACGGTGCACGCAAATCCCTTAAACGCCATATAGTGAAGAGTCTAAGGAAAGACCGAAAGCTCTAGTGGACATCGAAAGCTCGGGAGATACAGAAGGCTTTTGCTACGGGAAACAGCCGTGCCCTATATCAACTGATACGATCGACTGGTCCCAGGAAAGCAACGGTCAGCGAAACGACAAGTGAAAAGGATGGCTTATTAATCCTCTCTTTGGAAAGATGGGCCGAACAAGAAATATCCGCACTAAAACGTTAGAAGGCACCAGGACCGGACGGTCTCTATCCAGCCCTATTCAGAGAAGGCGGAGAATCCCATCCGACAAAGATTATTGGTGCTATATGGAACGAAGGTGCCTGCAGAATGGGGCATGTCGACAGTTATCCCTATCTTCAAACAGGGTACACGGACTCTGTGCGAAAACCACCGTGGCATCGAAGGTGCTCTCTGACCTTATCCTTCGAAGGTTGACTGAACACATGGAGAGACAGATCCGTGAAAACCAAGCTGGGTTCCGTCCTGAAAGAGGATGCACCGATCATATCTTCACTCTCCGACAGATTCTGGAACAGCGGCATTGCTTCCAGCAACCGACAATGGTTGTGTTGCTCGATCTGAAAGCCGTCTTTGACTCTGTAGACCGCCAGGCACTATGGCAATGTCTGTGGAGCAAAGGGTCTACGGGAAGCCTCTTCTGAGTTCACCGCATCAAGTGGTGTCAGACAGGGCTGTCCTCTTTCACCTTTCCTCTTCAATTTCGTCATTGATACAATCATGGAAGACTCATTATCAACCTCTATGCCTGGGGTCGAAGTGCTCCCGGAGCGTCCGTTCAGATATGGAGTATGCAGACGACATAGCTCTTCTTGGATCTGATGCCGTAGTAATGCAAACAATATTAAATAATCTAAATAATTCCACCTCATGTGTGGCATGCACTTCACACCTGCAAAGTGTAAAGTGCTACTGCAAGACTGGGTGGGCCCGAACCCTAGCCTCATGCTTGCGGGAGAACCGATTGAGGTAGTAGACAAATTTGTTTACTTGGGCAGCTGTATCAGTCCCGGAGTGTCTCGCGAAAGATGATAGTTCCATCCGAATTGGGAAGGCCCGAGCAGCTTTTGTGAACCTGCGTCACCTGTGGCGTAGGCGTGACATCAGCTTATCCGTCAAGGGTCGAGTTTACAATGCTGCGGTGCGCTCCCGTATTACTATACGGATCAGAAACCTGGCCGCTGCGCGCCGAGGACGTCTGACCAGTGTCTGACCATCGATGTCTTCGTAGTATCATTCGAGTCTAGGTGTTGAGCACTGATGCCATGCTGTCGGTGATGATGTGGTTGGGGTTGGTTGACTTTCATGCATGAACATCACGATCGAGACTGTTACTTTGCCACATCGGCCGTCGCGAGTTGTCATCGCCTGACTTGCTGCATACAACGGCGGGTAATCGACGACATGCCACTGCTGACGCCCCGTTTTACACTTCCACTTATCCTCTATCTTGGGGTATAGGATGGCCGTCCCATTTCGGATACTTTCTCTGTAGGTCTCAACAGTAGGACTGACCGCTTTGTTTGCTTTACGTCACTCTCAGCTGCAACCTATGTGGGGACCCCGAGACGGGCCACATCAATGGTTAGAGACATTGTCAGACATGGTCCAGTCGCACCCTCAATGGCGCTCGTGCATCCAAGCTATTGCCTTCAATGCATAGCTCCCTTCCCAATTCCCCCACTTAACAGCCCATTGACAGTGGTGTATCTACGCACCAATTTATCAGCTCCTGCCTCCAATGCGCAGCTACCTACCTCACCTCCTCAAATCACCGGTGAACGAAACTGTGGCAGCTACAACCAATGTACGACAAGCACGCGGTTCTTATAGCTGACAATGATGATGATGTTGATGATGAAGATGATGATGATGAGGAAACAATGGAAAACTAGTGAGAAGCCTATCAAGAAAACGAGAGCCTTAATAGTCGCTTGTATCTTATTAGGGTGAATAAAATGCCGTAGGCAAACCCGATAAAATAGGTACAAAACGCACGAAACTAACTTAAGACGGTAAATTCATAAGTCGAAAGCTCCCCTAGGTCCCTAAATACCAAGGAGTTCCTGGTGGTACTGGTGAAGGCCCTATCTCCATGGATAATCTCTTACTGTGCAGTTCAGCGGATTACTGTTACATTTAAGGATACAATACTTTTCACGGGGTGGTGAATTCGAGGGCGAAATTCCCATGGAACGCCATTTAATGGGAGTGTCACGTGCAAATTTTGACAGAATCGGGTATGTTATGCAATCACGTGCCGAAGAATGCGAACAGAAGACAGGGATGGTGTTTTGTAAAATAGACAGATACTGCGAGGGTAAGTTGTAAGCACAACTCTAATTGGGTAGCCAACTTGAGAATCGTTGGCACATTTTGAGGATGTCTGACCTTTGAGAAGTGTGCCTGAGTCTTCGGGTGGCTTCAAGTTGAAAATCTATCCCCGCTCTAGGGATTTGTGTATTCCTTTTTGGTTGGCGAAGATACCTTTTATTTTTTTCAAACCTCGCTTGATACAGTGGTCTGCACTACAGTGACCATCGTTGTCACCGGGAGTGAAGATCAAAAAGGCCAGCTTATGTGGATTATACCGAGGAAATTGACTAGGAAGTAATTTACTTGAACACTGAGTTCGTTATGGATGACTGAACCTTGCGAACAGAACAATTCCTAAAGCACATCCATGAATGAGAAAACATCTTGGGAGAAATTAGTAAGGGGGAGATTTATCCAAGACGAAGTGCTGCTTAGACGGGTTTTACGTGGTACCTGTGTCATAGCTGACTGCAATATCGTACAAAAATTTGTTTCTCAACAAGAAGCCTGTGCAGAGTAGAAAACTCTCACCATAGCCTGGATCCTGCACTAAATCGGCTGCAGTATATGTATCGGAAGAGTGAGGCATCAACATCCACGGAACAATGAAGAGTTAGATGCTGTCGGGTTGCCAAATTCTACACGGCAGTATTAGAAACGTAGTGAGCGGGTTCAGCTCACGGGTCCAACTGACAAGTATCCTGTGGGCCCCGGTCATCGTGACTTTAGGCTTACTATGGCGTATTACAACAGCGGCGTACATGTCCATCGAACACAGTTGTCCATTTTGTAACGATTCGAACGCAAATGAGTGGTTTAAATCTGAACAATCCCTCAGTATGTAACATCGGAAGACGCAGTCGAATAGGTCGTAACACCACAGCAGGTCCTCCTGCCGTTTATTGTGATTCTGTGTGACCACGCAAAGTTCACGTTATTTCACTGTAAAGCGGTGATGCCGAATCGAAAAAGACACTAGAAATAACTGCAAACGCTCCTACGATACGGACTCGGGCCCACAAACTATACGACCCGTGCCGTCCTGGATGCGCTCTGAGGACTTGAGGACCGCGTGCGTTTGCAGAGGTAGTGAGGAACATTGCTGTTGCATCCTAGCAGCCCGAAATACGCATGAAGCCACTTCACCTCAGTGCAGTGGTTCCGTGATGCCGGGTGGCTCCCAGTCAAAAACAATGCTTTGGAACTTCGTGCATTGCTTGTTTTAGAGTAACAACAAAGAAAAGGCTTGCTAGATTCTTCATGCGAAGTTCAGCGTCAGCGTCTTACAAAGTGCATATATGTTGTAAGTTGTCGCGGGATGTGAAGAATTCGCGTTCATACCACTCACGTCTGAACAACCCCCCTCTTGTCCTGGTGCAATTATTCTGGTGAGTCCATACCAGGCTGGTCAACCGATCGACACAACCAGGAACGTTACTGGATCGTCCTTCAGGGGGTCGAACAAACCAATCACACCGCTTAAGTGTGAAAATGCTCGCCTTTTCACACCTTCAAATGTGTCCAGTGTGCTAGTAGGGTAGGAGTAACATGCTCTCCTCATGAGTGGGATGTCCGGTGTTCTAAAAAACCCGGTACGACGAGAACGAAACTCGAGTCCAGTGATTCCGCCCTTTGTGTCATGACAACAGGGAGATTGTCCCAACGTGAGCAATGTGAACTCGAAAGCGTGTACGGCTTTTATTCCACCGCAAGGATAAACCAGAGTCCAGTTAACCAGACTCCGACGCCGGGAGATTGGTCATTCGAATAGCAAACGCCCGACGTTCAACCAATCGTTTGCGAATCAGCATCAGACACAACGTCTACGCTGGACGACGACATAAGTGAGGTGGCAGATCGATACGAGACAATCAGCTGACCAGCCGGACGCGTCGCATAGTTCGCTCATCAAAATTCCACTGTGTCTGCTCGAGACAAACAACATTTGCAGATAGTAAATCGACACAAATGAGCTCAGTCGACTTTGCACAGATGCATACAAAAGCAAAGGCAAACAGAACACAATAGGTGTGTCGGTACTGTTTAACTGACGGCGCAACTATGGCTGAAAACCGCCCCAAGTCACTTCTATAGAAAACGGGGATGTTACTGTGGATGGATATTTGACTAATCGAACTGTTGCGGAGAAGACAGGGCAACCGTCAACTTTGGCAATAATGCGCTTACATGTGACCAAACGCCTTTGAATACGTAAATACAGAATGTCTGTCTACAGGCGTGTGGGTATTTTAGGGAATTTATTCTCCTATCCAGAACTACGAAAAGGGGGGAAACAAGTTTTCAAACCCTGTTTATTCAGCACCAATTGATTGTCATAAAACTTCACATACGCCTCCCTGCCAATGGACCTTCGTTTTACCAGGGGCAGTAGGAACGCTGTCCAACGTCTGTCCAACTACCTTCGTTTGCTAACAGACCAAGGGATGAGAGGCGCTGGCACGGCTGAAGACCTCCGACTTCTTTCAACTTTCTTGAAATTAGGAATTCGAGTATGAACGAATCGCCAACTTACTGAAGGGAGATCCCCTATGTATATTTAGACAGCATTTCAAGATCTATAAGAAAAAACCTATTCTATTTGTCAGCAATATTCTCATTTGAAATAACCACTCCATCGATGTGTTGATAACGCAAAAGTAAATACGAAGCGCACGCAGCAGCAAAATTTCATCCTGTAGGATCGCTCATTCAACTTGAATCGATGGGAAATTGATGTGGGTGTACAGTAAGGCCCATTCCAGAGTTCGAACTGTGTCAATCTGATCACGTGACAGTCGTTAGGCGATCGAAAATCAGAGATTACGGGTCAAAGGTTCAAGTTGCTCATTGGTTGTCACCAGGGTTCATTCACGACCATTCACCTCTCATATGGCCAAGGGCAAAACAAAAAAGGATAAGCTTTCAAGAATCTCGTATGTTTACTAGATTCCAGGATTAGTTTTATTCCATTAGAGACGTTTCTTCCCAACAGAGGGCTTTCTAATGTAAAATGAATTGACCCCGACAGTGCTGCAAAACACGATTGAAGAGTACTCACCAATATGCCTCCGAGTGCTTTCCACTTGTGGCGGGCGGTTCACGTGACTGAGGCTTCCTAAACTGAATCGGTCGGCACGATAGCATGGTTCCGTGAACCCATCTATAGTGAGGGTGAGACGGCCCGCGTGGAACGCGTCACCCACGCGCGTGTTCAGTTCATAGTAGAACACCGTACACCAGTATTTTAGGTCGGAGAAGGTGACCATGTTTAGGAGAGGATTGCTCAGTGCACTCACTTCTAGGTCGGTGGAGGATCGGGTTTGCTTATCGGAGCTTTTGTCCGATGAGCTGGGATCTGTGGAACGAAGGTTATGATTGATACCGTGAAACAAATAATAGGAAATAACAGGGCAGACCTGAAAAAACGAACACGGGAGGCAATTCACTCAAACCAGTCAGACACATACATCTAGAGAAAAGCCCAAGTCGTTAAGTTGTCACAATATAACCCAGTCTTTTGATTCGACGATGCGAAAACAGAGCTTCTCCATCAATGTTGAGTTGAATGGCACCAATTCCACGCTGAAACGGGTTCAAGCTACTCTTTTCCAGCAGCGACAAAATTACGGGGGAAGCACTTTACATATGTTGCGGCCTCCATTGGCGCCTAGGCTTTTTACGCCAACCCAGAAGTTAGCCGTCCGTTCAGTCTGTCTCGGTCACCGGGAACGGTTATTATCTCATTACCGCTACGAATGCCAATATGGTGTGATGTTACCGCCGGTTGTTTGCCTTCACCTCCCTGATACACCAGGCGCTGGAACAGAACGTGGTATGACGCAATTCGTTGTAGTGACAACTACACCATACTCTTTCAATTTTACGCCGCTGGTCCAGCACACGCTCTGAGATTGTACGATTGAGCGACTCGGCATTAGGTCCACTTCATGCACATCGGTAAGTTCATACTCAACTGGCAAAACACAACTCTAAATCCGACTACGTTGACTCGCTGGGAAGGTCACACCTGCCAGTTCACAATGACATCCATAAAATCCGCATTTTCCCGCGGGTATCAAGAAACATGCAACAAGAGATCTGTAACCTATTAAATTGGTAACCCGCAGGTCTCGGGTCGGAGATTCTCTGGAGTTTCGTCGGATGTGCACCGCTGACGATTCCCGATAAGAGTGAAACAGCTGTGAAACAGGGTTTCTCGACTTTTCAACATAGATTGCCTGCACTTACGGGACGAAAGCTCCACTAAACTTTGTCTATTGTGTAGGAGAACCCATTACTAGCCTTATAGAGCAAACACGGAGAGTCAGAGTCCTACCTGGTTCACAGCGTACTACCTTCAGTAAACATACAAAGGTCTGGCTTAATCAAGCTGGAGATAAAATGAACATGGCTCCAACTGTCGCCGACATAACTGTAAACAATATATCCTTCTCAAACAGATAATTCGCTCCTAAATCGATAGAAAATGTACAATACCTTTGTATTCCAGTATACATGGAAAAAGGTTGGGGTGCGAGATGCGCACCCAAGATCCCGAAACGAAAGTCAAAGAATAGGATACAACTGTTTTCGACAACTAAACCCATTTGCAAATCAATTTGGTTTTCACGGGAGACTTAACAGAATCTCTCGTTTATGATATTCTTCAACTGAATGTGCTGCTCACAGGCCGCCTTATGTTTCAGTTGGTACGGTATTCGAGATATCGCAGTATATTTTCATAAAGGTTGCTGAAAATTCCTTGATAGCCCACGACTGGTTTCGCCCTTCTTGCGGCTCATCAGGTAGGCGCAGTTCGCGACTTTTCGTCAACCGTACACTCCACTTGAACCCAACCGAATCGTTCGTTCATGATGTTTTTACGCAATTTGGGTTCAAGAACGTAAGGTTGACGGAAATCCGGGGACTGCGCCTTCATGACGAGCCCGAAGAAGGGCGAAACCGGTCGTGGGCCGTCGAAGAGTTTCCCACAACCCTGTGAGTACTTTCTTTTAGAATGTAACTGTCTTAGGAATGCTCCAGTGAACTGAGTAGATGAGCCAATCCACCTAAGTTGAAACGGCTTGTACGGTAATTCATAAGGCGATAAGAACAGGTACTCCTGGAAAAGATCATCACGAACCAAGTTTAACTGGAGAGCAAACTGACCTGAAACATCTGATATTCGTCGGTCTGAGTCGCTGGTCCTCGATCCGTCGTGTGTACCACCGCCACCACCACCACGGGAACGTCGACGAGCAGTAGACCGTTCGGTAAGCGAGAACGGAGCATTCATGCTGCGCTCTGCGGAGGCCTTGGCCAGAGCCGCAGCGGCCAAAGCAGCCTGAGTTGCCGAACCGGCCGGATAAGCGTTACTCGTACTGCTGCTGCCGCCGCCACTGTTAAGGTTGTTCGGTTTGGACTCTCGGTGGAGTCGATTTTCGCCGCTCGAAGGCTCCAAACGTTTACTGTGGCCGTTGGCGTAGACTTCCAGTGAGCGACCTGGGTTTGTGTGCAGGGTGAAGACAAACCGGCAACCAAGTATAACTCATTACTACAACAAACATTAACTGAAGTCTAACACAGGCACCGGGGTCTGGCTGACGCTTAACTCTACTACTCTCTGGCAACCAGTTAACTGAAAGACGTACCGTTTGAGAAAGAGGGCATAAAACTTGGGAAAGTTTTCGACCGAGTTAAAATAAACGTTCAGAACTTCGAGAAGAGACCAATCCAAAAAGAATCTATATCCTGGAAAAGTAAATGGTAAGCTGCATGTGGGGGGCGAGATGACTCAAGTGGTTAGAGCGCGAATTTACTGACCGCAGGGTCCGTGGTTCGAACCCGACCTCTGCATCTCGAATTCCTCTGTCTAGGCTTGAGCAACCTGGCAGTATCTCGGCTTTCGTGCTTCCTTCGAGTGGCATGGCAGCTAGGCACCGGAAGGGTGGTACAGCTGAACGATTTTTTTAAGCTGCATGCCAGTATGCTCTGTGCAGCACACTACCTTACCTTCCGAAATGTACGGTGTAGCGGTTGGAAATCGTGCCCTTGTTTCCCTTATCTGTCCTATACAACTTTTGCAGTCTCAAGCCTCAAATTGTGATGAAACTCGTCCCTAAAACAAACTTTGCTATCAGAGATCAATAAAAAAACCGCGCTGGATGGTACGAAGTGATACTCATCAGCAAAGCCTTCACGTGTGAATTCCACTTGACACAATATGGGTTACTGGCCTCAACTCAGCGACTAATTCGCAGAACTACTGATGGAAAGATTCGTGGTCTGAAAGTAACCTTGGAACTCAGAGAGCTCTTGTCTAGACCTGGGCAAACCTAGTAGTATCTCAGCCCTCACACTCTCTTCATACTGCGCGACAGCAATGCGTCGAAGAGGTACCACAGCTGAGTGACTGATTGACAGTATCTGAGGAAGCAGCTTGAAACACCACAGCGTTAAAGCGCGAACCTAAACTCTAGGAGGTCCGTGATTCGACCCTGGCTTTTCCATGGTTCCTGCATAGTCTTTGACAACACCTCAAACCTGGTGGTTTCACGGCTGCACCGAAAATGGTGTCATAACTCAACGGTTACTAATTGTTATCAGTAAGTGATTACATTAACCCAGGTTCCAACCTAAAATGACATGTGGCATCTTTGTTTTCAGTGGCTTCCACTAATCTTGAGAGGGGATTCGAACCTGAAACCCTCGATAGGAGAGAAAACACAACTGAAACAAAATAGCAATCGATTCTGCTAAAAATGACAAGTTCGCCTTCGAGTTTCGCAAAAAACACATTGTCGATAGTTGAAAAGAACGTTGTGCAGGGGGTTTGCAATTTACTAGCACAACGAACCGTAACATTTTGAATTTCCTTCAGCTACAAGAGCCTGTCGATGAAGTAGATGTCAAGCCTTAGAAAGTCCCGCTGGCATGTGTGCGGCAAAATGGCGGGAAACCGAGTTTTTGATTGAAATAACCATCCAAACAACCCTATACGCGCACACAGGTTGGTCTTACATGCGCCGTCATGTGACAGCGGTCGTCCGAACAGGCGCACGTTTCGCATGTCTCATGTCGGATTTTAGACAGCCACAGCGTGGTTTTAATCCACAACAAACACAGACGACGACGACGACGACAACAACAACAACACGGTGAACAAGTTGTTGGACAACCAGGTGATAAGTTGGTTGAAATGCGTGCGATCAGTACCGACGAAGATCCGAGGGCAGCCACCACCCATACGTCTGTCGGTAAGAAAACAGTTAATCGGCTGTTTGTTCACTCAGAGCGCGTTCGGCAGACCAAGTTGCGTAATTCCAACAGTCACGACATGGCATACTGAGGGCTGAATTATTAGTTGTGTTATCGTCCCGAACCAAGGTTGGCGTTCAGTGAACAATCCCTCATAAAGAGCTCCAATCTGTACGGGACCCGACCAACGGTGGCTTCTGACCAATAGGTCCCTGATCCCGATCCAGGCTTGGCTAGTTTGGCCTAGTGCTTCTGACAGGTTGCATAGCAGCTACGCATCGAAAACGTGGTATAGCTTAGCAGCTCAATTTGAGGGAAGACCAGGGCACCCTTTCATGTAGGATTTCGCGAATAGTTCAACATTTAACGGAAGAGTTCCAAGTGCGTATTTTCACCTGTTTTAGACTGTCTCTCTCTCTTCACTCAAACTCCGAAGGGATGCATACCCACTCGTACTAGGCGATCATGGAATAGTCGACTTCGACTCCGATGATTCGATAGTTTGGCTGAATGACCTCAGAAATCCTAGTGTTTCGGTTTCTCAGCTTCGTTAGCTCATAACAACTCACACACACACACACACACGTCTAACAAAAGAGAATATTTAAAAAAATCATCCAAATATCTCCTAGAACAGATCATTGTGATAATCCCCGGCTAGGTATGTGATCTTGACCAAGAGAGGTCGCGTGTGTGGATATAAGTTCGAAGTTCTCGATCTTACTTTCTGAAGGGTTGATGGACATTGTGTGTGTGTGTGTGTGTGCAGTTGAACAAAGAGACCGCGACAGAATGGAATGCACAATCCAACCCAGATTGTGCAGCATAACTGGAAATGATCAAGAAGAACGACGATCAAAGATATATCGATGGAGCGCGCGCGTGCGTGCGTGCGTCCACACGCCTTCACACTGTTCGACAGACAGGGTGAGTGAACGAGAACAATGGCCGCACGGTCCACTGTCTGGATCTGACGGAAGCATTGTTTACTAAGTGTTTGTTGAAGGTGACGGTGGTGGTACTGCTGGTGAGGTAAAATCTGGAGCAGTTCCACGCACCAGGGTCGATAACGTAATTAGCTTCTCTGACAGACAATTTGGCGAGCTACAAAAGCTGACAACTGATGGGTACAAAATAAATCTACACCGATTAGAAAGTGATGCTCAAAACAACTAGCGACGCGTGGCTTCGGGGTGAGGCAAGAAAAGAGCCAGTTTTGAAAACAACTACTAAATAAGGAAATCGATGAGTACCACAGACTCGGTAAGAGGTCTTGTGATGAGGTTACGGAAAAACAACTCACCACAAGCCTCGAGTTTGACAGTGTTACATGGTTCTATTCCATTAGAACCCATGGAAACCGAGGACCGATGCTGGTGTGTCTGTTGCGAATCTTGTGAATTGGGAGTGTGATGGTGGAGAAGGGAGGCAGGATGAATTGTTTGATAAAAACCTGCAGGGGAACCGAGAGCAGCAGAAGAAAACTGTTCAGTTAGGGTGTGGACCTTCGAAGACTACTCCACCTATTTGGAGGCCGTTGGCCGCAGTAGAACAATGGTCTTCAACTTAAAACGGGGTCAAACAATGTCGCTCCGTTATTCGGTCATCCTTCAGGTACATTCCCTGATCGCTTGGCAACCAACGCAATTTGACACTAGCAGTGTTTCTACCACGCAAATTCCCTCAACAGCCCTGTTCGGAAGTAATACGAGAACACCAGATGGTAATTCTCAGCTGTGTTGCTTTCGGATAAATTTGTCAGTCTGATTGGCGACTGCGTTGTCAACCAGCTGGTAGTGAAACGTCCTAGGGTCAAGTAGTCCTATTTACGGTAGCCTTTTTACGTCGCATTCCTGAGAGAAATCTACTAACACAAGTTTTCGATTGGTTTCTGGGAGCACTTACCTGTCGGTTATTGCTACGGACATGATTGAATGACTCCAGTCTAATCACCAATGTGGCAATCTGTTCCGGGTTTAATCGCATGTGACCTCAACCAACCTAGGTCCCCCATGTTTTGAGTTGGACACAAAGACCAGGTATTATAACCCGAATAAAAAATTTCCCTACAAGATGCAAGCGCAGCGAGGGGCACGATACATAAGACAGTGGTTGAAATTACCATAACGGATGGAGCAACTGTGAAAAACAGTAAGCGATACTCTGCGTACATTGCACCCTACCCTCGTGCAAATGAGTGCCTCAGGTTTTTATGTGCGAGGATAACTCAATATAATTCAATGATAATTACTTTAAAGTAGAAGGAGAAGTGTCCCCGTGAAAGTTGTTCACACGATGCATACTTTTCAGAAGGAGACAGTAATAAAAGTGGGCTTCCTTCAAAGTCCTCCCAACAACGGACACCCATGGACATAGTCTGAAGCGAGTGCATAGACATGCAACCACGGGTTTGCTCCTAACCTTGAACTGATAAATCCATTAAACCCAAGACTCAATATCACGTGACCATCGGTATTTTTTAGTCTTAAGACATACATCAACCCAAACGTCACTATGCAAAGAGCGGCAACCGAAGTATAAATTCTTGTACAACTGTATATAGTTGTGACCAAGTTGACCGTAGGAACTACACGTGAGGGAATGCGAAGCTCGCGTACTATGCCTAATGCAGACCCGAATAATGATCGTAATAATAGTTGTTCAGCCTTAACACTCTTTCAGAGCCGAGTTGTCATACCACCGGAAGGAATCGCAATGGCTGAGATACTGTGCCAGGTTTTCCAAGCCTAAACGGGAGCAATCGAGATGCCGGGTTGGGTTCGAATTACGGACCTACCGGTCAGTAAGTTCGCGCCTTAATCGCTGGACTAGTAGGCGCTACCACGTACAACCCGAACTCGTTTCCCTAAACATGGCCGACCACCATCTAGGAATAAATCCAATATGTTAACCAGCTGACCCCCGAAACGTGCTGTTTCTAATGCTACTTCCGCATCTCTATCATTCATGTATGCATACTCAGTTGTATAACCCTTTCGGTGTCTAACTGCCACCCGGAGGAAGCGCGATGGCTGGGATACTGCCAAGTTGCCCAAGCCTAGACAGGGGAATTCGAGAGGCAGAAGTCGGGTTCGAACCACGGGCATTCCGGTCAGTAAATTCGCGCTCTAACCACTTGGGCCATCTCGCCCCCGCATTTCCGTTGATATATCGTATCTGCTCTACATGGCACAGTGGTAGCCTTCTAGTGAGAAAGTTAGGTTAGTTGTATCGAACTATGGTGGGAGGTGGATCACACCACAGTTGCCCACCGAGCTTGTGACCGGCTTTATCGCTGTCATAGACATATTATTCGGTCTTGGCAAAATACATTCAGTTTTAACACTCTTTTGAACTGTGCAGAGCTCCGGTATGGAAAAGGTGACGCCTAGAAAGTAGTGTGAAAACTAAGAAGAACAGATTCAGAGACTATAACCGCGTAAGATGCGAGATTGGGGTCGTAAAAGATTAATCGCTTGAATATAGCTCGAAAACAGCCTAATTTTCGCGCGTTCCCGCCTGCTGTGTGGTGGTCATGGACTATTGCCAACGTTACGCTGTTGGCTGAGTCGGCATGAAAGGCAGTTCACGGCGTAACTACCTACGAACGTGCAGCAACGTACAAATGGAGACTCCAGTTCGGTTCCAGCAAGCAGCTCCATACGTGACCTAAACAGGACTGATAAAGCAGCTCACTTGACTAAGTTTCCAAATCGTGAAAAAGGGAGTATATTCACTTGAGAGCTTTTCAGCACCATGGTTGAACAGACCTGTTTAGTTAGTTTCCAACGTAGATACAGTAAAGTGAGTGAAAAAGCTGAACTGACACTTCAGGTGAAGATTGCAGACTGAAACAATAATCCTCTATTACGCACACCTCTCATGCGAACACTGCGATTACGTCTCACATGACTGGCATAATGAATCGTTCAATCCAGTCTAATCATTCCGTGTGATCCATCGGGTGCTACAGAATCAATTCAGATCAGTCTGAAAATGCGCTAAAAACCGGTGAAACTGTGAAAATTTGAACACCAACATAACCTACTGCACTCCGATACACGGGGCAAGGTAGTCAGAGGGCGGATTTCACTGACCGGAAGGTCCGTGATTCGAACCCAGTACTCCTAACTGCTCCTGTCTAGGCTCGGGCGACAGGCTTGGGCGACCTGGCAGTATCTTAGCCCTCATGCTTCCTTCGGGAGGCATGGCAGCTAGGCACCGGAAGGGTGTTACAGCTAAACGATTATTTTTTTATTTATTTATTTCCGATACGCATCCATTAGTAATTTTCAACTTTACCGATCGAGTGTACTGACCAAGTTTTTCTGTTTCACTCGGGATTCATTGACGTATTTACTTAGCCGATCATACCAAAATCAACCGGTGACGATATACAAGGATTCTTCAACAAGGACCACCATTAGTTTGTCATTGAAATTACTATAAGAAGTACGGACATTTCACTGAACTAAACACAATGCTACAAGGCGGATCTTGTTAACCCCATAATCTCCCCTCCCCGCTATTCACTCCCCCCTGCCAACTTGTAGAATGTTCTCGTGTTGGTAACATGCTGGTGGGGCACTGAGATTTGACGAATGACGACTAGCTGAACAATAATCATGCTCTATAAAGTGAGATCGACTTTGTTTCAGACCGGTGCTATCGGAGAATACGGTACATTGCTAAGCAGGTGCGAACACTCGACCTTCAGATCTCAAACGTGTTGGTGGCCGTTAGTTCCTCCCTATTTTCAGTGATCTTGTCCCCATCGATTTGTTGTGGAATATCTATCAAGCAACCCTGGTTGGCCGCTCCACATTCAAGCTGCATGTGGCAGAATTGGGACTCCATCTTTCTATGTCGGGAAATCTTCGGTTTCCCACAATCTCATTCATAGCTTTCGTATCACCTGACCATCCACACTGGACGTGCTGTTTTCCTGTCCTCTTCCCCAGCCTGTTTGACAATGAGTAATACTTTACTGTTCAGTTGTTCTTGCACTAGAACCTCAGGGAATGTCTTGTTTGACTTCCTGTAAACAACCGTTTCGACGCTGGTTTCAGCTTCACGCAACGAGTCCTTTTCGATGTTCTTCTCCCTCTGCATCGGTCACTTAACAAAGCCAGGTCTACCTCACGTACTTAGTCAGAATGACTCAACGGGTGATAAGATAGCTGAATGCGTTTCCTCTGCTTAAAATCCAAAAAAAGAGAAGTCGTGTGGAGTGTGTTCATACATGCCACTGCATGCCCAGATGAAATATTTCCTTCCTTCGTGCTCTTTTAATAGCGACCGGTTGGTATTCATAAACGACTTTCATGCCAACTCTTCTCACCCATACACGTTGAATTCCACGGGAGCTACATGTATTCTTATTTAGGGTCGACGGAAGATGGTACCGGAAACATGCATGGTTGGCACAAAGCGCAGACAGCTTATCAGACACCAAAAATTGAAGAGACAGGTGTTCGTCTCTTTTCGTGGTCTGCGTACGAGCTACACGGAAACATGATGAGTGTCGACAACCTGGCACCAGTCAGACTGCTGACCAGACAGCATCGCCAGCTGACTGTCGGGTTCTACGGCTTTGCCTTCAGTCGGCGGTAGCATCCACGCAACACGGGTGCGTTCTGATACACACGCCAGTCTGACCTTGACCGTTCGTGTCTCCACCGCTATATGCAAAATCCAGACATGGATAGCCAGCCAGATCGAAGGTAGACAGGCAGGTGGGGGCGGTTGCAGTTGTCGTGATGACGACATGCACTGAGACCTGGCCGATCGGGCATGCGCATAAACCTGACCGCGAATGAGGACAAGTCGCATGCGCGCACGTGTCTCGTCTGATAGACACCCAGACAGGTAGACAGAGAACGGCGTCGCGCGAACACGGGAAAACACGCGTCTGCACAATGTGAGAACTGCTGGAAGAATCCAAGGCCTGCTCCGTTCATTGCAATGATGGGACGTTCGATAGTAGGTAGCCAATCCTCGCTGTAGTTGCTAGTCGCATGGTCAGCTGTCAAGCGTGGAGGAAAGCCCAGATATGACCATCCTGATCGGGTACTGTATTGTATCACAGTGCGACCGCAACAACGCGTGGCGCAGAGACGAGGAAGAGTGTCTGGTTGGAGGGGCAGACAGGCCCCAGCTTCGATCACGTGGTCTGCTTCACTGTAACGCGAGTCAAGGCATCCAGCCACGCGCACGCGTGTGTGTGTGAATACATAAGCGCACTTAGTTGGCTAACCGGGATATCGCCCATGCTGTGGCAGACGGACTTGGTTGAAACAGACACGAGACGTGGAGAAAAGCGCGTGTGGAGCGGAGGGAGAAAACGAGTTCATCAGACGAGAGCGACAGAAAAGAAGTGTATCGCACATCCATGCGAATTGGTAGGAAGATTGAGGGTCTACAAAGGTGACTGATAGGAGTTTCTCATTTCAACTAGGGCATTGATTTGTCCAAACCGTTCGTATATGGCAACCAGCGCCATGAATTTCAAAACATACTTTGATGCCCGCTAACGACCGTTTGTCACTCAACACTGAAAATCAAAAGTAGATTGAACCGATCCACCTGGTGGTGCTAAACGTTCTCGTAAATTTAGCTCATACAGTTACACCGACTTATCCCAACAAATAAGGCAGCAAAACGGGTAATTGTTGACGATCAATCAGGGTAAGTCATAGCCACGGGGTCGTGACAACCTCTTGTGTTCATCATAAATGATAACGGTTCAGTTGTGGCGCTCCTTCGGTGCATAGGTGCCGTGGAACTGGAAGGAGCTACGACGAGTGAGAAGCACCCAAGACTCAAACGGGTTCAAACAAGAAGCTAGAGGCCTTCCGGACAGTGATTTCACGCTTCAACCACTTGAACGTCTCGAGCTTCCTTACTCTTTAAGGCATAAGTGCATCCATGTTGTGTGAGCTCCGGCGCAACACTGCTCACCCAGACCTCCTAACTGCTCCTGTCTAGGCTTGAGCGACGTAGCAGTAACTAAGCCCTCGTGCCTCCATCGGGTGGCATGGCAGCTAGGCGCTGGAAGGGGAAGTCACAGCGAGAAAATCAAAACCACATGATGTCTGGGTTATAATGGATCAATCAGGGCTGGCTTCTCACGATCAACTCGCTCATCGATTCGTATTGAGGAGGATTGAACTATGACTGGGTCCGCTCGAGTTGACCGTGCTTCCAAACACAGATGACCCTAGCGTACACAGCCCACTGGTAGTTGAGGTCATCATCGATCGATGCGTTCTAGAGATAAACATTGACTAACGCCAGCCGACTAGGCCCGCAATCATTCTCCGTGGCGAACCGACCACTGGCACTTCGGCTAACCGACAAAACGAGGTTGGCAAGAAAATACAAATAGTTTGAGTCTACGAGTGCTCTTCACGAAGGACCTTTATCACATCGGTGTTTGCTTTTTTCAGTTGCCTACCACAAACGCTACTACTCAATCGGGGTACAAAGTAAGCAGCTGAATATCACAACACCATGAGGCATAAGTCCCACTAACTCTTACAAAGCTTGTGAAGGCTGAGCAGTGTACATCGATAAGGTAACGGTTTCGGTGGATCTTACAAGCTGTATGACGTCAAGCGTGAAGAGGAAGTAAGCCGGGAGCGACATCCTCCACAGGAATAGACAACTTGAACTGCACTTAGACTGTTCCACAGGACTGCTTCCTTCAGAGTGAGCTGAACACTTTTATCCTACTTCAGTCTCTCCTGATTTAATGTATCGGATAAACCCAAAAACATACACCAGCTTCCTAGTAACTTGCCTCTCAGTACAATGGTTATGTGCTCCTATGCCTAGTAAGTTGCTCGGCGTTCTCTTAGCTGGATTCATCAGGCTGGCGCCAAAATTAGTTGCTCCTCGACCAATGTTACCGATTCCTTGAAAGTATTTTCTAGAATGTGCAAAATACCTTAAAAACTCGGTCAACACGGCTACTCTATTGATTTGGCCTACTTAGCCGACTTACTTGCGGATAAACTTAAGAAAACAGATACTGGTCGGAAATCAAAACCTAATAAATTCACCAAAATATCTATCGTAACTTTTGACTTAGATTTCGCGATCTCTGCATCGTACCCCTGAGTAGCACTACAGATTTGCTGCTCGTTCAGTTATTCATAATTACTAGGGACATTTCCTGGTCGGCCATTCTGCCAAACAATTCAACATGCCACTCTTTGTTAGATTTGACAGAATCGCTCGCTGTATAGACAAGCCACGTATGTTAAGTGTAACTGGTACTTCGCCTGCTAATTAGCAGTTAACTGTGATGTCACACAAATAAGGTGAGTTAACCGGTGGAACAATGTTTCACCTAAATTCCACAAGAGCTTACCAGACAAACTGAGAGTTCTTAACGCTTTTCTGAACTTGTCAATCATCGATGGTCGTCACGTTTATCAGCCAACCAAACTATCCCTCTTAGACCACTTGTTTTGTGCTGATTCGATCAGGTTGATAGTTGTTTCCCGTAACAAAAATTAGTCTTCCATCTGAAGGTGAACTAGTCCAACCAAGAAGTCGAATACTTTAACAAGACATATGTTGAGTTAGTTCCTAACTGCATTTGAACTTTGGATGACAACCTGCTTCACAATAGCGCGTTACGAAGACGGATTTTTTTGCAGCAAAGTGACCCACAGTGAACTGGCTCAAAACGAACTGTCTGATATCAGTTGACATATTGCCATTTTCAACAGAGTAACTTGTACGGCAGTAAGGATCAAACCTGGTTGAGGTTTATCCAGGGAAGAAGTTGCATTCATTCAGTTATTGCTGGAGAGAAAAAATTTGCGGAGGTTAAGGTTGTTGTTTTGCTCACCTTACAAAAGTAAATTTGCTCACTGTTAAGACTATGGCCAAGAGCTTTTAGATTAGCTGGACAATTTAGATGATGAAGTTTCATCTTCGATTGAAGTGACCTCACTAGCTTTGTTTAGCAGGGGGTCGCTGGGTGTACCACGAGTGACAGTTTGCGTATGTTAAAATAAATGCTTTTGGGCTCAGCTGATTGTGACTGGTTGCTTGGCTAGGCTGTTACGTTGTTTGTATTTTATGCTGATCGGTCGTGTCGTGAACCAAGTTCAGGCACTCCCATCATTCGATGAGTAATAAAGAGGTAAAGACATGGGCCGGCCCAATCATACGCTTCGTTTCAGAGATATTACACCTATCGATACAATGAAAGCAATTATCTATCTGTAGATGAAAGAATGCAAGTATGTACAACTAGAACGGTGGATTGTAAGGTAACCAGAACTTGTAGCAATGTAAAGCTGGTGGGCTAGTACGTGAGTTCAGGTTGAATCTCACATATGGCCATTACAGATAAAGTGGATCCAGAATAGTAAAGGCCGGAGACTGTGCATGACACACTTAAACACTAGGCACAATCACGATAAGAGAAAGACATGAGCTTGAGGTGTTCAGAATTAGGGAGGCCTATAAATTGCTCTGTGCTTCAGTCCATAGTCGCGTGGAAGACAACTGTATGAGGGCTCGATAATAAAATGACACAACAGTTACTGTTTAAAGAAATCGTAAACTGTTATCACTCAGTTGTTCTGAGGACACGTAGATTGCAGAACCAGTCTTAAGTCTTAATACGGATAACTTGCCTATTTCATAGAAGTGTGGCGAATAACGCATAATATCAGTCACATTTAGTACGCTGAGGATTCGCAACACAAAAAATCGTTATCACTGACGGCAACACTGCTCCACTGCTGCACAAATATACTAATTTAATTGAATAAGGCCTTATGATTTAACGATAAAATGGGACAGAAACGAGACATATAGCTTGCCTACAACCAAATCCGAACTGCTTCACATCATCGACACTCAGATAGACAGCCCATGACCAGTTTCGCTTTTCTTGGGGCTCATCAGGTCGGTGCAGTCCCTGAGTTTCTGTCAAACTTATGTTCCCCTTGAACCCAAATTGGACTGATTTCGACAACCGATTTCTATAAACATTTACCTCACAAGAGGAGAGAACTACAAGTTCAGTGAGAAGCAGCGAAGCATCCATGTTCAAACACTGATGTCATGCTGTCGATGAGCAGTTTGAAGTGCTCAAGTCCCAGTCTAGCGATGTTAGCTACCGAAATGAATTCTGACCCCAACGAGCTGGTCAAAACTTGGAACACACACCACTTTTGCGTGAAGTTAGGTAGCACTGGTGGGGGCATGCATACTTGTAAACTATCATTCGAGAATGACACTGATTTGTGAGAAAGATGGCAACCGACTGAGGTCAAACCCTCAACGGCCGGTAGGGATGCTATGCATTGCTACGTCACTTCCAAGCTTCGAAACGTTGTAATCTCAAAAGATGAGGATAAATTTTCAGATCAGTTGACTGAGATTCCGAAGGACGCCGTGTTTCTAAGGCTGCCTCATTGTTTCGAATCCTGTAAGATGTCATCCGAATAGTTTGTTCACGCAAGTCACGAGGGTGTGAAGAAAACGAACTGCTCCGCCTTCCCGCCCCCTCATTCTCACTTCCTTGCTATCCAAAACAATCAGGAGATTCGTGTTTATAAAGTCTAATCAGACTACGCGAAAAGAAAGGTCGAAAAGTCAACCTTCTTTCGATCCCGAAGTCGCTCGGCAAGCGGTTGTCAAGTCTGTTGTCCGTAATTTGCGTCTCACTTTTGTATTTTCTGTCACTGGCGCGGTCTGACAGGATAGCCTAAACGACCAACTGGGTGTTTCGAACACACTCCTTTGGCTCACCCGACCAACCTATGCAAATGCTTCCGCACAAATTTTCTGCTCAAAAAATTGATTATTTTCTATAGTCTCCTAAGAATACGACAGTGAAAACAAAGTTTTTAAGTCAACATTCTTGACTTGCTGATTTTTCCGAAATAACAGAGGTTCCGTAGACTCTCCAAGTTCCTTTAGAGATCGTCAACTGACTGAAGTCCGACAGTACTGACAGTGTAAAATTTGGAGGCGACAACTGCATGGTGCGAGCGATGGAGTGCAAATTACACGAAACGATTTCGCTCAGGCATGAAGATCACAGTGCGCTTTCCAGTTGTAAGCTGAATGAGTTACACGTAGCCAGGTAGCCAAAAACTGGGAGAGGGGGCTTTTTTGTGCGAACTGCGGTTTAGGAGATTGCAACGTCTTGGTTGCACAGCGCTCATCACCTCATTGGTCGTACGCAACCAGTGCTGTCGCTGCACGCTGTTCGACCCCGCTGAGCCAATGGCACCGCTCGCCTACCTCTTTGGGTTCGGTGTTTGTGTTCAAGGTCTCCACAGCTGTGGCCTACACTGAGCAATACGTTCACAAATCCTGCGTAATACACAAGTTGAAGGGGGTAGCCTAAACTTCCAAACTGATCAGACAAGGCGAGAAATCATGTTAGACCTTTAGAGTAACACTTTTATCATGACAACGTTAAATTGACCGGTCATTTACTCATCGAGAAACACTCACGCGAAACACCCATCTATCGGCGCCAATGCCAGCGAAACTCAATCAGCCAATATTTTTAGAGCAAGCAAACGACAATTCGGATCTGCCGCGCTACAGAGATTGAGCCGGTTGGATTTACAATAGGCAAAGTTTGACATGTCAGAGGGAATGAAGGATACTACGAAAAGTTTCGGTGCTTTCCGCCTTCCACGATGGGGTCCGCGTGTTTTGCTGGAGACACTGATGGTGGCTGTCTGACATCAACGACGTTCACGTTGTCACTTTCTATCTCGATTGTCTCACTGAGTGACTTAGGTTTAGGCACCTCGGATGTTTGTGTTAGACTAGCGCTAGGTCCTGTCCCATTTCTTTCTGCTTTCTATAATAGGGCTTGGATCAGATAAAATTGAAATGGTTGTACGGCAGTGAAGCACCATTGTTCTCATTTGGTGTTCCTATTAATCACGCTAATGATGCTGACGAAACTACGCACAGAACCGCAGCTGATTCGGAACATTCCAAATGAAGCTGGTGAAAGAAACATTTGGCGTTTTTATCAATCCTCCCCCCATTACCAAAAAATACGAAATGCAAATCAGAAAAAATGACCTCAAAATCCCAGACAGCACAGTATCTAATGCAAGCAACATCTGAAGTTGTACTATCGTACAGGTGGACGCGTGTCGATTCGCGCTAGAACGGTGGTAAGATGATGGCATTACAATTTTACTACATCTACACTCACAGCATGCTACACAGCAAAAGTTGAGAGTCTCGTGATGTAGTCGAAGAGGCCAGTCCGGTTTGGTTGCGATTACTCCGCAGAGAAGCAGAGCTAACTGCATATACCTAGTTACTTCGAAGACATTGTGACGAAGTTTTTACTTATTGGGGCAAAAATCTGAGAATAAACTGGACATCAAAAATTGATGACGGAGCCGACCTTCCAGAATTCGAAAATTTTCAAACGGTTTCACTTATTTTGGAACAAGCTTCGAAACAAAGTTTGTTAGGTGTTTTGCAGCTAGTTGTATTCGTATGTACATTGGGGAAAAAACCGAATTAGGCGCCGGAGGTATTCTGTCGAATAATGCCTCCAAAGCCTGACGGGAACGAGCGCTCCAACTTGTATATATACCCCATTTTCGTGACCCCGTCACCACTTTTGCGCCCTCCTATGAATGAAGAAAAGTGTACGTTCTTCCATTTTCCACCAAATTTTAATGGTCATCGTCGGCAAGCAGTCAGTGGCCGCTATGGGTGCCAGGATTGAAAAAAAAACAGTTTTGCGAGTGAATTAATCGACCGCCTTTTCCACTTATCGTTTCAGTGGAAAGCTGCTTTTTCTGGCCAGTTAGATAGTACAGAGTACGGCTATTTTCGATAGCAAAAGCCTTTTCCATCTCCTGAGCTTTTGATGTCCAACAATGCTCTTTCCTGAGTCTCTTCACCATTTGACGTTTGAAGGATTTGCGTGCACCGTCGTACTCGTTGTCTGCGGGCTTGGATTTCCAGGCATCGATCCGTGCAAGCGATCTCGACGATATCCAGCGGTCAGCTGACCGCATGGGCGAATTCGGACAGACAGCAGTGAACACTCCTTTCACATTTTGCCATGCTTCATGGATGTGCTCGCTACCACCACGGTATTTGCTTACTGTACAGCTAGATTAGATCGATGGGATTGACAAGAGTTGCTTCTTCGAAGATTATGGATTGATATGTTTCTTGGTGACTTGCGAGGTCCTGAAGGAAGTACGCAGTAGGCCTCTAGGGATGGGGTCCCCGTGACTCCTTTTGCGCTTAGCTTGAGACATTGCCAGAAATGGCGCCAGAATGTCTAATTGAGCGCTTAGAGGTGTGGGCACCTGAACAGAAGATAAAACAGCATACAAGACATCTATTTTGAAACGGTAGACGGAACAGGATCCAAATCGGTTGCATCCCGCACCTTGGAATGATTGTAGTAAAGCAGCAGTAGGTCCCCTTCCCGTCCATCTTTATTCTTTTCTTCACAATAAGGCTTTTAAATAAACCATGGTTGTACGGCAGCGAAGCATCGGTGTTGAACACTGATGTCATGCTGTCGATGATGATGATCCTGCACTCTTCGGATCAGGCGCACTAACTCGGGTAACTTGCCTGACTGAACTTCATTTTAGTTGAGACGAAGGAAAATACCACTAGAATGGGGCAGCTACATAAATTCCAAACTTGAAAATGGCACATTGACGGTGTAGGAAAACCACGACAAAATGAACTTGATAACTGCGCCAGTGTCCATGGTAGTCGCTGGGTTTTTTTCGCGCAGATAGATCGAACACTGGAAGGCAGAGCTGTGAAAGCCTAGCCTAGTTCTGTCCTGGCATAGGGTGTATAGAACACATGGTCATCTTCGGAAAAAGCACAGCTCCATTCACCGACTTCCAGCTGATCTTATTCTTTGCTGAAAACCAGTGCTTGTCAAGCAGTGCTGTTCGCCATAAAAGAGTGACCCACTAAAAGCTTTGTATGTTAACCACTGTGGCTAAGAGGTGGCTTCTGGTAGGCTTTCCCCATCACATCAAGTGATGCCAGGCATGGCTGTCCTCATTCTCGCTTCTAGTTGTTGTTTGTTATGGATACGAACACAGATAAACGCCTGTTACCCCCGGCCAATCAAAGAATCATCGATAATGGACACTGAGCATGGAGACGACACAGTTGTTCTTGAATCATCCCCTAATCAGACGCAACATCAAATAAACTAAACAACGCCGTTGCAGGATTTGATTACACGTCCCCAACGTCCGAAGTATGAAGTGCTGCTTGAATGCTAGTTGGAAGCAAACTCGAACCAAATGGTCGCAGACGAACCAGTAGTTTCCATTAGATTTTTCTACCTCGACACAGTTGTGCTTTTTCCGATTACTCCGCCGGGTTTTTAAGCACACACACATTCCCATCCGTCCGCACAGTGCTGTATACACAAACATACACGCAAGCGTGCGCTAGAACAATCAGTCAATCAATTCATTCGGTTTGATTATCACTCAATTATGGACTCCGCTATGAATCGATCGCAGTTCAGTGGCACTTAGCGATTGTGGCCTGATATGCGGACGCCCGGCTCTTGATTGGGTACAAAAAGCCTCATCGTGGCAAACTGAAGAGGATCGGATTACACGAGCCAGGTATGCAGGAGCGTCATATTTTGAGATGTATTGGACGCGGATTTCGATCGTTTACTACAAGACTGAGTTTGACACTGCCTTGTCATATGTTACACTTTGATTAACTTCGTACGCATGACTGATCAACAAAAGTTAATCATCTGATTCAGACTCCCTCACCTAATTGTAGTGTAGATTGACGGCTAACAGCAGACTTTCCGAGGCAAGTGCGTCTCGAAAATAACTTGCAGATACGGTAGAAACGGCCACGAGTGTTTCTTTATTTCATCCGAGGACCAGATCACTTGTCGATTCCACGAAAGCACTGGTCTCCAAGAGCTGCATCAAACAGAGCAGAAAATCACCAGCTTGACTTTTCAAGCCAAGAGGCTCGCTAAACGCAACCCGCGCCAGTAGAAGTTATCGCTAAATGCAGAAATATACCAACGTGTCGAACTCAGGAGCAAGCTACCAGCGTAACGGTATACACTATTGACGGTCAAGTAGTCCCGTCCCTGCGTCCAATGAAGGATTGATCGGGAAATTATTGAACCGCATTAGTGTCCAGGACGACTCGGTGGACGTGGCTGTTATCCCGTGACCGATTAATTGGTGTTTGTCAGTAAAAAAGTGCTTGAAGGGGCTTTTCTTTCAAGGAAATGGACGTCCGGACATTCGTGGAAGACCTCGAGGGTGCGGCTGGACTGAATACCGACCGGAATAAGTTGGCCCAGAAGACCCTCCTCAGAGGCCGAGCGAAGTTGACGCTGGATTTTGCTTGAGAAGGTAAACTGAGCCGCCGCGAAAGAAACCCATGCAGCGGGTATGAGACAGCAGCCGAGCGCCAGGGGGCTATGGGGCGGTCCAAGGCAGTCGAAAGTGGCCGGGCAGCTGTTCAGTCTGCAGCAGTGGCTGGTCCGTGCCTTGGCTCCCTCCTGAAGACAGAGGCGTGCAGGCGCATGCGGATGAGCAGATGCTACAATTGTGGCATGGCTGGCCACCGGGAGAACGGACCTCAACATAACCGGCTATTTGTCATTGATATCGATTTTGCTTAGTAGTATTTTCCCGGGCGTTAGTGCAAACATACAGGCTATGATACAGACCCCAAATGATATAGACGAGAAGAGCACGTTGCGCTTAATCGATACGGGGGTGGGCTTGTCACTGAAGCAGAAAGGGAATGACGCTGGATGTAAAACGAGGGCACTAGCAGTGATGACAGTGGTTGAATACCGATGGGAAATTGACACGTTTTGAATGCATTCGGTGCGCACAGGCGACAAATCAGCAATAAGATAAGTGTTAGTGCAAACATACAGGCTATGATACAGGTGACTATGACAGGTGATTCGGTGACTAGCTGCCATGCCACCCGAGGGAAGCACGATGGCTGGGATACTGCCAGGTTTCCCAAGCCTGGGCAGGAGAAATCGAGATGCAGAGGCCGGGTTCGAACCACGGACTTTCCGGTCAGTAAATTCGCGCTCTAACCACTGAGCCATCAGTGCAGCACGTTTCTGGTAAGCACATATGTTAAGAGGACGAAATCCTTTTTAAAGCGCAGTAAGTTGATGATGAAGTACGGCTTGGTCAGGCATAAGGATTACCCCAGCGCTGTCGTAAACGAAGTGCGTGTCCGAGGAATTCTGTCCTGTAAAGTCCCGTTAGTACAAGCTGTGCTCAAGGAGTACGCAGTAATGTTCACAGGTGAGGAAAGTGCACCTGGCATATTTCCCTTTCTTCCAAACGTTTTTGACGGTACAAGCTCCATCAGATAAACTACATCTGCTGCATGAGGTCCAAAGATAGGTAAAAGAGATGTTTGATGGTGACAAAATCGAGGAAGCTAACACGGTAAGGTCCAGTCTCTTCGTGATACAGTTAACATCCATGCCTACCGGTTGATTAGGAAATCAGGTTGTGTTCGACAAAATGGCTTGTCTCTGGAAGCGCTAGCACAAAAAAGGGGTGCGCGAGGAAACTCGACAGTTATTGAGGACAGAACTAGATGGAAGATGGCAGGTAGAAAGGCGCGGAGGAAGAGTGGAAGGATCACCAAAATCCTGCGAGGAGCAGATTGGTATTGCGAAAATTGAGAAATTTTGTCGTCATTGACCGGAACGTTTTTATGATTCAGGGAGGGAGTGACACGATGCGCCCGTTGTTCATCATTCAAACAACGTCAAGGAAAGCTTCGGAGGACGCCTGAGGACGTCTACCTTTTAAAAGTGTGTAAATGAAATTTCGTATCTGTTAGCTTACAACCTCTTAGTTCGTGTTTGTCAGTAGACAACTCGGCATCCGAAGACGCTTTTCCTTTGACCGACGCTTATGCTTTGGTGGTAAGGCACACTGGCACACACCGCAAGCTGTTTGCTCACCTCTCTTCGGGAAACACAGTGGTCAGTCAGTAACATCGACAACTACTGGAACCATTGCTTCTTCACAACCGTCGATACTTCCACAGGCCTCCACTTCTTGGGAGACATCGGCGCTGACGTCGGTCTGTAGATTGTGACGTAAACTACACCAAACTACTATGCATACTGAGGACAGCTAATACATCTGAGATCTGTGGTGGTAGTTGACCTGTGCACCCGGGCGCACACACTCTTGGTCATGTTATGCTTGAACGAATTGTTTATCGACCCTTAGGATTATTTATGCACAATCAGTTGCCCACCTGAGTCCCTAACGAAGCCTAGTCTCTCTCTTTCACCTCGCTCGAAACAGATCACAGCCAGTTACTTTGAACTATTCTCAAGAGGAAAACTGGCTGACACTCAACAAGCGAGCAGCAATCGTTCAGCTTATTCTTGGACGTTGACTAATGATGGTTCCAGCGGTGATTGGAACCTGGCTCCTGTAACTACCATAATCAGCTTGACCCTTTTGAATCGTCCATGTTCCCTTAGTCCACTGCTCGAATTGTCCAGATTCCATCGCAACACCTGCTGTCTGGAACAAATTTCGGTCCCTCCAAAAAACAAGCCTCCCACACACAAACAATACTGTAAATATCCGTCTTCCAGTTTACAATCAAGGTCGAGCTGTCTGCCGCCAGCCTTCTAGAAGAGGAGCCAAATAGGGTTATTTCAACCGCTAGCGCCCAGGTGCATACAGTAAACAATAAACAGTAAACAAGGTGACCGACACAGGGGCGCTTCTACTAGCCTCTGCAGGTCAAAACTGACAGCGAAAACTCCTTATAATTGACTTAGGATTACGAGGGTGATTCCCGAGGTGAACAATCACCACGCTGCTAATGGACAGTGTGGTGCAATGACCGGTAGTGCTTTCCCCACAAGTTCTGAACATACTATTGACCCCAGGTAGATAGAGCACACGAAAAGTGAAACAAGTTTTCGCTGAAGCCAATTCTGGGATTTAAACCGGTTTCGTTAAGTACCCTGCACTACTCGACGAGTCACCAACCTAGTCACCCCTGTACAGGTCTCTCGGCAAATCAAACACAGCGTCTATCGCCCGGAAAACCTCGAGGCCACAAGGGTAGAAAGGGATCATTTATAGACAGTAGTTACAACCCGTTTCGGACGAAATCAATGTTTACGCGTCTTTTGGTTCACGCACTGCCGCAAAAACATTCCGTTCTTTGCGGTTTGGACTTTACTTTTGTCAAAGTTGATGCATACAGCTGATGATTCTCAAAAACATTGAAAGAGCTGTACGGTGCTCGTGTCGACCAGTGTCTCCAACCAAGCACGTAGATCCCAGCATGGAAGGCAAAAAGCACCAGTATTGTCCGAACCCTTCGTGACATCTTTCATTCCATTCTGCCACGCCTAAATCTGTCACCCTCTAGATTTTCGCCTCTCCGAATAAGGCATGGAAAACAGCACTTGTCTCGGCAGTCCGTTACTTGACGTGCGCACACATGACCCAGTCACCTTAGGTTGCAGTGTTGGAGGCACCAAGTCCCTTGTCCATCCACCTTTATTCTTTTCTTTACAATAAGGCTTTCAAATAAATCATGGTTGTACGGCAGTGAAGCATCGGTGTTGAACACTGATGTCATGCTGTCGACGATGATGACTCCTGATCACTACATTCCGGTTTCATTGGTTCCATCCGATTCCAGTTCAGACGTGAAGATGTCTCCGATCCTCGGCGGAGGTGGCCAACTCTCACAGATACGGCAATGCACCGTAGTCTGATACACGCGTTCTTTGAGACCGAGTGAAATGGCGTTTTGACGCCGTATTTGGTTGAAACAGGCAGACGCGATTCTGGCCTCTGATACTGGAGTGTTGATTTCGTCTGTTACACTACCGTCAGATCTAATGCAACTTCCAGGATACGTATGGCGTTCCGTAACCTCCAGTGTCAGTCCGCGAATTCCTAGAAGCATGTTCAAGAACCGTACGTCCTGCAGCAGGACTTTACACTTTGTGGACGGGAAGTATATGCTGAAGGACTGAATGACAGTTTTTTTATTGTTGCTCGCGCCTCCCGCTTTTTTTCAAAAAATGAGAACAGTGTCATCTGTGTACTTCAGGTTGACAACGTCCACCACACACTATCAACAAACAAAAAAACACTCCAGTACTTCCAAATGAAGAGAGATGTTTAACAACATCTCTTCGTTTTCATTTAAAACCAGCATATGAAGGCTCCCATGAAGTTACCAGTAGCTGTGTTGAGTTCTTCACTATCGAACGTAATCTCCTCGCCGGTTCTGTGAATACTGGTCAGACAATCTCTACCACTCCATATGGGTAATAGCTATTCTCAATACCGCACCCGTTAAAGAAATCCATTTCCCTCTCTGCAAACAGCAAACAAACTGCCTTCAGTCGCATTGTCAATTCATCTATCCACACTGACCCATAACGACAAAATATTCATAGTTCGTCGAGCGTGCCTTCGTTTGTGTGCGCTCTAGGAAAACTCCGTGGGGCTTTCAGTCGTCTTAGGCTGACAACCATTTTCTGATTATTGTGCGCAGAATTATTAGGCACATATACTCACACCCATCCACACATTACCGGGCACACAAAAATGCATGCACACGCGTGTTCTAGCACACAGTCTGTCAATCACTCGGTTTGATTATCACTCAATCATGAACTCCGGTATTAATCCACCGTAGTTCGGTAGCATCTTATCGATTGTGGCCTGGTGTGCGGACGCTAGACTGTTCGGTGTATGTAGTAAACTAGATCGTCACAAACTGGTCCCTGGGAAGTCCACTCATGGGGATCAGATTACAGGAACCAGACGTGTAAGTGAACCACGTTGTTATAGGTGTAAAACGTGAACTTCGATCGTTTGCTGCCAAACTGTGAGTTTGGCTGATCTAGTACTCGTGGCTGAGTCCTCTATAGACAGGTCGATGTGGCCAATCAGTCCATTAATGTGTGCAGTCTATATTGTAGTGGAGTCTATACATCTACACAGTTCAGAACCCTGGAAGGCACCAAGCTTTCAGGCTTCCTGTGCGCACGAAATGTACAGTACTCAGATGAACGTGGCCAGGCTATCCTTCGCCTCTTCGAGGAGGTCAACACTGCACTTGGGACTCGCCAGTAACCATCATCAACCCAAAAGACCATCGAGTACAAGGAAGAATAAGGTAGACAGTCAGGTCAAAGTTGGTAAAGGGTCACAGAACAGAGACAGTAATAATGAGTAAATAAGTTATTATAGAAGAAAATCGAGGATCTCCGAACTAGCTGGAAACAAGCAGCCCTAGCGTTTTCGGTACGGACTCAGAACCAGTCCGGTTCATAACGAGTTGGAGGGCACTGTTGACCAAGTTGGATACTTTTCGAACCATAAATGGAGTGGATATGTTCAGAGGCATGTGTGAGTATTTCTCATACTCAAAAATTTGACGAAAGTAACGAGGATTTAGGACTGTATCAGGCGATGTTTCGACTACATGAAGGTAGTCTTCTAAGGAAATAACGGAATTCACAAAGAGCGACAAAGTAATAGATAAGTGACCATGTTAAACATAGATACGGTCGTATGAAGACAGGCTTGTCCGGTTACTGACGGCACACCTGAAGCCGGTTTATATGGTGAGCAAGTTTTAACCTGGTGCACTGCAAAATGCTGGCACGTTTGGCAAGTGATGTACCTATCGGTCACCGTGGCGTGGCACCTAGTGGGTCAATGTGTCCATAGGGGGGAAGATCCTTGTATGGCGATAAGCTCCACGCAGAAGCTTTTGGCAGGGACGAGCTGGCTCAGTGCTTAGAGCGCGCATTTACTGACCGCAAGGTTCGTGTTTCGAATTCGACCTCTGCCTCTCGACTTCCTCTGTCCAGGCTTGGGCAACCTGGCAGTATCCCAACCCTCGTGCTCCCTTCTGTTTGCACTGCAGTTAGGCACCGAAATGGTGCTACAGCTGAACCCCATTTTCTTCGATGTTGACTATGTATCTCCCGGCTGTCTGGAGAGAAAACTCCTAGTTGTTTTTGAGTAGTCATAAAGCAGGCTCAGTATCAGGTCTTGATAGTGTTTTTCGTCTGTTCGCTGATGCAAGTGTCCACCTGGAGACTTCCTTGGTCAATGGAGACTGTATTCACCACATCCATTCACTACAGTCCATATAGATTCAGTGTTCTCTCTACTGGCCAACATTCACCAGACGAAGGTTTTAAACTGTCAGATAGGTCAAATTCCTGAAGGTAACCCCAGAATGCCCGACCCCTACTGAGATCCTCGAACTTCACCAAAACTGCAGTAGGAAAGCCGCCAAGCATCCGAGCAGAAAAGCCAGCTTCCGATTGGAAGCCCAAGCAGTCAATCAGTTCAGCAACGGCCAACGATGATGAGCGTTCACCCAACGCCGATCGGACAACCCAGACTCAAGGTCAAAAGTGCGCCTTAAGTACAGCGATGCTCCTCGTAATTTTTGCACTCGCCAGTTGACAATAAAGTTACTTTGTTCCTTGTTAGTGAGTCGTTCTTCTACACTAAGGCATTGGAACGGGGACAACCGTTGGTCATAACAGAAGACTGGATTGATTGATGACAGGCTCCATAATCTAAGGTAGATAATTCCTGGAACTACTGGTGCAATGCCTTCAGCTGCTCTCTACTCTCCTTTAGTTTGAATGCACCCGTCATTAACCAAATTACCGGATTCCCGACCAGTAGATTGCTCACCCATACTAGCTAACCCCTTTACGTCCCTGAATGCTTCATTAACGTTATCCCTAAACGGTGTACGTCCCAGTGAAAACCATTTGCGGCATTCCAATTTCAAGAAATAAGGTGTATCTACTAGCCTCATGAAACATCTCTGAACTCAGTTCAATTAACTTCAGTGTTTTAAAAATGTGGAGAGGTTGCCGTCTCGCATGTGGTTCGACTATTGTTCTGGAAAATTCATCAATCAAAACGGCATCCGAAATGGAGTGGCCTACCTGAAGTGCCCGGATAATTACTAAGGAAAGTGAATACAGTAAAAAGAGTAACGAAATAGTGGAAAGTGGAGAAGACCATAGGGTTTAAGAACGACCCAGCTTGCTCGATATCATACTTTCGCCAGACACTTGTGACTTTTGAACAGGTGACTAGTTGGCAGGAGCATATAACCACGTCCCACAGCACAGTAAAACAGAGCAAAGAAAAACTGAAAAACTACAACATACTAGCTCACATGGAGCAGTCAGCAGACACCTACCAGAGCAGAACCAAACAAGATGGGGATCAATTAGCAAAGCAACGTCCATATCAACGTTTAGAAGCATACATACAACAGACGCCACACATTATTCGTCCCCAATAGCCGACAACAAGAAGAAAAGAGACCCTCATGGACCAGAATATTCATACAAAACGCTAAACGGCCCTATATCAGTTCAGGAAAAGGTCGTCCCGTTCCTTGTCCAAAATAGTTTTAAACGTCTTTTTATATTGGGTTTTTACCACCCATGCTGTTAGTCTCTCCCAGATATTCGTCAACCTGTAGCTGAGAGGGTTTCTGGGCATATAACCTAGGACTACGTTTGAACAGGGTTAATTGGCGGTCGCTCGGAGTTCTTGCGGAATTCAAACAGTCCGAAGTTTGAGTCGTATCACAAGGGGCGATCGGTCAGCGAGAGGTCATCCCTCGCCCGTCCCCTTTGGAGGAAAAAGAAGCTCGGGTTCGATGTCTCTTATGGGACGACAGTCCCTTCATACTGCAGAACATCCACCTTGCAAGGTATAGACATCTTCAAGAGCCTCAGTGTACTTTTTCGGAGTTTGGTGCACGATTACACAAAGTACCTTCAAGTGAAACCGTACAAGTACACAGTATAAATGGAGGACGACCATCGGACCATCGTTGACCAGCGTAACGTAACCCTGAACATCATTCATCATGGACAGCACATCAGTGTCTAACACCCACGCTTCACGGCTACACAACAATAATTCACTTGAGAATTACTGTGAAGAAAAGAGTAAACGTGGATGGGGAAGGGACCTGGCGATACTCTCCTACATTCATTCCATTCAGACATTCTGGATAGAAACTGAAAGTCGTTCAGCTGTAGCACCCTTTCGGTGCCTAACTGCCATGCCACCCGAAGGAAACATGAGGGCTGGGACACTGCCAGGTTGCCCAAGCCTAGACATAGGAAGTCGAGAGGCAGAGGTCGGGTTCGAACCACGGACCTTCCGGTCAGTAAATTCGCGCTCTAACCACTTGGGCCATCTCGCCCCCCATAAACTGAAAACAAGAATAACATTCACCAGTGACCCTATTTTGTAGCATCACCAACCGTGAACAGGGGAGATCATGCGGACCTCATCCTGAAAGATTAGTCGCGAGCATCGTAAATAGACTATCGGAAATCGCTTTCAAACTCCTGTCAGGTGGAAGGCTGACCCGAATTAGGGACGAAGAACAGCATTTTTTCGGATGACTATCTCCTACGACAGGATTAGCCGGCTCCGGCAATGTCTCCGACACATGTTTCCAGGCAGGGCGATCGGCTGCCAGATCTGCACAAATCGTGAATAACTGCTGCCTCCCGTCACGGGCTCCTCAGACCACATGAAGATCGAGCTACTTCTATCCCTCCTGACCATACTCAGCCAAATTTTCCGTTGTCCTCCGAGGCGATAACCGTCCTTGACAGAGAGTAGGGGCTAGCGCTTGTTTGGTTCCTGCACAACGGGCGCTGTCATTGAATGTGTTGAGACGAGCGTACAACCTTTTAAAATGTCATCACTGAACAGCTTCTCTAGAGAGTGAACGCTCATAATATGTCAAAGATATCATTGGTCAAAAACCTTCAGTTCTCGGATACCTTCCGTTCGTGGGAGCCACGTACTGCAGGCACAAATCAGGGCCAGAAGGATGGTTGTGTTGAAGACCCGGATTTTCGTGCGTACACTGATCTCAGTTCTTCTCCACGAGACGGAATTCAGCTGCATAAAGGCTTGCCGGGGATTACTTAGAAGCCTGTCCGTCTGTGTAAGATGGTGGAACCAAGGCATTTGCAGTCACGTCATCATCATTGTCGACAGCAACACCAGATGAGGACATTGGGACTTGGCTGCTGTACAACCATATCGATTTTTTCAAGTTTACAACGGAAAGAAAGAAATGGGGCAGGGTGGGGAACCTATGACTAGCCTACCAAAAACACCCGAGGTGCATACACCTAAAGTACTGAGTGAGCCAGTCTGGACAGAAACTAACGGTGTGAACGCTACTGTCATCGGTTCGTAATCATATCGTTCACTGTCCCCAGTCAAGCAAGCGGATCCCAGCCCCGAAGGCGAAAAGCACCAGTATTGCGCAAACCCTTCGTAAGATCACTCATTCCCTTCTGCTATGCCTAATTCTGTCCACCTCTAAGATTCTATCACTCCAAATAAGGTACGGGACACAGCACAGTAACTTGACATGCATGACATACCCCAGCCATCTGTTAGCCTACAGCGTTGGATGCTCTCTGCGTGAAGTACCGTCTACATCACCAAAAACCCACCTCCCCAGTGCGAATTCATTGGTTTCAGCCGATTCGAGGTGTACTTCTTAGACATGTCCAATCATCACCATCACCATCGACAGCATGACATCAGTGTTGAACACCGATGCTTCGCCGCCGTACAATATATGCAGTTCATGGTTGTACGTGGGCTGGGATACTGTCAGGGCTCCCACACCTAGACAGGAGGACGATTAGGGTCCTCAGCCAAAGCCTTTGTCTCAAAAACTTAACTCAAAACCTAACCGTAATGCAGCGGTGTTTGGCGGGAAATACAAATGCATTACCATATCTACGGAGCAAGTCGCCGCATGTTCAAACCCCCAACCTGGAGGGCCAGGAGACTGTATTCGTCAGACCTCTAACCGTTGACCAACCTGGTGTGAGAGACTCTGTGAGTGTCGCGAGGACACCCCTCCAGTATAGCTCAACGGGTCGTTGAGGGCGCAAACCGCCACACCACTGTAAAGTCCAGTCTCTTCGTGACTGCAGTTGCAAGGTCTCGCAGCTATACAGCCCTACGTTTTCTTCAAAAAGTGATAATAATACCGTCTGCATATTTCAGGTCAACAAGGTTCTCGCTTGGACAGATCTGATCTGATGTTCTGGAGACCCTCCAATGTTCGTCTCATTATTTCATCAATTAGACAGAAGTGGAAGGGGGTGAACACTCTTTGGGGCACCATCGCCTTTATGAAAACTTTCGGAGAGCCTCTCATACATTCCAAAGCATTCACATGGTATTCACGATCTTCTGTGGCATACCATTTTGCGCAAGTGTGTTGAAAACTAACCGGTAGACAGAATCGAACGCAATCTTGAAGTAATGGAACGGCAAGATCACAGGGCTCTAACACTTGACGAAGTGTGAAGATGTGGTCCATGAAGTCTCTTCCAGGCCAGAATCCTGATTGCTGTTCTTGAGTTTCCTCTTACGGGCGTTCGTAAAATTACGTAGAATAAGTGAGTGTGGCTACAACGGGGGTCAAGCTGATTCCTCTGTGAATGGAACACACCACGAGAACAGTTTTTGAAAATAAGGAGCACTATCGACTCTATTTAGTTGGAAGGGCCGCTTTCTCCCAGATAGAGGCAAGTAAGTCAGACACGCATCGACTGAGGATTCGGCCTTCATCTTCGAACAGAACGGGTAGGAATTCGTCAGGACCAGCAGCTCGATAAAGTTTGAGGGACAAAAGGCATCCGATTATTTCCAAGGCCTCTGAGGGTTCCAAGTTCACTGCCAAGGGCTGTGTTGCCGGTTGCGCTCTTCTTCTCTGCAGAGAAACGAGTAGATGGCATCAGTGAATGCTTCGCTCACCGGAGGCTTCTTTGGGTTCGTATGGCGTATCAGCTGGTATAGTTTAAGTACCTTCTCAGAGTTTCTCGCCTCGTCCAGCTCTTCAGCCTTCTGGATCCACCAAAGTTTTCGATTGGCGCAAATGCTTTTTTTCACCCGAAGTCTGAGAAATCACCTAGCGATATCGTACCGTTGACCAGGACAAGCAGGTGTCCGAGGCCTGAATAGTTTGAGTTTCCCGAGATTCAGTGCTTAGGTCTAGCTGGAGCGGAGCGCCCAGCACCTTGCAAGGCTGCAGACGGGAAGTTTCAGTAAGAGTCAACATCAGAAGACATATTGTCAGAAAGAAACTTCAGTAGGTGGTTCCGGTAGGCTTGTTTTACATCAGGATCCGAGAGATTCTCAATGGCCAGACGAAGTATGCGAATCTTTTGCACGCCCTGAAAAGCTCAACGAGATGCAGCAACGAACAAGCACGTGGTCCGAACACAGGTGTTCCGTACCGAGTGACCCAGGTCAGGTATAGCTAATGACGATGTGACCTATCTGTTTGGAGGTTGGTTCAAATGCGGATGACACCATGTGGCTAAACGGCCTCGGTTGTTACGGAAGTTAGTACAGCACAGAAACACTGCGGTGGGCAGATAACTGCAGCAGGCGTTCGCCATTGTCCGTGCGTCTCGATTCCAGTCTCAAAGGAACACCCAATTGAGCCTCAGCAGCACTAAGTCTACCTACTTGCGCAATTATGCCTCCTGCAACCACAACATTTGAGCGCTTAACCCGCCGTAACAAGGCACCCAAAACGTCACAGAACTGTCTTTGAGTGCAAATTCCAATTCATGGTTGTACATGAGCTGAGATACTGCCAGGGCGCCCACACCTACACAGGAAGACTATGAGGGTAATCAACCATAGTCCTTAACTCAAACGCCTAACCACAGGGCAACGGTGGTTGGTGTGAGGCCGTCAGAACAACCTAGATTTTTAAGCAACAAGTCACCACACGTTTTCCAGCTTCCAACCTGGAGGATCAGGAGACTAAGTTAGTCAGATCTTTAGCCACTGACCAAACTGGTACGAAACTTTGAGTGTCACGCATAAACTCCCCAGTATGGGTTATGGAGGGGCACAAATCGTTTCAGGTAAGCTCCGACCTTATCGTGATGGCAGTTGAAGTCCACTACCGCTGCCTCCTTGGAAACCGTTTTCAGATATCCAGTCGCTGCACATAGCCTAGTTAGTCGTGGACGCACCAGGATTCATTATGTCCGAAAGGCCATACGATCGTCGTTCGAATATCATGTGAGTAAGTTTTGCGAGGTGATGAGGTACGGTAACAACAAGAATCCAGGACCCAAGTACTCCAAGTGAACTGACTTCCCTCTCGCTAGCTTCCTGCTTCCAGCTGCACACTAATGATGACGTAGACGCCGATGCAGCTGGATATGCCGGGATGGGGGGAGGTAGCTAAGTGGTTAGAGCGCGACTTTACTTACCAGAAGGTCCATGGTCGAAACCGACCTCAGCATCTTGACTTCTCCTGTCTGGGATTGGGCAACCTGGCAGTATCCCAGCCCTCGTGCTTCGTTCGAATGGCATGGCAGCTAGGCACCAAAAGGGTGCTAGAGCTGAACGATTACCTTTTCCATATTTTATCACTGCCTTCCGTTCCGTCTGGGACACCAGCGTGGACCCGACCATGCGCTTGTGCGCTTCTGCTTTTCACTGAGCTTTTCAGATCTACAGAAAATGCGCGCACATCTGCCGTCTTCCTGGATGGGGACCTCGAGATGGGCCATATCAATGGTTAGAGACATTGTCAGACATGGTCCAGTCGCGCCCTCAATGGCGTTTGTGCATCCAAGCTATTGCCTTCAATACATAGCTCCCTTCCCAATCCCCCACTTAACAGTCCACTGACAGTGGTGTACTTACGCACCGATTTATCCGCTCTCGCCTCCAATGAGCAGCTACCTACCTCCCCTCCCCAAAATCATCGGTGAACGAAACTGTGGCAGCTACAACCACTGTAGGACAAGTGCACTGTTCTTATAACTGATAACGACATCTCGCTTAGTGGACATGGAAATCAAACGAAACTAACAGAAATGGCTCCTTGAACGCCTTCTGGCTGGTCCAAAGTTAGATAATAACGACCACTGCGAACAGATATCAACAACACTATTTAAAGCGGGAATCTTCGTTTGCCGTACAACTCAGCCAACTTCATCCAAACGTAATATCCCTGATGGGACCATGGGTTAACTGCAGGCCCGGCGACGGATTTCTCCTGACCGCGATCACAACTCAGCCCGATGAATCATTCGACGCCAGGTAAAACTGAGTATCCATGCAGACCACGAAGCTTGGTGGACCCGAAGAGCCGAAGAAATGGAAGATGCTAAAAATGCTGGAAACGTCTAGAGGCTATTCCACTTGATTCGTTCGACTGGTCCAAAATGGCTCTCTGACATCCAACAATGAACGTTATGTTAGTTGAGCACAGTGCTCTGAAAAACAGTTCAGTTGGCCAGCTGCTACCTCCAACCGCACTTCCGGATTTCAACAGAAGGTGGACTGCGAATATGGAGCCCCTTCAGTTTCAGAAGTGCCCTAGTACATAGCTCTACCCAATCGTCATCGTGCGCCTGGCAATGACCATTCAACGACAACGGTGGATTCTTCAGCGCATTTGCGTCTATCTTGGAGAAAGACTGTCTCAGGCAACTTAAGTGAGTCGATAATGATGCTCTTCTTCAAAGGGGGCATTAGCAATGAATGTAGTAACCAAGGGGGTGTCAGTTTGACTCGCGTTTTAAAAAGGCATCACTGGTTCTTCGTCTTACGCAGCAGGCGGAAATTTAACCCATGAGCATCAAAAGGGATTTCGACCAGGTGGACTGTATCGACCACATCTTCACACTCCGTCAGGTGTTAGAGCAACGCCATCAGTGCAGACGACCCATAATCTTGGTGTTCCGTAACTTCAAGGGTGCGTTCGATTCGGTCGCCCAGCTGTTAACTGTGCTTGCTCAACAGGCTATACCTACTTCTGGTCTCGTGAGAGCCTTCCAAAAACCGCCCTACAAAAAGTGTGGTCCGACAAGGATGTCCATTGTCTCCATTCTTGTTCAACCTTGTTACCGACGAAATAATGAGGCGAACACAGGAAGGCCTTTAAAACCCCAGTGTTGAAATCGTCGTCGGTAAGAGCCTTGTCGATTAGAAGTACGCAAACGAAATCGTCAACTTTGAAGAGGGCCAAGCACAAGTTCTGTTACATAAACTGACCATCATCGTATCACCTTTTGGCATGTGTGTACACCATTGATGTACGAAGTCCGGCTTCAGAACGCGCAGTCTTTGAGCGCTGTCTATTCACACTTAGTGAGAAGCCCAGGAAATTGTGGAGAATTTCACATAAATTGGCGGTCGTATTATCTCCGACGGACGTACGTCTGGTGAAATCAGTGCACGGATCTCGAAGACCTAAATCATGTTTGCTAATCTGCGTCACTTGTGACTTCAAAAAGTCGTATCAATTGGTCTCAAGAGTGGCATGTACCGGGCTACAGTAATGGCTGTGTTATTGCCGTCACGAAGAGACTGGACTTTACAGTGTGTGACGGCTTGCGCACCTCAGCGACCCATTGAGCCACACTGGGGAGTGTCCCCGCGACACTCACAGAATCTATCATACCAGGTTGGTCAACGGTTAGAGGTCTGACAAACACAGTCTCCTGGTCCTCAAGGTTGGGGGTTGGAACATGTGGCGACTTGTTCCGTAGAAATGGTAATGCATTTCCCGCCAAACACTGCTGCATTGCGAGTAGGCTTTTGAGCCAAAACTTTGGCTGAGGACCCTAATCGTCCTCCTGTCTAGGTGTGGGCACCTGACAGTATCCCAGCCACGTACAACCATGAACTGCACAGATAGAAATAAACTCATGCCACATCGACCGTCGCGTGGTAGCTTTACTCGCTGCATACAGCAGGGCGGTAAGCGAAAACAGGCTACTGCTGACGCCTCCCTTTTTCTCTTTCACATACTTTTCTTCCCCCTCCCCACCTCCCCACCCCAGTAACAACTCTCCTTGTAGGCCCAGCACTTAGGACTGATGACTCCGTTCGTCATGCGTCGGTTTTGCGCAACATCCGCTCTTCACATGGCGCCGACATCCTCAGGTATCTCCAAATCAATCTTCAAGCCTCGACACCCAGTCTATCTGGTCGCCTTTAAAGTCCGCACTCTGAAGCAAGCAGGAAACAAGCTGCTCTTGCGTCACACTGGACTCGCTTGGCATTGATGTGTGCTGTGTCTCAGAAACGAGGATTCAAGATGCAAGCACAGTGATTGAGCTAACCGCCCCGTCAGTCTCCACTCGCTTCCGGCTACGCACCTCTGGTGATCCAGAGGCTGCTGCGGCGGGATATGCAGGGGTTGGTATCGTCCTAAGTCACCGGGCGGAAGTATCCTTGCTTGACTGGATACCTGTTGATAGTCACCTCTGTGCGGTTCGTCTGGCAACGTCTGTGAAGAAGTCTCACAAGCGGGAAGCTGATCGATGTCTGTTTGTCGTGTCCGCTTACGCCCCAACTGACTGTAGCTCCGACGCAGACAAAGACAGGTTTTACGACGCTCTGAATGCCTGTTGCGGCGAGCTAAAAGCTCAGAAATCGTGGTGGTTGCCGGAGATTTGAATGCACAAATGGGCAGGCTTAGCGTATCTGAGACTCAGTTAGGAGGTCGACATGGATTGGACTAGTACGTACGGACAATGAACGACTGCTTAGCTGTGTGCTGATCACAGGACGTTTTTATGCAGTACTAACTTCCGAATAGCCGAATTCGTCTGGCCACATGGTGTCCTCCAACGGCATGCCGGCCACAAACTCAAATCGATCACGCTGCCATTACCTACCGATGGCGCGGATCAATTACTGACTGCCGGTCGTTTTGGAACCCATTCATGGATTCCGACCATGCACTCGTCCGAGTCGCTTCTCCTACGTTTCCTTGGGCCGTGTAAGGCGCGGACAAATCGCTTGGCAACTGAGAGACTGGCAGATCCGGATGTAAGACGGATTTATCAGAATCGTCTCCCAGAGTCTCTCCACCATCAGATGTGAACGCATACTGGGACGAGATTTCTACCTCTGCATAGTGCTGGGAATTTTGCCAAGCATCAGGAATGGAACGAACATCTCGAACAAGGAAGAACGCCTCGACCGGTGGGCTGAATACTTCGAACCGTCGTGGCCACCAGCTGGCACTCATCTGGAGCCACAGGTGAAGTAGAACCCTGGACGATGAACGTGGAACCACCTACGGCTTCGGACTGTAGGCATATGTTCTCTCAAGCGCCACCGAGCTGCTGGTCCGGATGACCTCCCACCCGCATTGTTCAAAGATGGGAGTGAAGTCCTCAGTCAACGCTTGTCTGATCTGTTTGCCTGCGTTTGGGAAAAGGAGTCTGTCCCAGACAACTGGGGAGAGTCGGTGATAGTGCCCATTTTCAAAAAAGAGGCTCGTAGTGAGTGTGGTAACCACAGGGGGATCAGTTTGACCCCAGTCGTAACGAGACTGTTGGCGTCACTTGTGCTTCGTCGCCTTACGGTGGCTCGTGAAACACTGACTCGAGAGCAGCAAGCGGGATTCCGGCCTGGTAGGGTTGTGTTGACCAAATCTTCACTTCGTCAGGTGCTAGAACAACGCCATACGTATAAGCGACCACAATTCTAGTATTCCTGGATTTCCAAGGCGCATTGACTCGGTTGACCGGTCTGTTCTGCTTGACACGCTTGCCCACCAAGGAATGGAAGTTTCTGAACATAATACGTTCTTTGTATTCTGACTTTGGACGTGTGAGAGTATACGGAGAGCTCTCAAAAGCTTCCGTACACAAAGCGGTGTCCGTCAGGGATGCCCACTCTCTCCATTCCTTTACAACTTCGTGATCGATGAGATAATGAGACGAACGCTGGAAGGTCTCCAAAACCCTGGTGTTCAAATAGCCTGTGAAGAAAACCTTGTCGATCTGGATATGCAGACGATGTCGTCATCTTCGAAGAGAAGGCGCAGGTGTTTTTGGATGAACTGACCAAAGTCTTTTGGTATGCACTTTGCACCCACAAAGTGTAAGGTCATGCTCCTGGACATGCAGTCACTGAACACGCCACTTACAATCCGAGGAGAGGTACTGGAAGTTGTGGAGCGTTTTGGAAGTTGTATTAGTTCTGATTGTAGTGTGACAGATGAGGTCAATGCACGAATCTGAGGCTCGGGTCGCGTTTGCTAATTTGAGACACCTATGGCGTCAAAGTGGTGTATCCCTGAATCTCAAGGGACGTGTATCAAGCTACAGTGCGGGCTGTTTTGTTGTATGGCTGTGAGACTTGGCCTGTTCGAGCAGCGGAACTGAGACGTCTTCAGGTGTTCGACAATCGTTGTCTCAGAACCATAGCTCGTGTGGGTTGGTGTCGGCGTATCCGTAACGAGGCAAGTAGAAAGCGAGTTTTCGGTTGTGCAACGGGTACTTCCATTGAAGAATGTGTCCAGCACCAGAAGCTGCGTTGGTTGGGACATGTGTTGCGTATGCCTAACCATCGTTTGCCGAAGAGAGTGCTGTTTTCCATGCCCAATTCAGAGTGGCGTAAGCAAAGAGGTGGCCAACCCTTGACCTGGCAGAGGGATATGAAAAAGATTACGAAACGCTTGGGTGCTGTCGGTGCGCCTTCCAAGATGGGGACCGTGTGATCCCCACTGCGCCTGGTTGGAGACACCACGAGATATGCCTGCCAACCGATGTCAGTGGCGTTCTTGTTGTCAGTTTCTATCCAAATTGCCTGAGTGAATGTTTGGAGGTGTAGGCACCTCGGAATGACTGTATTAGCTAGCACTAAGACCCGTCCCCATCCATCTTTATTCTTTTCTTTACAAGGCTTTCAAATAAATCATGGTTGTACGGCAGTGAAGCATCGGTGTCGATGATGATGATGATGGGCTATTGCAAGGCAGGGCTCCCCAAAGGAAGCCCTATTGCCCACTGCCCCGCGGGTCAGACTGCTACTGTGTGGGTCCGACTCTTGAGTTAAAAGCTCAAAAGGTACCTAAAGAGGTACCTCAACTAAGCCCTTCTCCTCAGCCTGAGCAACCGGGAACTATCATTTTCGTGCACGGTTCTTTGTCCGCCGATCTCCCTCCAAAACCACCTCCAACCCTAAAAGTACGCGTTCATGACCATTTGATTGCTTGATATGCCTTTTAGACTTCACTGTCCATTAACAATGGACAAAATAACTGTCAAATTGAGAAAATCTTTTTTTACACATAAGCTTTCAACGTCCGTACTCTGTCAAATTGGCAGACAAGTAATCATCGATCAGACCTTATGCTCCCTTAAAGGGAGTATGCTGTCTCTGAAACGCACATGCAATACTCAACCATGATCATACACTTTAAAACGCCAAGGGAGAATTCAGACATTTTCGTGTGTCGATTGATCTAGAAACGATTACTAGTGGAATATATGGCGTGTGGGTTGCTCTCAATCCCGGAGCTGAATGCGTCTTGAAGGATTGGATTCAAGCGAACAGATCTCTGCGCCCCTCATTTGTCAAGATCAATCAGTCTCAATGCTATTCGGCAAGAAAAAAGGTGCTTTTTTGTTTTGTCGGCATACACCACACTGAGAAGGATATTTTCTGTCGAGATTTAGCTGGACACCTTTGTAAACAAGAATCAACGTCAATGTGATCCTTGCAGGGGGTATAGATGCCGAATTCGGTCTACACAGCCCTTTGGAATCACACCTGGGCAGCTGATTCGGAGCCGATGATCGTTTCATACACAACAGAGGACGGCTCCTCCAGTTTTTCCTGACCATCAGCTGCTTCTGGTCAGCATGAATTTTCAAAATAAACGCTCGCATCGCCTAACCCGGCGACCACCAAGTGTAAAGCAACTGGTTGTGGCCATCAGGCATCCACGGAGAGCCTCTCGAGTTCCCCTGTCTAGGTTTGGGCAACCTGGAGGTATCCCAGCCCTCATGCAACCTTCGGGTGGCACGGCAGTTAGGCACCGAAAGGGTGCTACCGCTGAACGACCCGTAGAGAGCCACAGCACATGACCGTCGTTATTTCTGGGACACAACTTTATTCTGGTCACGTTATACTGTGAGCACACCTGAAAATCCGCTTTCTTTCAGGACCTTGCAAGTCAGTAAGAAACATACCAACTCACCAGTTTCGGAGAACACCACAGCTGAGCGGTATGGATCTTAGCTTGCTCAACTGATCTCTACAGTAAACCAACACTGTACTGGTAGCGAGCCCGTCGACGAAACATGGCGAAATACGATAAGACCTACGCTAGTGGCGTTCAGTGCTGTTTGCCCAACTCCGATGTGATCAAGTGGCTACTGGATATCGTCGAGATAGCTAGCACGGATTGATGCCAGGAAATCCTTACCAGCAGGCAACGAGTACGACAGTGCATTAGTTCACTCGCGAAAATGCCGACTGTAAAAATGGGTCGGGCACTTCGAAGAACAATTTGGCTGGTCTCTTGCAACACAGCTTTTTGCGACAGTGTATGGAATGAATGGAATCTAAACCTTAATCACCCATCAAAAGAACAGTAAAGTAAAGAGTGAAAAGGCACCAGAACTGGACGGTCGGTATTCAGGTCTCCTCAAAGAAGGCAGGAAGAAGCCCTGGTTATCCATCTGACAAAACACATGGATGCGATATGAAGTGACGAGAAGGTGCCTGCGGAATGGGGAACATCGACAGTCAAAATGGGTACGCGGACCCAGCGTGGAAACTATCGTGGCATTAGCCTGGTAGCCGCGGCATCAAATTCGCCCTCTGGTCTTATCCTTCGAAGTTTGACTGAAAACAGGGAGAGGTAGATGTACGAAGACCAAGCTAGGTCCAGTTTTGTGAGAGGATGCATCGATCACAGTTTTACTTTGATCCTGGAACAGCGATACAGCAACCAACAATATCCTTCTTTACCTGAAAGCTGCATCTGACTCAGTGAACCGGCAGACACTACGCCAGTCTGTATGGAGCATAGGAGTCCCCCATAGATTCTTGGCCATTCTCAAAGCGCTGTAAGCCAACTCCCACAGTGAGTGGTTTCAAGGAAACTGTGGTCTGAGTTCACTCATCATCATCGACAGCATGACATCAGTGTTCAACACCAATGCTTCACTGCCGTACTGAGTTCACTAAATAAAGTGGTGTCATGCAAAGCTGTCACGTCTCACTCTTCCACTCCAACTCCACCGCTACCGTCACCAATGCACAGCGATCCACCGATACATCCTCACATCATCGGCGACAGTAATAATCATTGCACAGCATGCGAGCGGTTTCATCAGCTGAAAACGAGGATGATGATGATGATGATGATATTTGCCTGCGCGATGGCCTCTGCGGACGGACGATCTGACACATCTTCAGGCTGCTGAGCACCGATGTCGCAAGCGGTGCTGGTATCCGACGGTGTACAAGAATTTGCTACAAGGAGGTCGGAACTTGGGTACTTGATTAGGTGGTGAGCTCTTCAGTCGAAGAGAACTTCCGGCAACACCAACTGCGATGGCTCGGTCATGTGCTATGCGTATCCAAACTTCATCTACCGAAGCGAGTATTGTTCTCCAGGTCTCCTCCAGAATGGTGCAAACTGCGACGTAGCTAACACGATTTGGCACAAGGTTATGAAAGTGATTTCGAAGAGTTCAGGCATGAACTCACCGACCGGAAGGTCAATGGTTGGAACCCAACCTCTCCTCCTCGACGGCTCCTGTCTAGGCTTGGGCAACCTGGCAATGTCTCGAACTTCCAGTTCCTCCAGGATGTGGTCCTCGTGCCTCTTTCGATGCTTGACTGGAGACGTTGCAAGAAATGGCGAGTGACCGGTGTCAATGGCGTACATGTCGCCCGATTTTCTGTTTGGGTCTGGAAGTGTAGGCACTGCCAGAATGTCTGCAATAGGCTAGCATTGTTGTGAATACAATTAACTAAAATCTAAGGTTGCACGGCAACATAGGAAACGGGATCACGCGGGTTTCTCCCAGACATTTAGGGTTTGTGACCCAGGCTAGGAAAATCGCCGTGGGAAAACTGCCGCTTTCTTTGTGCATGCAGTCTTCTTCCTCGTTAGTATCGACATTTTGGGCATATCCATTGACCTCCAGAAGGTCCTTTCCCGAGTCAGTTTACAACCGCTTTTGAACCGCAGGGCCTTTTCAGCATGAACCCTTGTAAGTCGATAGTGCGTCCGGCCAGTTCACTTCTGAAACAATAGTCCAGCCGAATACGTTTGTTCTATTTGGATAAAATAAGCACACATCCACCCAACGCAAGTACATTGAACAACGACGCGGAGCCAGCTCGTGACGACAGAAGGACGAGCACTGAACATCTACCGCTCTGATTGGTTGTTGATCAACCCATTTATGGCCTTGAAACTGTGTAGCCCCGTCAAGGTCACGTGAGATCGTATACCGCGGGCTGGGTAGCAGAGAAGAGCAACAGCTTGAATAAAGAAGCCCGGTTCTAACATCCGGGGATGAGAGGACAAGTTTCTGAGAGTAAATTGTGAGAAAGTAACAGTAAACATCATTCACTTTATTACATTGTCTAATAAATTCTGTGCTCCGGGTTGAGAAAAGTTCCGAAGGAATGCACAAATGCAGCTGCGTATTTTCGTCACTCACGGATTCACGGATTGACACACAGGATCGAGGCTTCCGTCCAAGTTTTTTGGGTCGGTTTCTTTCTTGTAGTTCAGCGGCTACCGTCCACCTAAAAGACACAAGCGAAAAAAGGTTGTGGCACTGCTCTTTAGGTTCGCAGGGAAGGGCAGTAAGCTTGTCAATGCTACGATTCACATGTAAAACGTCTGATAGTGCTTTGAAATGGATACTGTATGCAGCGTGAACAACAGTTTTAGGAAGGCTGTTCCGCGTATCAACTACCGGAAAGGAGAAAAGTTTGCCTAACATGTGTGCTCCCAGCTTGAAAATTTTTTACCATGTCCCCGTCGTGGGGTGGCGAGATCAGCAGTGGAAAACTGTTAGCCAAGTCTTGATCAAGCAGGGCGAAAGTAAGTATTACGCCTCCTCAGAGTCGCAGAGACTCCGAGGGAAAGGGGTCAAGCACCGCAAGACGCGCTTCACAGTCCACTAATTGAAGCCGGCAAAGGCTTTCCTGGCAGCAGCTTGGACACGCTCGACGAGGGTTATGTCCCTATTGCGTCTGAGTAGGCAACTTGGTTAGCACATTCAAGAAGCGGTCTGACATAGGCCCTATAGAGTTTTTGGAAGTCCATGCGAGTACTGCGGGAGAATGCCCGCCGAATCATTCCGTAGAACAGCGAATAGCTTTTGAGCCAATTTCTCATGGTGCATTGAGAAGGAAATGTGTGAAGAGAGCCAGATAGCAAAATCCTTTTTGACATCCATCCTTTTTATGTCTTCTGGTCCATTCTGATAACGCAGGACAGAGGCGTTCGTTAAGTTTACTCCGAATGGCATATCAATGCACTTTACGTCATTCAGAGAAGAGTGCTCTTCCAGCGACCACTGCTCTGCAGTGACTACATCCACTTGGGGCACTATCAGTCGAACCCCAGGATTTCAAGTCATCTGCAAAAAGTAGACGCGGACTTGATTGAACTTCTGGAAGGTTGTTGACGTAGATCAGAAACAGAAGTAGTCCCAAAACAGAGCCTTGAGTATCTCCAATTGAGACCAGCGCCGGAGGTGAGTAGGTCGAGCCTATTTTCACTGGGAATGTTCTGTTCGATAAGAACGCTTTGATGCAGCGTAGAATTTCTCCTTGACTAGAGGTTTGGAGCAGCAGAAAGTGTGGCACTCGATCAAATGCTTTTGAGAAGTCCAAAATTAAGGTATCCAATGGTGTCTAATATGGTCCTAATCCTTAGCTTGGGTTAAGATGTCCGCAAATACGAGCATGTTCGCCACGCAAGAACGGTTTGGGAGAAGTCCGTGTTAAACCGGATATGTTGAGTTGCTGAAAGTAAGGTGATGTAGGATGCTTCGTTTCAGAATTTGTTCCATCACCTTGCACGGCATGCCAGTGAGGCTAGTCGGCCTGTAGCTACCGGGCGATAATCGGTCAACAGTTTTGTAGATTGGCGTAACAATCGCTCTCCTCCAAGCATAGGGAAGGCGGCCTTCGTCAAGCCGCTGACGAAACACCAATCAGAAATGCTTTGCCAGTGTAAATGACGTTTCCTCCTGGATCCTTGGACGGACCTGCGGCGGTCACTCCCTTGTCCCTTCAGACGACTTTGCCTAATTTGTCTAGTACATCCGTGCTCACTGGATCACATGATTGCTCTGTTCCGCAGACGCACAACTCACGTGACAAAACCCTATCCCGCTCGCAACCTAAACCAACAATTCAGTTACCGTCTTGTACGCGTCGGAACGATTCTATTTATGATAAACAAGTCAGACCTTCTTATGTTTAGGAAAGCACAACACAGTTACCACACACGTACACGAGGGCGCAGAAGGTCAACCAAACTCCACATGTCCATGGACAATTACGGAACACGTGTAGCGGCTATACTGCGGAGAAAACAAGTCCCCTCGTGTGGACGCTTGCCCAGGAACTCTCACGTGTTACCCACAATCAATAAGTCCCCTTCTGACGTATTCCATTGTTTACACTCTATTTGTTTTATCATGGTGCAACTAGAAATTGTAAACTATACTCTACCATAATAAAGACCGTTATTAATGCATTCGCCTTCTGTGTTTTATTATGGTTATCATAAACTGTGCACTAATAGACCTCGTCTGGTCCGAACGCGCAGAACGGATTTGCCCTGTACAAGAGTTGGTGAATGTCCTCCCCTGTAGTGACCAAGCCGGTTAGAGGCCTTTCGTAGTTAGGCCTTGGGAAAATTTGGTGCGATGAGGTCATTGGAGCAGAACGCAGACCTGCATAGTGTTCTCTGTCGACTGCAGGTTCCACCATTGGGTCACTTGCTGGTTCCCTGTTCCTGTAGCTCAAGGAGAACGCGGTTAGTTTATTTCTGTGGCGATGCCTCATGTACTTAAGTAACACATTTTGTTTTTTCTGACGAGGTCCAGCACGGTTGTTCGTTTTTGTATGTTCCTGATTTTACAGCGGTTCCGCATTTTACGAAACGCCAGCTCATTTTCTGTCTCCTGTAGTCAACTTTTTGAAAAATAGTTGAGACCCTTCCAAAAGACGCTGAATCATTTTGGGTAGCTTGTAGTCAGTCCGACTGCGTGCTGGCTTTTTCGGGTGAAACATCTCGTCAGCCTCATGAACTTTCTGGACAAGGGTGTCGTATATCTCCCTCATACAGGCTATTCCCAAAAAGTACGCGAACGTTCGTAACAAACGGAGCGTCCTGCTGCACAACAGTGCACTCAACTGCCTGTAAGAGTTCGGAGAAGTCGTGCGATCCTTGTGTAGCCTGTTGGTGGACGCGCTCAATGTGCTATCAAATGTTTTTCTATAGCAAGACAGTTAATGGCCTCGGTACCTTTGACCATAGAACAAGTCTGGAGAAACCCAACCTCCCCTGACTGTCGTGGCCTCCGGGGGCCATGGTATCTGCATTCTGTTTGAGAATGATTCCCAGACTACGTTTCTTTACTGTTAACCCCAACAGTCCGCGAAGGTGCTAAGGTAAGAAGCATTTCAAGGTTACAGCTTATTTTGCAACAGCTTCTCTCATGTAGTGTAGTTTGTGGCTAGAACAAACTCTATCAACAGTTATCCAGCCTTCATTTCAGACCATCACAAATAAGAACTGTATGTTTTGTGTATGAGCTCGCTGCGACGAGCCCAAACTTCAGCGCTTAACCAGTGGCGTCATACCCTATTTACTCCCGTTCAGATCACGTCAAAGGCTGAATTACTGACGTCGACACCGGAATCCAGGAATTCACGAAGCTCACAGAACGCGTGCATTCGGTATTCTTTGAAGGATGGCAGTCTCGAATAAGAAAAAAAATTTGTTATTTTAACGAAACCTCCCAGCTTCACAGCCATGGGAGTTTTGTTTAGCTTATTGGCCAAACAGCACGCGACTACTTGGTTGATTTTTATTATTCAGTGAAATCATGATGGGGAGACTCTTCAAAGGCTCCACCGGCGTCCAAACATATCGGTACTTGCTTTGGCTGCCAGAAGGCATCGTGGCTTCGGTCCAAGCCATGCGCGTTAGGCTGTTGCACGAGATTCCAGAGGTCAGTCGAGAAGGCAGTTAGATGGAGCTTGGCCGCGACTATTGAAACACGTTGCTCACAAATAAAGGGGAGGAGTGGTTAGAGATAATCGGTCCCTAGATCTTATATCTCGCCCGTCGAGGGCTTTATACATTCCGATATCCCGAGGGCAATGTCATTGTTGACCGCTGTCACGCGCGAACATTTCAAACCCGCACTTACGCGCGTAGAGTCGAAATCTAGTCTAATCGCTGTTGCAAAGGCGTAGTTGTCGCAATACCCGCGTGTATCCTGATGTGCAAAATCTGTGTGGACAGCTGTGAGACATAAGGGACGATCGGCTCGCGGCGCCTGTTATCTTTACTCACCTCTCAGACCTGGTTAGTTAGAGGATATGTTTATGGAGAATGACCAATGAGTTGACCAAATATTGCACCAAAAGCTCTTGGTTCTCACAGTCCCGATAGTCTGGCGTGGTGGGTATGCTTTGATTAACTAAAAGCAATAAACCATCCGGCTCCCTCCCTGATTACTAGATGTCCTCTCTTGTTTGTCTACTCATTGAGCACACGGTATAAATTCCTGGCCAGTGTAATTAGCCGTCACAATGACATTTACCGTTCAGCCGCAATGCCCCGGAAAATAGGGCTCGTTAATGAGCTCTAGGTGACAGCGAACCACGCTTTTGGAACTCAGTCGTACACCTGTATTTTGTGCGTTCTTGCCTCTGTTGGTGCCCATTTTTGTGCTGCCGGGGAAGTCCAAAATTTTTTGTCAAAACTGTTGCCCACCGGGCCTCCAGCTTGGGACTGTGTAGTGCAACCGGTCTGCTTTACTTCTGCGTCCACAGATTTCCTGCCTTTGAACGTAACTCACCTTTTAGTCGGCTGCATATGCGCATTAACATTACATGACGAATAATTTGTGGCTCATGGAGACTTCCTGGTAATTGCGCTCCTACTCGCCTAAACATGGCTCAGGTGGCCCACAATATACCAATTGGTACCACTCCTGGATGGTGCTCATTCGTTTTCATGCGTCCGAGCTTTACTCCCTAGCGAAGCAAACTGAATTCAGTAAGCGTGTTAAACGTGAGACGCACTTATTCTAAGGAGGAAAACAACAGTGTCGGTGACGTGATAGTAACTGACCCGGCAAGTAAGCTCACTAGAGCCTCGTTTAGCCGATGAACTGGGAGGATTTCTTGGGCTTGGTGAAGATACTCCAGTTTTGCACAATTATCTGTCGACAGAGCCACCAAATGGACTCCTTGCCAGTGCAAGTGTATTGGAGTGCAGAGAAAACTCGTGGGGGTATTGAGCACCTACGTGCGTTTGGGTATTACTTGTGAAACCTTGTTCTGCAGGAGCTTTACACCTTCTAGAAACCTTTACAACCGCTGACAAATTCGTCTTAGCTATAAATGCAAGCTACATCGGAATTGCTGAAGTTTTGGCCTGGAGAGCTATCAAGGATGTCAAACCGGAGTCAAACTACTGAAGCACCCGTAAAGGAAATACATGTGTACTCTATTTCCTGAAGAAGCACCGACAATACCATTTAGAAAGACATTTCATCGTGCGAAAGTTCATATGGTATTTTCGAGGTTCTAGCGTTTCAGAGACCATTGTGGAACACTTTTCCACTCAGCCTAATGGGTTTAACCCCCAGATCGGATCAAGCCCGGAGAGATTAGAGTTTTGATTTTTGTTGCCAGCTCGGCCTGACGACTCACCAATGGCACTTGTGCAGACACCAAAGCTCCACCATTCAGCGAACTTCACCAAGGGTGAGAGAACCAGCAATTCCTGCTTGTCGTCAAGGCTTGAAATTATGAAAGACTTCAATTCCATGTAACTAACCATCGTAGCAGTGTATGATCATTATCATAATTTGAATGAATGAAATTTGGAGGCGTTAAGATACGCCCATTATGCTCTCACATCACCTATCATTTGGAAACAATCATTTGCATTAGGCATAATTCAAAGCCAGGTTAATAGTATCGACTTGGAAACAGAAATAAATCGAGCAATCAGAACGGTTGAAAATCATATGGAGAGTAGTATATTCGGCATTTTATAATTATAAATCGTGAATTTTTGGCTCGCTATGTTCCCCGTACTGCTTGTTCACTAAAACAGTTCTCACTATAGGGAAAGAGCAGAGTGGTCTTGTTTTGTTAGTGACTACAGTAGATGCCTTTTGATACTTCGGGTTCCATACATCCCATCCTTGTAAGTCATGTTGTCAACTGTTTTTCAATCTTGAATGAGAAGCCGTGTTAAACAAAGCACACGAAAAGAGAAACGCGGTGGGAAACCAATTTACAGTTTCCTGCCTACCCTATGCGGCTAAGTCACTCTAAGTGTTGCCGCACACCACACAAACACTTGAACTGAGCAATTGAATTACCAAGGGCCTACCCAGTGGGCTAACAGCTCAACACTGTAAGCTTTACACACTACCCGCCTGCACGACTTCTACAAGAGGCCAGGCGTTGCTGTCGTACAGAAGCTCCGGAAATAGTACCTGTCTGTATTAATGTTCAATGAGAGTTGGATCTGCTCCGAAAATTTACAAATGAGCAGCATGAACAGTTCGTCCTTTCACTCCCTCAACTTGCTGTTCTGGTTGGCTTACGGATAGTACCGGACTCACCTATCAGGACTTCTCGTTTGGCCGCCGGGCGACGTCTGCCTTACATGTTTGCAAAGTCTCGCAGTGATTTAGCCTACTTAACTTGAGAGTTGTATGCGTTGCGACTTGATCAACTGTGCCGCCTTGTTCGTTGACTCGGATCACGGGGTTTGCCAAATTTCACAGGCAGTGGTCACTCAATAGCCAGTTCGACAAATCAGTCGTTTGGTTCGTCCCCGGATGAATGCTCTCGTAACATAAGAAACCTGACAGTCAGTACGAACCTCATCCAATATCCGAACCAGGCTGTCCAAAAACACAAGTCTGTTTATACAGAAGAACATTTAGAAGGGAATTTTGCTTACACCGAGGATACCAACTTGTTAGAGAGGCGGTTGTTTGGATTGGTCAGGTCTGAAATTTCATTTTACGTGTTGTGGTGAAGCCAATAAATCTGTTGCATACGAGAAACATGCGGCTCCATCTTTTTAGACGGGTGAAAATATGCTCCTTATCCGCGGATGGAAACTTGTCTTGGTCGAAATATTAAAAAACGTCAGAGTCAACAGTGTTTTCGTTAATAACCTCCTGGTGCGCCCTTCCCGGCTGTAACATGAGTTCTGTCAGATGGGGTGACCTGGATAACTTGCGATTTACCGACCCGAATTTAAAAGGGATAGAGGATAGCTTGGCCTGAAATAACAAATCAAATCAAACTTTCGGCAAATTTTCGGACGACCGCTTACACACGGAATGCGCGATCACCTGAAAGGGCATCGTCTTGTTCTCAACCACTGGATTAGCCATCTGTTGTCCAAGATAAACTTCTTAAGCCAGGGTTACAGGTCTAAAACGTGCCTTCAGAAACACCGCCAACTTCAAACACTAGCTGAATAAATTTAACCCAAAGACTCCAACCAGCACCAACCTTGACAGAAAGAATATTTCAGAGCTTCGTTTCACTACTGTCAAGGCTCACAACGTTGTTTATCATTTTCTTTTTCCTTGTAAAATCTTCAGAGAAAAGTGAAAAACGAGAAGAGGCAGAGGAAAAACGCACTGAGAAAAAGCTTCTCAAGTGGCAGCGACAGAAACAAAAAAGGATGACAACGATATTTTTTTAATTTCACTGAATAAATCTGCTTTTGAGATTTCTTACTTTCATCCACTTAGTATGATTAAAGACAACCCCACGGTGCTACAGAAATTGTACTCCCAGCGGGATGAAAAGAGTCGTACTGAACTGATTACTGGACGTCGTAGTAATTGAGGTTCCTGCTATCAAACATTGAGTGCATGAAAACCATCATTTAACGAAAGCTCCAAGGAGCCCTCCTGAATGCAGACACGTGAACGTCAACATGACCAAAGGCAGGTCATGGCAACCTCTTAGCTTTCTGCTGAACGTGTCTTTCAAAAGCGAGCGGCTCCGGTATCGGAAAAAAGATGACTGACTCTGGAAAAGAGCGGATATATCGCTGAATGTTGCATCGATAAGGGAGGCCACGAGAAAGTGGCGGTGGAAATAAACGAGGAACATGACGTTTGTATTCGCCAGGACCATCAATACGACTAGCGCGTATAGCTAGGATTATTCTGCCCCATCAAGTGATGTGCGGTGTCTTGGTTGGCCTGCATCTTCGGCAAGATTGTTGTGACACACAATTAAGCTAACTGCGCGGGCGAATTTCCAGTCGTCGTGTAAATGTATGTGTTGTATGTTGTGTATGTTTCATATATGTACAAGACAATGCTTTATAGCTCCCTCAAGGCTTGAAAAGGTTTCCTGAAATCCACTTAAGTGAACGAACCCCAGTTACAGCCTGGCAAAACCAGTTAGCTCAGGGAGAGCGTAGACGTCCTCGGCCATGTTATCTCATTCAATGCACTCTGAGGAGGTCACTGCACTTCACTGGTTCCAAGCTACTTTGCGTGTATATGTGACGCAGTTGCATTACAAGGTGCATATGGCGCAACATTTTTTCAGCAATCTGCTTGACTAACCGTTGTGCTTTCGTGGAGGGCCAGATAGACTATGGGGTCAGTACGGCAAAAAGTGGGGAGTAGACTCCCAAGTGATGTGATACTGCCGGTTCCCCGGCCACCGTAAACGGTAATTGAGTGGCCTACACTACGTCTGACCAGAAAGTGAATGCATCTCACTGACTAAACGGGATGAACTTGAAGTCAGCCACCAGAAGTTTACCACGTTCTTCTTCATCTATATGAGGAACGTGCATGCAGGAAACACTGAAAATCCCATTTTTAAAAATGCAAATCCTTCTCGTCAATGGCTACATTGCTCAAGCGTTTCCAAAAAAACGACTTTCAAAGGCAACATTTGATGGAAACCAAACAACCACAGTTTTTCTTAGCCCACTTCAAGTCTCCTAACAGGTACAAAGAAGCAGACTAGTTTTTTAAACGAGGACAAGTCATGATAAGTCATTGCCAGTTTTTTATGAGCTCAACTCATATGAACTGATAACCCGGTGGCACTTGATAAGGTGTTTGTTGACCTTTTTGCCGAGCTGAAAAACTGATTTGCAAACGTTTCCTTATTATTTAGGGAGATATTATCAGCACCTTGTTAGGTGGGTAGTACCTCCCTTCGACCTTTCAAAGAACAGTTGTAATCTATAACCTGATTCATACGTTCGTGATATGTGTTGCTTCGTAGTACGCACATCTTGCTCCAACTGCTCCACTAGCTTTTGTCTTTGTTGTTCATTATTCTCTCTTCTAATTGGCGTGTTTGTGATCTTTATTGCGTCGTTGTCTACCTTCCCGTGGTTTGATTGGTTGATGGTTCACCTTCCATTTTTATTAGTTCACTCTTTTCATTCCGATTTGTCAATTCCGAACTCGCTTCTCATCTTCATGGGCTTGGTTTGCTGATTTATCCAACTCATACTGTATCGTTAGGTAAGCTATTCAGGTCTTCCAAAATATAAAGGAAATGCGTCTAAGTGCGGCAGGGCAAAGCGACAAAAAGATGACGGATACGCGCATTGTTCACGATTTATTATCACGTATCGTATGGTGTCCGGAGCAATGATAAAACAAGAATTAAAGAAAGGAAGTCGGTTTACTTGAAGAGTCCGTCTACAGTTAGCGCCCCTTTTCAAAGCTGGAATAGAAGATGTATGTATCCAAAGTTTATAAGAGATGATGTTCTAGCCTTTTCGCGGTTGTCGTCCTAAATATGTAGATAAAGCTAATGCTAGAATGTAAGTATTCTTGATTTTTCGGGTTGCGTTTACTAGTAAGCATTACTTCAGAGTGAAGAGCTGCTGGTTTTCTCTGAAAGACACTTCCTGCAAATGGGTAACGTTTTCTGAAACCTTCACACACAGGTCCCAGCCCACTCGTAAGAATCGAAAGCTGTGTGTTTCTGTCTCTCTGTCTACGTTATGTACGCCATATTCTAACTTCCGTTTCTTTCTAATCAGTTTCTGCCCGTCTTCGCTTTTTCTACAGAATTGCACTAGCATTTCCCATGCTGCATGATGAAAAGCCATATCTGAGAGGTGGTTGTTTGCTTTGTTATCCAGAACGTCTTTCCAATGTTATTTTCCGGTAAGAATGCAGGAGCCTGGAAAAAATTGAAAACATCCGCACACACAGAATCGTCCCACTTTTTGCTTTGTCCTATGAACCAGTAGGGAGCACCTCGAGAAATGTCCTGTTATCGTGTTGGGAAACAAAAGCCATAGCGCGAGGAGAAAATCTTTGCTCTCTCATATGGCCAGCTGTGAATCGATGGCAGTTAACCCCATTATGAGTTATCGACCTTCCCGTCCACCTAGGATTTGACAGTTCTGTAGCGGAGAACGACTTGAGGACTATAAACCCCAGCAATAAGGCAAGTACTGGGAGAGCCCGTTGATGATCTTCGACCAGAAAGTTCTTTTTTTCTACAAAAACTGCAAGTGGAATAAACACTTCAACGTAAAAATGCTTTTTTTGCGCGTATCGCAAACCGAAAATCACCCTTCCCATCATTTTGTTTAAATTAATCACCCTTCATAATTACTGGCGCGCAATCTATTTAAACTTGCGAGGTTATTGCTTCAGAATTGGTTTTACATTTACTTTTTGAGAAATTATGGGCTGTCCCACGTTTATCCTTCAAAGCATTTGAAAGTCATAAAAAGGGGATACATGACAGATAACAAAGTGGTATAGGCAGTGTGGTGGTGTAGGCAGTAAACAGCATTATCGCTGTTTTGCTTTACGAGTTGGTGTACTAAAAATACAACAAGTGGCCGACAAAACCCACTGGAATTTGAGAAATCCAAAAACGCGAGCTGTTGACACAGAGTTCATCGTATTGCCCGCATGGACAATGTCATACGGTAGGTTTCCTGTTTACCGTAAAAGTGGCACACAGATCTCAACGAGGCCCGAAGTTGCTGCGCCGCACCGACCCACGATTCTTCTCTTTTCTTTAGGCCCACCGGTCACATGCGACTGATCAATGGGCTGTGTAATCACAATACAGAATGGGCCATTTCGGCAATCGGAAAAACAACCGTCTGGCATCTTTTGATTAGCTTGGCATTGCTGGTGCAAAGTGCCAGGGTTGAACTACCAGTTACCCAGGCTGGACAAACTCGGGCACTTATGAAAAACATTCTTAGGGGGAGTTCACGGCATTTAACTTGGCCTTGAACTTAGGATTTTCCTCACCTTAGTTAACAGTAGCATAAAGTTGTCGCGAACAGACACAAAGAACCTCCGGGACTCACATTTTTCTGTTCCCATTCCTGTTCATCCGAGGAATCGTTGGAACCAACCGGATGAGGCATGCCTACGTTGCCTAAATTATAGTCCTCAGACGGTTAACATCTATAGTGGTAAATGCACATGCCTCCTCTACCAAGCGGTGTAGCTCCCTTGTATGCATTCGCTCTACGTATTTAGACACAAGTTTGTTCTAAGCAGTAGGCATGTTATTCATGGATGATTTCCTAGGCTGCTTCCCCATCCACTAACGTTGACCGTTCGATTGCAGCCTGTCGGAGTGAGGGATACCCCTCACACTTTATCTCAAGCCGTAAACAACTTACCCGGGTGGCGGATAAGCTGCAGGTGCTTGAACATAGGAAGTTCACGACCGCCATCAGGCAATGGATTGTTCACGGGCAAATGCTGCTGAGTGAAGGCTCACAAGCACAAGGTGGACTCCAGAAAGCTGGGTGAATTATTTCAGCTGCGGCACTATCTGGAACTTTCGTTTACTGGAGGCGATTCACGTTTTACCACAATTAGCCATGTCTTGTTACAATAGGCACCATCTTCCTTGTCGATGTTGATCGATGACCCCAAATAATGGAGCACTTACACAAATCATCCACGCAGCTAACTTGCAGAACAACGCGTTATGCACGGACATCCTTCACTATGAAGTGATGACCTTGATAACCTCGTTGTTTCCGACAGATTATTTCATTTTGCGAATACCGAGCAGAGCTTGACCGTTTTGTTCGCCTTGGCGCCAAATGCCGAACGCTGTCATAAATACAGGTTCACCGATGCAGTCGGGCCGAGTGAGCAGTCGTGTCCGCTCAGCTCATCACCGAAATCTGGCAAAACTCGAATTCTGAGGTTTGAGAGAAATACTATCACAATTTACCGATTTGCAAGAATGGATGCATGACTCGGTACGTTTGAAGTCGGCTTCGTTTTTTGCTCCCGCAAATTTGTGAAGAAATTCTTACGCTGTTTAATATATTTACACAGTTAACACTTCATTACAATGAATTTTTTACTCTACCATAACTTGCGCGTAAAAACCTCTGACAGCTTGAACTTCACTGCTGGGATGCACCTACTTTCACCCATGAGACAAAGTATTGCAAGCTGGACTCATCTACAGCTATCACTGAACCACAACAAGTGCAGGCCAAATGGATGTCCATCGAATGTTAGACGAAGAATGCCACGCCCGCAAAGCCTGAAGTCATTTTAGATGTAAGGGTGTGCAGGACGACCGCATAAACCAATTATCTAACTCGCCAGACCCGCTCGTCCACTCTAACTGTCTTTACCTCCACAACAAACAAGACAGCTGTTAAACACAAAAGCAAATCTTCACTCCTGAGTGCGAACGACCGGTGCGAATGTTCTGTTTTAACCGGAATACCCGAGAAAACTAGTACTCCACCCCACATCTGCCGTACAGATGGCCTTAAATCGGGCCGACGGTATTCGAAAGGTCCATCATAAGATCAAGCGCATATCCGAGAATCGCCATCTGGAAGCGCGAAAAATGGGCCACAAAATTCCAAGAGGAGGGGGCTAAACAAGCTTCACCTTGGTGACAGTTCAGCCAGTCCCAAATTTATGACTGACCTGAATGTAGTGTTAGACCATTGTATTCCAAAAAGCACGCCGACGCAACCTGCCGCGACTCCGGATTGCAGTTTCTACTCAATCGCCGCGGACCCCTCGATTACCAACGAAAGTGATGATCGTGAGGAGGCAAGCCTACTGTGGAAGTAGCGTCCAACTTATGTCAAATTACCATTGCTTATTTGTCTAACGGACGGCAAGGGCGCAGCGGTGAAGTTCACACTCAGTTCAAAAGTTCCAAGCGGATGTGGAAGAAACAAGCAGAAAGCCTACGAACAGCTCAATCATAAGCTTTGGTTTCGACTTCGAAAACTGCTACGGAAAACCCACAACCACAAAAATGCGAAACCGCCAGCATCAAGTTTCACTCCTTCAAAAGCGGCCTACCCAATTGTGGACACGACCGATACTGGCCACCTCATTAACCATAGCCACAAGCCGTCAGCAGTGCACTAAAAATTCCCACATAGATCGAGTTGATGACGCTGGTCGCGGACGACCTGAAAGTCGACACGAACACAAGAGGGTAGCGACTGCGGTCGGATAGGCCATGTGAGTCCCGCCCCATCAAAAGCTGTTGGCTAGTTTCAATGTGCAGTTCTTTGCGAAAGTAAACCTCTTAGGACTGCTACCGATGAGAAAACCCCTTAATGGCACGTAACGTACAAGCTATCTGACAGGGCCTCACAGGAACTCAATCGGTCACACCACGCCAAAAAGCCCAAGAAATCATTCAAACCCATGTTTACCGCAAATCCTTGGGTGACGAATTCAGTCGTCCAAAACATGGTATTGGCCGAGTTACAAGAGGCTGCCACTGAAATTTTCAAATGCGAGGGGAAAAACTGCGTTCTCCGGAAGCAAAAGGCTCGCGTAAACCAGACTCCCATGGGGTGAAGGAACTCTTGCAAAGGAAGAGCAGTCCACGGATAAACCAAGGCAGTGGGCATGCAAGCACACCGCAGAAGCCTATTTAGGGCTACAAACTCAAAACTGGCGTACGGTGTGAGACAGCTAAGCGGTATCTTCGCGTGACGCGTAAGGCAAAACAAACTCTAAGCTGGCTTTTTATACGATACGAATAACGTTTACATCTCAATTTACATGGTATACGGACCTCGATAGTATATACTCGTCCACAACAAACTGTCCACTTAGACTATAAAAATACGAACCAAATGAGCAAACAGCCTCCCACGTGAGACTGTCACACGTGCATAAGGTCGGTCACAAAGTGGCTGGATAACCTCACGGTTAAATGAGTGAAGTGCCAATTCATACACACGCACTAAACACAGAAGTGGGGTGGGCTTACAACTGGGGACAAAAGAAACGTGGGGAATTTCCCGCTGAGTATTCGCACAATGTAACTGATTACTCGAAAGCTACGACTTCTTCGGTGTTACCGTTTCAGAGCACAGAATATCTATGTATAGTAAATTATACGGCAAACTATCTACATGGGTGGTTTTTTTTGAGCGAGCGAATCTTTAAGGTCATAAATTGCCACAGACAGTGGGTACTTGGTGTAATGTAATAAGATATCGCTAACTGCAGTAAGAGGTGAATCACTTACAGTGGACGAAAGTTGCAGATATTCTGCAGCTGGAATAATTCATTGGACTTTCTAGAAACTACACGGATCTTTTGGACGCAAAGTATGCGGTGCTGCCACTCCGGTAAACGCTTTTTTATTTACATCTGCTTGACTGGTGGAACACCGGAGCATGTGTTCAGGGACTGCGATAATTGTGTTAACATCTCAGAACCCGCATTCATAATTCTCGGATAAAGCGTGTCAGGTTGGAAGAGTGTAAGCCTTGCAGATGTTGCAGATATTTGTTGGTAAACAGCAGAGCGCTCCATTATAATTTGCGAAATATGCCAAAGAGACCATATAGTCTGCCATAGCACACGGCTGAAAGAACCACGCACACGACCAACATGCGGCTAGGGGTTCACAGTGCCTAATCAACTAGCAGCATTGATTATAGCGGAAAGCCTAATCAACTGACCGACACGCGCTCATCCATCGCCACCAGGAAAATTCGAAGGGCCAGCTTGGATCTTGGTCGTTTTGATTAGTGCATAGGTCGTGCTGGGAATTGTCTGGCCTTTTTGGTGCGCAGTGTTTATTGAGCTACTGACGTCCTGCAATGAGGGAAATTACAGGTAAAGGTTATCGAAGTATCACTCAGATTAATTCGTTTGACAAACACGAAACAATGCTTATCCCACGGAGAAGAACTTCAATGGATTAAAATCTCGTTTGGGCTTGCTTGTGATGAACATGATTGACACTCTATTCATTGCTCTATTCATTATTCTCTTGTTTTAATATTCCATATGCTGTACATATACGCCAATTCGAATACATACGTGCTACTTGTTGCGCTGCACTGAATTCTGGATTTCTAGTTCGTCTGGTTATACTGATATACGTGCGGAACTTAACTCTCACACTTTGGCGTCGCGATTGGAACAATTCATCATGCCTGCCGAAATGGAACCATTAGATGTTAATTCAACTGCGCGAGACGTAGAAGATTATTTGGAACGGTTCGACATATGGTGTCTCACAAAATCTGATATGGATGACAAGAAACTCACGGCATATTTCCTACATTTCGTTGGCAAGGAGGCGTATACGTTGATCAAGAATTTAGTATATCCTGAATCTCCAATCGATATTTCCTACAATGAATTGAAGAAAAAGTTCTTCAACACTTCAAACCGATTAACTTCGTAGCAGCCGAAAGAGCTAGGTTCAATATGTTGACCCGCTCCCATTCTCAGTCGGTTCGTGATTTCGTATTGCAGCTGCAGACACAGGCAGCCAAATGTGACTACGGCGCCCAATTGGAAGACCAACTGCGTGATAGGCTCATTGCTGGCATTCAACTGCCCGAATTACAGCAGAAGCTGCTGCTCTGTCCGGATCAGAAATTTCAAACTATTCGGAAAATGTGTGAGCAGTATGAAGATGTCAAGCATGTAACGAAGACTGAGGAAGCAGTGTTGTTAAATTATTCTAAAAGAAATGATTCAAGGATGCAGACGCACAACAAATTCAAACCTCGAACAAATTCTCGTGCCCCAAATCCATCAATACGCCACTTCACAAATCGTAACTCTAATTCGATGGTTCAAAAATTTGGGAAATGTGAATCTTGTGGACGAAACCATTCCAGATATTCATGCCCTCACAGGCAAGCCAAGTGTTTTATCTGTGGTAAAACGGGACACATTCAACTTGTGTAAGTCCAAAAAAGTGTGTCACTTAACTTCTGACCCAAATACCGAAGTGAAAGCATTATCTGAAGACATTTCTACCTTATCTCTATCGATTTTGTCCCAGAATTCGTCACATGTTTTTAAAACTTTGATATCCGCTTCTGGTCAAAAGCATGACTTCATTGTTGACACTGGTAGTGTTGAGTCCATTATTCCACAATCAGATCTAACTGTATTCTACCCCAGTGCCGTGATAGTGCCTACAGATGTTAACATTCGTGGTATCACTGGACATTCCGTACCTCTAGTTGGTAGTTGCACGATTCCTGTGAGATTGCCCCAAGGTACCTCTATCGATTGTAATTTTTGGTTTCAACCTCGGGACCATCGATTATCGGACTCAAAGTTCTGCGCTCACTGCGAACTAGTATCACCTTACTGACTTCTGTGAATGTGAATGAACTCAAACAACTGATTCTTAAATGTTCTAAGGCTACAGGTGGCATGCAAATACCCAAGGTGAGACTCGAAGTTACAGGAGATCCTATATTTCTTAAGAGACGAATTATTCCATTTGGCTTACGCGAGCCTGTTCGTCAAGCATTAAATTCAATGTGTGCGAAAGGAATACTGACTCCTGTTGAATCATCGAATTGGGCAACTCCGATAGTTACCCCACTAAAGGCTGATGGTATTACTCCGAGAATTTGTGGTGACTACCGGCTAACGCTAAATACGCGGTTACTACAACGTACGTGCACCACGGAAGAGCCCGAAGATGTACTGTATCGTTTATCAGGTTCCAGTGTGTTTTCAAAAATCGATCTAAAAGATGCCTACCTTCAAATACCACTGGACGAAGCCTCTAGTAACCTTACCGTGATTAACACACCTTTTGGGTTATTCCGATACAATTTCCTTCCTTTTGGTCTGAACGTTTCACCAGCTGTATTTCAACAAGTTATGAATACTATTGCAAAAGATTTGGAGGGTGTTGAGACGTACCAAGATGACGTCATAGTGCACGCTGCTGACAAAGCGTCTGTTGTCTTTACTGAAGCGATTTTCTGAGTTCAATGTAGCTATTCACCCTGACAAATGCACTTTTGGTGTCCCATCATTTTCATGCCTTGGTTACATTGTGGATGGCAGCGGTTTTAAACCCGATACAAACCGCCTATCTCCTTTAGTAAATGCGCCATCACCAATCTACAAGAACTGCGTTCAGTTCTAGGAGCACTTCAGTACTACTCTCGTTTTATTCCTAATTTTGCTAAACATGCAAGTTGCCTGTTTGATGTTATATCTGCCAATCAATTTTCTTGGTCCTCCAACCATGAAAAGACGTTGCGTGTACTGCTTGGTTATCTTCAGAGTTCAGCTGTTTTGAAACCATTTTCCGCCAAACATCATTCGACGATCATTACTGATGCTTCCCCACTGGAATAGGAGCAATCCTTGAACACAGTGTGGTGGACCTTCAAAAGCCGAACGTGGATATTCTCAGACTCAACGAGAAGCACTTGCTGTATATTGGGCTGTCAAACGGCTCCATAAGTACCTTTTTGGATCAAACTTCACCATTGCTACTGATCACGAGGCTTTAAAGTTCTTGTATCATCCAACAAAATCTCTAGCGAAGTCATCTGCCGCTATGGTGCAACGGTGGATTATTGCACTCAGTTCGTACACCTACACGATTGTTCACCGTAGTGCAAAAATGATTCCCCATGCCGATTTCTTGTCAAGAATTCCATCAAGCGACTCTGATTCAAACAATTCAGATTGTTTATTGATTCAACCATTACCAGTCAAGCGGGATGCGCTTGTTGCTGATACTAAAAGATATTTTGCTCCCATTTTTCTGCACTACGACGTGGCTGGACGCAGCAAGAACGACGCCGATTTCCTGCTTTTTACTGTCGGCGCGAAAGCTTGTCCGTTACTCCGGATGGTTTGTTGTGTTTTGAGGATAGAGTTGTCATTCCACCGACTCAACGAGCGGCTGTTCTTGCAGATCTGCACTCTGGTCATTTGGGTGTTGACAAAATGAAATCCCTTGCACGTTGTCATGCTGGTGGCCAGAACTGGATGCTGATATCAAGCATACTGCTAAGAATTGTGTTAAATGTGTACATAAGATTCATAACAAGTCTTCACAGTGGTATCCGTGGCCAGTCACTTGTGAAGCATTCCAACGAGTTCATGCCGACTACTGTGGTCCTTTTCTCGGTAAATACTATGCTTTAATTGTTATTGACGCGTATTCACGTTGGCCCGAAGTTTTAACTATGTCTCCAAGTGCCGAATTCACACAGCAAGCATTGAGGAAAGTGTTCAGCCAACTGTTTTGGTCACTGACAACGGCACACACTTCACTGCAAAATTCCTCGAGGAATGGTTAAAAGGTCTTGGATGTCGACATCTCTTTACTGCTCCACGACATCCCCAGTCGAATGGCCTTGCTGAGAATTTTGTCCGAACACTGAAATCTGCCATTATTTCATTCTCTCCTACTACTTTTGTGGAATTGGACCGTGGGATTGATAATTTTCTAATGCAATACAGGAATGCCGTTCATTCTGTTACTGGGAAGAGTCCCGCACTTCTATTTAAATCTCGTTCGTTGCGTACAAGCCTTGACTGTGCCAAAACGGCTGATGTTACATTTTTCAAGGGTAATGATTTACGACCTGCTACAGGAATAGTACTTTCATCAAATGGCAAATGGTCTCGATTTGGATGATCTCTCTTGCCACCGGAGACACATTGACCAGGTTGAGTTCAATACCAAAGGTCAGTCTGTTAACGGCACTCCTGCTGTTTCAAATACTAATGAGTCCTTTGTAGATGATCTTATAGTATCCGAACAAAACGTATCTGAAGAACATACAACCTGTGAAGAGTCTGAAGTTTCCATTCCGAGAAGATCCGAAAGATTGCGATCAAGACCACCACTGGACTATAAACATCCACACGCTCATTCAAGGTGTGGCGGATGTGATGAACATGATTGACACTCTATTCATTGCTCTATTCATTATTCTCTTGTTTTAATATTCCATATGCTGTACATATACGCCAATTCGAATACATACGTGCTACTTGTTGCGCTGCACTGAATTCTGGATTTCTAGTTCGTCTGGTTATACTGACGTACGTGCGGAACTTAATTCCCACAATATCCAAGCTTTGTTATTTCTCATTCTTCATGCTCTTCACAAACCTTTCACAATCGCAAAACGATAGCCAAGGCGTAGACCGGCAACCTCCCTTACTTATTCTCTACTTACCGCCTTCGGTCAACGAGGCTGACCGATAGACCTATTTGTAAGTATTTAATGGTTACTCTATACCCAGTTAATGGAACAAGTGGCTGGACGAAATTCATTAACTATAGACAATAATGGGCACCGCTCAAGCCCGGATAGCTCAGTCGGTAGAGCATCAGACTTTTAATCTGAGGGTCCAGGGTTCGAGCCCCTGTTCGGGCGTCCTTTTCTTCCGCCTGCTTTCGAGGCCCAGACATCACGTAACACTCAGTTGCATCCTCCTTTTGAGGTCGGAAACTCGCATGCACCATTTTCATGTCATTTAGATGGACGGTGTACGTCGGTTGAACAAAGAGACTCTGAAACATCTATGCACAAACAAAATAACTGGCGTTCGTCGGCAGCATAAATAATGCAACAGCAAAGTTAAGAATTGGTCCCTGTTAGTCAGTCGTGCCAAAGAGGGGCAGCGGGGTGTGAAAATCGCACGGTAAATGAAACCAATGGAAGTGGGTGTAAGGCAATCCCCAGACAAGTTTCATTGCAATAGCTTTTAGCTACTTATGAGTAGATTCACGTGGCAACCAAGGTGCGACCTTCAGTGAGGACGCTGAAATTTCACCGGCGAGTGTCCATTTTTCCAATTCTAGTTGGTATGGCCTGTGGAGGGGGTTCTTTTTGAACCAGGACTACAAGTGAAAGTATGGTAAAAAGGGATGATGAAATACAAGCACCTCTCCGACTGTATACTGCAGCAGTGAGTCCGTTTGTCGGCGGAACTCACTCCTGAAAACTGTCACGAATTCGCGTATGGGCTTCTTTCCTGCAACAAAGTAGGTAATTCATGGACTGAATGCACCTGTTGCGGTAGGTGGTTTCTCCCTAACCGCGCAAAGCTGGATCGTATTGGGTTTCAAGACCATGAGCTGGTGATCGGACTCAACCATTTAGTGTGACAAGACGGGGCATGTGCGAAAAGTTTGTGGTACAGCGATATGGAGCTCGATATTTGGTCCAGTTGGAATAGAAGAAACATATCTGGATATTGTGCAAATATACAAAATAAAACAGCCAGGAACAACACAAACTTCACTAGGTAGGGAATTGTGACCAGGGGGGCCTGTATGCGCACGATCATTCTCCGAAGCGCGAAGGCATATGACCTAAAGTCTACTTTCTGTACAGAAGATTGAGTTGGTTGCGATTTCTTAATCCACAAGCAGAAAATATCCAGGACAGCTTTAATAAGGGAAATGAAACCGATCTACGGTTTGGCCAGTCTTACTCTCCCGCCGATTTATGAGCTGCTTCTCTGTAACAGTCCTTCATCACGAAGATGATATCTGGTCCATTGAAGATAAAATATCCATCATCCAGGACAGGTCAGCACCTTGGAACTCGGCAGGATCCAGCGCCCGGGATAAATAAAGTAACTACATGGTTTCGTATGACAACCAGCCTCCTCTCCCAGACAACCTCAGTTAAAATCCCTTTAGAGAGCTGTACCAGCAGTGCTAACACAGTGAATGCTGCACTCTCTGCGAAGTACCAACACAGAGGAGATCCAGCACCTCTAACTGTTCCAAGTTCAGGCTATCAGCTAAGGAAACCACGTCCCCTCAGCCACGGCGAACCATCGAATCGTTAATCGAGATATGCTGGAACTTTCCTGAGATCACCGCGTCCTACATATGTCGAAGAGGATTCGCCCTTGTCAAGGCTCCACCTAAATGTAAATCAACGTGCAAATGACCCTCTTCAGTAGACCCTCTCTGTACACATACAAACACAAAGGAACCACATTAACTCAGCATTACACGTTAGCTCCACTTAGATCATGCAGCGGTTTCTCTCACATTTGAAGAGCTCCACGACATAGCTAATCAATGTAACCACCTGAATTTCCATAAGAGCCCACGTGAGGAGCATAAACTGGATGGTACAGTGGACTTTTGCGGCACCTGAACCAGAAAAGCAGTCACCATAGGTGACGTCCATGAACTAAATGGCCAACAATCTAATGAGATACCAGCACACCTCCTAGCTACCTACTCAGACACGTTGTCTACCTACATGACAATTCAAGGGGTTAGAATCTTGATAAAAGCACCTCAGAGCTCTCGAACGACGAGTCCGACGTGCAAAAGAGACCAGCTCATCCTCCAAAATCTTGGGCCAGTCTAAGACTGTCAAGCACTTATGGAAACAGATTAGCTTCGAATCCCAAGACTTGATCAGCTGTCGACCCCGGCAGGACCAGCTTCACAGCGAGCACTGATCTGTTCTAACACAGATCCCCGTTCTGCTGCCATCCTCAAGTTCTTCCGAACAAGCTCCCTGAGTCAAATGAAATCATCTCCGTCTCCTTCCTCTAATTGGCATCATTTGTAGCAGCCAGACATTTACTCACGGCTATCCATTAGCTCTCCCTTGGAGCCGAAAATACGGGCACACACAGAATTCCGGGACAAATTGCGCTGGGATAATGTGCGTCGGTCCAGGCCAACGTCATAAGTTACCTTTGTGGACTGGTGAGCAAACACATCTTTGCGTTTTCTGGACGGCCCAGGGGCTAAGAACCAGAAATAAATCATTCATAGGTAGACTCACCTTTGAGACAAGCTTTAGGAGCAGCCTCCTACAGCGGGAAAGGTTCACTATCGCAACAGCTGACGTGGTACGATACGCGATGTGTTGCACACCAGCGGTCAATGCCGGTCCCAGAGAACACAAAATCCCAAGCCATTATCCCTAGGGCCCCATCGGGGTTAGGGTGCAATATCCTCGACCACCGTGGCAGGCCGTCAGTTGCAGACGTTGAGCCTCGGCGCAGCAGGAGTCGCCCTCAAACATTCAGCTGCCTAATGATGGCTGTGACCCTCCTGGGCTCCAGCCCCTGAAGCTTATCTGCCACTCAGTTCATTTATTTACACAGGTCATCGAAAGCGGTCGGCGGTGGCTTTGGAACAAATGGATTTAGAAGAGCCACACTGCCTGGTAGAAGGGGCACATGCATTCTCCAACACAGGTGTCAACCATCTCGGGACGTCTGGGTGTTTGCACCACGAGCTATAAGTTAGTTAACGTTGGATGACCCCAACTTGTTTGTTCCGACACTATCTTAGTGCATCCTCGGGGGTCGCGGCCCAAATGCCTAAAAGCGAGTTAAAATGCACACGTAGCCAAAACGTAGCCATTGTCCTCCGGGATTTATCGTACGTCCCAATGATATGACGTATGCATCCCAACTTCCCGCCAGAGTCGCTCGGTGTGCCGGGACACCTTTTTTATGGCGTGCATTAGAGTGTCGGAGTGTTGCACCAGGCTTTCAAGGCGACAATTGGCACTCTAGAGATGGCTGTTGGCACATTACCAAAGTGGATTATCCCGGATTGTGCGTTTACTTTCGAGTAATGTACAACCAGTGGGCCGTGAGATAAGGGACGAAAGGTGGGTCCGTGCGTCGCAGCATTTGCAGATCTTGGTTGAAGCTGTGCGGTTGTATTATGCTGAACAACAAAAACCACTGTCCGGCATTTCCCAAACCAGCCATGCAGTGGAATATTTTCCGACTGTTCGCAGACCAAAAATACATGGGTCTCATATGATGCATACGTGCTTCCCGATTGCTATTCTGATATGAAAGTAGCTCCACACAACGTTGAAGCTGAAAATTACTCCTGTTGCCTGAATTGGTGCCACCCAATTCTCAATGATGAAAATCATTACTTGATACTGCTCCTCCACCGTTACCCTGAATAAGCCGAACATTTTAAGCGTGAGGCAAATTTTTAGCTTTTCACGAACGCATACATAACCGGACGGCCGGTACCCATACCATCCATAAGCAGGAAGATATACGGTTCGTATCTGCAGGCCGCATATTAGGCGCTTTAAAAACTTACCCAATACGGTTTTTCGCATGCGTTCTTTTGGCATTCACTAAGCCTTAGAAACTTCGAAACAACGCCATCTGCTATCTGGAGAAGCCTATGTGGTTATGGTGACCTTTCCATGGCTGCAGCACAAGCACGCGTCCGGTCTCCCGCAATTTTCGTCAGGACCGTCTGCCACAATAAAACCTAACTACCTACTCACCTACTCAACAGAGCTGGTCGGCACTTCCGGCGGCATTTGCCTGCGTCTTGATGGTAAGGTTTTTGCCGAATTCATCGACTCCATACTGCCGCATTCTGCACGACGGCGTTCCGGGCAAAGCCCTGCAGGGGCCCAACTCCTCTTCGGTTAGCTGTAGAATTACCGGAAGTCGATCGTACAGAAACTTAAAACATTATGATTATGTTCAAGATAATAAGACGCGACTGCAAGGTAGTTCCTCTGCCTCCTTAGACAAAACCGCACTCGGCGGGGGGTGCTTCATGTACTGTTTTCTTAATTAGGAATCACGATCAGCTTACCAGCTTCTTCGGATTCCTCGACTTTCCGTTTGTTTTGCAGGCCGCTTGCTGTATTTTTAGTACACCCACTCGTAACGCAGAACGGCTTTGGTGCTTTGGTTACTGGATGAACGCACAAATAACACATAGTTATCCTTCATATGTTCAGTTAGTGCGTTCCCAATCTCTGTGAACGATGAAATGGATACTTACCCAATTCCCTCATTTTCCAGAACTTCTAAAGCCATAGCACAGCAAGTTCAAAGTCGAATGCGCGCCAAAAATTTATACAAGAGAGTAAATTAAACAACCCACGAAAGGTGAGTGTTGATGAGTGTGATTTTTAGTCTGAGCATTTATGCAACAGAGGCTTTATTCCACTTGCAAAGTTTTGCATAAAAAACCATTTTGCATCTAATTGAAGCATTTTAAATGTTAGAGTAATGAAAAATACACTCCCGCCAACTCCTTTGTGTCGATTCAGTAGGCAACGCGGTTCTTGCACTCTACATGTACTCAGCTCTATTCTAGGATGCCCCATCAGCCAGCGGCACGAATGGTTCGAGTCAGCTCCTGCTACAAAGGCCGTCTTCGATAGATTACAAGCCCAAGCGCATCTTCCCAGTAATCAGACCGTTCCAGTATCACCCTTGAGAACGCCATCTTCCGTTCTTAAACGTGGGTTTCTCACTAATCCATCTGATTTTGCCTTACAACCAGCACCTACCACCAGAGGCCATTTTCAAGAGGCGCTTCTTTCCTCGCCTTGTCTTCTTTAAACAATGGATATTCGTTGTAACAAAGTGACCAAGCTACAGAGTTCTGTAGCTTCGCCCAACAGAAAAACGGCGTCATTAGTAGGCACACGCCATCAGTTCGCTCGAGTTGGTTTACATGTGCTACAAAACTGTTCGACTTGATCCCTCCGAGCTGCGTAACCCGAGGCGGTGGGGGCAAATTGATCTCTAGTTCGAGTAAAAATCTTGGTCCAGTTGAATATCCATGCAGCGGACTGAGGTTGTATTTCCCACGAAAGGCAAAGTCGGTTGGATTGTTCCTCGATGTTACTTGTCTCCACTGAGTAGTTGATGACACCTCACGAATATGTCCTAGTCAGTTTGCAACAAAGTAAAAAATCTAAAGGGCATGTTATGGACAGGGTAGGGATCTATCATGGAGTCCGTTCAAAACAGAGTACTTTGAAAGTGGCTCTTTTTACTTGCTCCAATTGCTTGCTCTACTTTGACCGCCAAACACAGATGTCAACTCTAACCTTGGTATGGAAACGGACTTGAGGGAAGCGACCCTCGCCACATAAGTTTCGGCCACCAATCTTGCTTTCCAGTTCTCTGAGGAGAGGCTAGTTTTGTGTCCTGAAGTATCTGTGAATTTCAAATTGCAGATCCGCTGCAAAGGCTCGTGGATTTTTCGAATGCACTCGGTCATCCGACCACTGACAACCTTCTGCCTTGCCCCAATCTTCATCGGACCAAGAGGTGTCCAAACGAGAAAGGTTTTTATGGTGAGTGGCTGTTTTTAACCTCCCGAGCGCCGATCAAATACACAGTGCGCATCGGATACGTTATCTGGCCTTCATCCAGTCCGTCAAAGATGACTTCGTCAAGGTTAGGCCACGAGCTAGCCACACCTTTGATAGATGGGACAGTTCGCATGGGTAAGCTGTCAACGACGAGTGCCCTGGTGAATGCCCTGACTTTCATCCATTGATAACAGCCTGATGTCATTGGCTTCGGAGGTGTATCCCATGGAAACACCCAGTGTAGCATTGGCCGTGGAGCTGGGTCGCAGCCTCACTCCCTTTCTTACCAGAAGGTCCCGCTTTACCAATGTTGAGTCGAATACGTTATCTAAAACGCGTACGCTGTCACCTTTCTTGATGGAGTGTCAAGCCTAACAGGAGTAACTCCTCGGCGTGTTGGACGGTAATTATCCTGAGTTAAGGCCCAAACCCCCGACCTTGAAGCTTTCCCTGCTTCGTTTCCGGGTTCCGGTGCATGCAACAACTTGTGATGTTGCCCTTTACGACCCGACTGCCCACATTTAACAGGTGATTTGTAATTGGTTTGCTACGTGACAGTCTTCCAAGCAAACAAAGCGTACATTATGCCTCCGTATGCACCTACACCTATCAAGAACTTCCATGGGTAGAAAGCGCGGGTAGCCAGAAATTGGGTGAGGCTGTGAACATGGTGTGTAGGGTCCTGGACAATGGCTTGAACCTGGCATTATTTTGGTTAGGAAGCTGGTGAAACCATCCCGTCTAGGATCTTGGTTGGCACAGGAGGGAGTCTTACATCAATTTCTGGAGCCGGTTGCCCAACCTGACTTCGTGCAACCCCAGAGTGCGCGTTCACAAACTATGCCAAGTCAGTGAACGTTTGATCCAGGTCAGTCGTCGACATTTGTTCTGCCACATCAGCCCACTTGTGCTATAGCGGTGGGGGAAGAGAACGCACAATTCTCTCTACAACGGCAAGCGAATACACGCCTGAAGCGTGGTGCATTTCCGTAAGCGCAATCTCACAATTTTGCATGTTTGTGCACAATTTTCCACAAAGGGTTGGCTGTTCCAGGGGTCTATTACGCAAATTGGAACAGGCCTTCAAGTAGAGGGCAAGCAATAACATGAGATTAACCAAAAAGATTGCGCAGAACCTGCAGAGCCCTGGAGTATGCTAATTCCGGCGGGAGCATCGCACATTCTTCAATGGCTGCCTTTGCGTCATCCTGACAATGGTGGACAAAATACAGTAGCTTCCGACCAACGTCTATCACTTTGCTCTCGATATATATCTAAAGCGGGCGTGTAAACCTCCAGGAATGGTTTGGATTGCCAGCAAAATATCACAGTTTAACCTCTGGAAGTTCCACAGCGACTGCCACTAGAATGATGGTAATGACCGGTTTTCGCCCTGAGGGTGACTGCCACCAGCATATCCTAGAGGTCTTCTGTCTATCTGACAGGGTTTCGGTCACCGCGTCAAAGGGTCAGTTGAAACTACTGGTTCCCAAACTTCATCTAGAGTGCTCTTCGACCTCAAGCTCGATTTTAGCCAGCTCCGTTTTGCTCTGTCCTTCTACAGGAGCCCGCTGGAGTTCGACCTCTCACTTAACCCGATATTACTGGGGTTGAGCCATCCTCAGAGCGTTCAAAGCTACACTACTTTTGCGACCAGATGCAGAAAAGTACTTACAGGAGTCGCGGCGCGAAGCAAACTGCATTCCGATTGTTTCGTCCACAGCGCCAAAAGGTCCCGCATAATCCTGGGCTCCCGCGTGTTCACACCGGTCCAAAATGATGCCATGCCTATTTCACACAAGACGACGTAGGATGTTGAGTGCTGTAATGGCCAAACGGTATTTTCGAGTGACGCATAATACTAGAACCTCTTGGAAGGCAAAACAAAGTCGGAGCCGGGTTGTTAAAAGGTACCAATAATGTGAGACATCAATTCACATGGTATACCAACCTCGACGGTAAACACTCGTCCAAAACTGACTGTCCGCTAAAGCTATAAAAATGCGAACCAAATGAGCAAACAGGATCCCGCGTGGGTCTGTTACACGTGCGTAAGGTCGGTCACAAAATGGCTGGATAACCTCAAGGTTAAATGAGTGAAGTGGCAGGGACAAATAACTGCCAATTCATACACACGCACCAAACACAGATGTGGGGAACTTACAAATAGGGACGCAAGAAACGTGGGGAATTTAAAATGTAAGAGTTAGATGATACACACCTAGTAATTTTGCTAACCTTTATGGTAGTGCGGCTTTTCTCCTCACATTAGAGTGCAACAGAGACAGCGTTGAATTGCTTATTCGCAAACTGCCTCATTCTTTCGAACGAACCCCGCGATGTTAAACAGTAAGCCTGCCATGATCAGTCATGCATAATCGCACTTACACAAACCTGGTTCACACCAGGTGTCTCTGACACAGAGATCTCGATAGGTGGCTACTCCATTTTCCGAGCTGATTGGAAACGATAGGTGAGATTGCATGCAGCTCTGTCTATTCCGATTGTCCCCCCAATGCCAATCCTGCGTCTTTTTGTAATGCACTGTAAAATTTATTCCCGCTGCATGGAGCCGATTCTTTTCCCCTCAGGGTGGTCTACCGTTGTCCCTTGGATCCGCCAAAGGATAATGGATGCCTAATCCAAACGCTCAAGCAACGCTTCTCCCGCTATAACTTCACACATCTCTTGCTCACAGATGATTTTAACGCTCCAAAGGCCACCTATATAAAACTTCAGCGCATCGGGTCTAGTGAACACTTCGCATCGCCGCTGACCGAATTCGCCCGGACTAGATATGTCGTCGCACCCACCAGATACCACGCAGGCTAACCATCCTTCCTGCTGTATCTGGTTATTTCCACGACAGTTACTTCGTTGATCAAGCGTTTATTAAAGCTCCACTGAAACAAAGCGACAACCGTGTGCTGATTTTCATTTAATCTGCCTCTGATTGGAAACCAGGAACCTCAGACGTGGATTTGAAACTTCTGCTATGCAGGCTTCTCAGAAATGAGTAGATTTTTTGAACAATTTAAACAGGAACTGACACAGTGTTTGCTTTGGTAAAACTAGCACGCATTTGGATGGACCAAAACTACCCGAAAGTATTCGGCGTCCTCTGGAAAAGACGTCCCAGATATTTCCACAAAAGATAACTACAGGTGACACAGAAGGAGAGCTGGCATTTTGTAAAATGCGGAACCACTGTAAGCCAGGAATCCAGCAATGGAGCATACGAAAACAAGGCTCGATGCTGGGCCTCGCCTCAAAAAGTGAAGATGTGCTATTTAATTTCACACGACACCGCCGAAGAAATAAGCCAACTGCCTTCTCCTCAGGGGACGGAAGCGAGGAACCTAAGAGTGACCCAATAGTAGTATCTGAAGCCTGCGGAGAACAGGCTTGTATTCTGCCCCAGAGACCTCATGACATACAATCTTGTCAAGACGTAACTAAGGATGGCCTCTAACCAAATTGGTCCTCACAGAGGAGGACATTCGCCGATTGTTGCAAAAGATAAATCCCTTCAGCGCAACGGGGCTAGGCAGGGTCCGTCCAAGGATCCTGAACAAAACTTCCCTTACACTGGCAAAACATGTCTATCTGATATTTCGTCAACCGCTCAACGAAAGCAACCTTCCTCCCGCTTGGACGGAAGAGATTGTTAAGCCAAGCTACAAACCTGGTATCCGACTATTGCCCACCAGCTATAGACATGTAAGCCTCGTTAACCTACCGTGCAAGGTGAAGGAACCCATTTTGAAGCAGGCCATCTTACATCACGTCACCACTAACAACTTGATATCGCCAGTGCAACATGGATTTCCCCGAAACCGTTCTTACGTGACAAACACGCCCGTATTTGTGGACAAAAAGAAGGTACAAACCAAAGACGAAGGAATCATAGTGGATGTCATATTTTTCGACTTCTTGCAGACTTTCGATCAAGTGCCGCGCGTCTCGCTGCTTTACAAACTCGCATCTTACGGGATTCGAGGGGAAATTCTACGCTGGCATTCCCACCAGACAGAACAGTTCAGGTGAAATTCCAAGAGTTGTTCATGCTCTACTGATGCGCCGGCCAATCTCTGATCTGGCAGGCCTGAACTACATGCTCTGGTGCACCCTTGCCGCGAATGAATGATCCATTTGTGGGTGGCGTTGATTGTTGAAATTCAGACACTCGACGAAGTAATGTTCGGTTACCCGCATGGTCTCTACAGCATGCGGAAACTGAGGTGGTTATAATATGGCGAACGTTTACTTGGCTTGTCACGTTATCAAAGTGATCCATACAGCGAAACATGCGCCTGCTGTGGTTGGAGAAAAAATACAGCCTGTTTATGAGCTGTACGTGCTTCCTGGTGTAGTGCGTGAACGTAGAGTGGTCAAGCAGGTTCAGCAGCCCGCATTTCTAGGGCTGTTTCATGTATCTCGAAGGCCTTGAGTCGATATCGCGCACTTATCATGTTATTAAACAAGCTACAAAACGTGTGCGATGCACAAATCAGTCCGCTTTTAAAAGCGTAGTATATGATCTGTCGTCCGATTATCACGCTAATCTTCGAAGATGTGTATGTTTTTTATGTACATATCTAAGGTGAGCTGCTCAAAAAACCTAACCACACTGATAAACATGTAATCCGTGGCGACAACTGGAAGACATCAAAACAAAGTGATCTGCCGCGTGCTAGCAAAACTAATGTGGCCGAAACTGTAACCGCCAGATTACATCAAAAGGACACCAATAGCAATCTGCAGAAACAAATTACCTTTTCTTGAGTTTGACGTTTTTTATTGTTAAGTGTATATCAGAGATTAGCTATGTATTTCAGAACACGCACCTCCGCAATGTTTGCAATCCATTTTGTTTGTTTGACTACACTGCTCCCCAAGGTTGCGCATTACCACGAGGCCCAGTAGCTGTGCTAGGCACCTGTCTGGGTGCCAGTTAAACAGATCATGGATTGTAAGGTTTTCACAACTGCTAACTGTCAAACACACAGTGCTACATTAATGAAAACACTCGCCCCTCAGGCTTGATTCTTGTTAAGCGTATGTGCTTAAATGAAAGAACCAATGAACACGTAATGACTAACCAAACGACGATAGTTTGACCGCGTAACGCGTGCAGACGGGCGTTGTTCGAAGAAGTGTCGGTTCATTAAATACGTTTATCTTGTATTTTGAGTTTCAAGTTGGCACAAATAGTGGGTCGTCCAAAGCATAAATAGATCCCAAATGAACGGACGGGACCTTTGACTGAAGTTCCAAGACTTTCATGACAGAAAAGTATGGGCAGAAAAGTACCACCGTACCAGGCACATACATTAGTGCACAAGGCATTCTGCACTCTCATGGCAGCCAGGTTGATGATGCGAGGCTAGATAATAAACATCAAACGGCCGGCTTGCACTACGTATTGCAGACAATTTTGCACGCTACTCTGTTGCTTGTGCTCAAATTTGTATGTCCCAAACGGCTGAACATTGCCCAGCTCCGGGTGCACAGTTGAACTTCGAGCCACACAAGCGCTTGGGTGAAGATCCATATTTTGTGGCGCTTACATTGGTGATAAGGTGGCTTCATGTGGTGGTTCGTCGTGAAGAGGCTGGACCCTACGGCAGTGTGACAATTTGGGAATATTGAGGCCTATTAGGCTATACTGTATAGAGTGAATTCAGCATCCACATAGTTTTGCTCACTTGGTTGTTCAGTCTATAAGGGTTACAAACACAGTCTTATGACCCCCAAGATCGAGGTCTGGAACAGGTGCAGCACCCTTTTGCTAAAAACAGCCGGTGGGTTCTGCCAACGGGCTGTTGCTTCGTGATAATGGATTAAGATACAGCACGTACCGTTGAGCATTCCAACTTTTGCCTTTTAACGGGCAATCACAGGACCAAATTAAAGTTATCCTCATCAGCTAACTTGGTGAGGATTGCATCTTGTCTACTAGCCTTTTGAGATACCCACTTTGGTTTTATAGCCTGTCCCCGTGTGGTGTGAGTTCCCATCAACTTACATCGGAACCAATTAGGAGCAAGCTCGCTATTCGGCAATAAAAATTTTGCAATGTACACATTGGAGAAACTCACGAAAGCTCAGGGAGCTCCCTCTGGTTGAAGCGCAGAACTTCAAGACCGAAGTTATCGAAAAGCATCAACAGGCTTATCAAAATTGTGGCGTTATGGATACAAGCCGAAAACCCAGAAAATGGTAACAATGTTGCGGAATATAGGTGACTCCGGTACACCGCTTGGTTGTCGGTCTGTTTGCCGAGCTTGGCAGCTGGGTTGTAAACGTTTCATCGCCAATCGGGGTGATATTACCACTGCGGGAATTTGTTGGTCTCGCACTGACGACATCACCTCGATTTGGGCCGAGCCTTAGCTGCACGCCCAAAGTTTCTCGGAAACCATGTTTTGGAGGAAGAAAACTTTGACATAAAGTTTCAGCATTTGATGGTATTTATTCGGTCCCTTAAAATCTCTCCATGGGGCCTCAGTTTTGTTAAAAGTTGTTTACACGTACTCTAAGTCCACCATGGGCGCGGAATTCGTATTTTCATGGCTGCCAATTGCTTCGCGCGATGTCTCTCTAATGGATCACCAGCTGCGTGAATAAGAGGGATTACAAACTAAGCCTGACTGATGTACGTAACAACGTTCTTAAAAGCGGGAAACCAATGGGTCTCGCAATTACTGCTGGTAACTGCAGACGGTACGTCAGAGAGGCAATCTATCGCAGAAGTGACCAGCATCCGTTTTCACTCCAGGATTCGTGCTTGCATGTTACGCATGACATAGTAGCCCCTTCCTATTAAAATTTTACATTATAGCGCAATTTTACATAATATAACGTATATATTCAATATAGGAATACACAATGTAGAATTTGATATAATCGGATGAAAATGTCTCTCCGGAGGGGTAAAAATTGTCCATAAATGAAAGTTTATCAAATTTACCACTCACTGCAGATTTTTTGTGCTGTCAGTATTGTGGCTATTATCAGTTACTTTCAATAAAATTATTGATACCTGATAACTACAGAATCTTACACATTTGTTACCACTGTAGTGTATAGTGTAATTTTGAGTGGAATTGGATGTTCACCTTAAAGGATCGTGATTTTAACTGTGGCCCAAAATAACAAAGCCGAAAGTCGTCACAATTCCTAACTAACTAATGTCTTCTGGACCTTGGTTTTAAAATATCTGACGAAAACCTTGTCGATATGGAGTGTGCAGACATCCTTCTCATCCTCAGAGAGGAGGAGAAGGCGCAAGTGTATTTGAATGGACCGATCAAAGTCTTTTGGCATGCACCCGCACTCACAAAGTGTACGGTAATAATGGTGTTTATTCACAACTGGTGGGTAGCATGATCGGGCAAGCATGATCAAAAGATTACTTTCAGAATTAAGCACGAGTTCGTTCGTAGTTGCAGATAATGGATCGTCTGGGCGAGAGGGTACAGTCGAGAGTAGGAAGGGATTAGTTGCGGGTGGGCTATCAAACTGAGTGTGGCAGTGCCGTGCCATCATTGCACTGACGTGCTTCGGTTTCTGGACAGCCCCGTAACGGACGTCATGTTTGAGATGTTTGGGGTGGGACATGCACTTCCGTCGCACAGACGCGGGCCTAGCAGTTACAATAAGCATTCGAGATGATTGAAAACGCGCACAGTTATGAGTATAAACAGCCGTCATTGGCCACTGAATTAGGTTGCCGTGTATAGGTGATGCTTCATAATCAACGTCACACATAGACACGGACCCAGCAGTTACGATAAGTAGTCGAGGTGAGTGACAACGGCTACTGTTACCATTATGACCGCTTTATGACGTATTTCACCTATGGTGAGTCATATTCCTAATAGAAATGATACCAATATTTTGGTAATTTACCTAAGGCAACCTCCCGACGCTGTATTGTCCACAGGTTAGTTATGCATAGCTGGGAAGGTAATCATCCACAGAGATGGCCCTCGCATCTCCACTGCAAAATTCATGCTGTTTTCTGACAAGAAGCTGAGCTCCATAAGAAAAATGTTGTGGCGAAGTTCGCTGAAGAAAATTATCCCGTTTGTTAACTCTGAGGATTATAAAGCAAACAAACGTCAATGACTGATTTTCCTAGTTGGAATTTGCTTTGAATGTTCTGTAGATGTTATTTTCATTCCTAAAGAACACCAAAATATGGTAATGTGCGATTTCGTGTTTTATCTCTCGTAAACGCCGCTCAGTATTTGCACAATGGAATTGATTTCTCGAAAGCTGCGACGTTTTCAGAGTTGCCACTTCATAGTGTAGACTGTCTATGTATAAGGTATATGTTCGTGTATTTTTGCAAAATCTCTACATTGGTGATTTGTTTAAGTGAGCGAATCTTCAAGGTTAGTAAACACCACCGAATGTGAATATGCTGCCTAATGTGATAAGGAATCGCGAATTGTACAAAAAGTCACTCACTTACAATGCATGGAAGTTTCAGTTAGTTTTGCAGCTGAAATAATTCTCTGAACACTCCAGAATGTGCATGGTCCTTGTGGATACAAAATATGCGGTGTTACCATTCCTGTAAACAATTTTTGCTCGATAATTGCTGTTACAAGTTAAAATTGCGTAGACTGCGTTCATTATTGGCGGAAAATCGTACAATTTGGTTGTTAAACAACAGAGTCTTCCGTTCTAGCCTGCGAATTATGCTAGAGAGACCATGGTGTTGATCGATAAGCTGACGCACGACTAACATGCGGCTAGTGGTCCACGATGCCTAATCAACTAGCCACATGAACCTACGTCGATCATAGCGGACAGCCAAACGAACCTAGCTGACCTAGCTGCCTGGGCGCGCACCTCCGTTTCCACCGGGAAAAAGACCCAGAAGCGACAACATAAAAAGTTGTATTTGTCGTTTAGATGAGTACATATGTTCTGCCAGGACACGCATAGACTTCTTCTTGAAGAGCGTTCACTTGACCGTTGGCGATCTGAAATGAGAGCAAGATATAAGCTAGGTTATCGATATATATGATCATGAGCAGACGGCTGACAAATTGGAAATGCTTACCCCAAAATTGAGGCACTTCAGCGGCTACGGTATCGTGGAGGCTTGCTAACATAACGCCATTTTCGGGTGATGTACAACCAGCGGGTCGTCAGGTAAGAAACAAATCTTGGGTCCGTTCGGCGAAGCAGCTGCAGATCTTGTCGGATCTGTGTGTATGTAATACGATAAGCAAAAGCCTACTGTACGGCGTTGTCTAGTCGAGCCATGCGGTGGAAGATGTGTCGGCTGTTCGCAGAGTGTGTCTATGACCAAAAATACATGGATACTAAATGATACATACGTGCTTCCTGATGGCTTTCCTGATAGGAAAGTAGCAAAGCATTACATCGCACCCAAACACGACTCTTGCCGCCCGCATTTGCGCCGCCAACTTACCCATAACAAAAGTCCTGACTGGATACTGTTCGCCCATCATCTTGAACAAGCCGAACAGTCTACGCATAGGAGCAAACTGTTCGCTCTCCACGAACGCATACATAACCGGGCGCCCGGTACCCATGCCGTCCGTTATCAAGAAGGCATAGAGATTGTATCTACAGGCCGAATATTAGGTGCTTTAAAAAGTTACCCAAAACGGTTTGTGGCGTGCGTTCCGTCCACATTCACAACATCCGGAAAGCGTCGGAACAACGCTATCTGCTGCCATCGGGAGAAGCATATGTGGCTATAGTGACCTTCTTCTGACTGCCACACAAGCACCCGTCCTCTCCCGTTTTTTGCCAGCACCGAAGGCATATCATCTGCCACAATAAAATCCAACTATGCGGCACCTACTCAACAGAGCCGGTCGACACTTCCGGCGGTAGTTGTATATGTCCTGAGTTGTGAGGATCTTACCGAATTCATCGGCCACAAACTGCCGCGCCTCACACGATGGCGTTCCGTATTTCAGAAGGGCCCTGCAGGTGCCCAACTCGTCTTCCGTTAGCCGTCGATTAACTGAAAGCCGATCGTACAAAAATTTTGACAACTTATGGTTGTGTTCAAGAAAATAAGAGGTGACTGCCAAGTGGTTCCTTTGCCTCCGTAAACAGAACCGCACTGGGCAGCCGGTGCTTCGCGTACTGTTTTTTATTAGCGAACACGCTCAGCTTACTAGCTTCGGATTCCTCGACTTTTCGTTGGCCTTGGAGGTCGCCTGCTGCATTTGTAGTACACCCATTCGTAACGCAAAACGGCGTTGGTGCTTCGATTACTGGATGAACGCACAAATACCACATAGTTCTCCTTCATGTACTGAGTTAAAGCATCCTCAAATGCTGTGAAGGATGAAAAGATACAGCCCCAAATTTCTCAGCAAATGCCTGTGCAGCCACTTCCGATGCCATTGTACAGCAAGTTCAAAGCGGGATGTGCGCCAAAATTTCCCAAGGAGATTAATTAAAACAAATCGCAAAAAAAGACCGCAGATGAGGGTGATTTTGGACTGAGCACATATGCAAAGAAATGCAAGGTTTTGACGTAGAAATTTTTATTTCGCTCGCAAGGGTTTTGAAAAATGCATTGTGCATCCAAGGCAGCCTCGTAAACCGACAACAAAATGCGAATCGGTGATGGTCCGTGACCTTGAAATTGCGCTCACTTAAACAAAATGTCATGAGCGAATACCATCTAAAAGTGCAAGTGGATTAGACTAACTCCCCGTAAATCTCATGTTCGAAAATCCTATAGTTTCGGCGAACATAATTTGGGTGTGCTTCTGGTGAGCGGCAAAACTGGGATGCTTGTTCCGAACAGAACAGAAAGTATGGTGAATTCAGTCGAACAGGTTGAAACCAACAGAACTATCTTTTTGAGGAAGGCCCAGCGTCACGTAGGTGAAATAAAGCGATAATTTAGTCATGCTAGACAGTAATTTGCTAGACTTTTGTATGCGGACTCGTCATTTTATGTCATATGTTCACGTGATGATGACTGATTGCTCGTGGACTGTGGTAATCTGTGGTAGACAATGATGAACAGTGTTCGCGAAAACAAACTTACAACGAATGCTACTGCTACCGGAAGTATATGCCATTGAAAAATATTCTGTAATCACTGATGATTACTGATGAAACATGCAAGCAGTGTCTGGTCAAGAATCCAGGCGCTGTCCTCGCATCTCATGGAAAATTGATATGAAAGTTATTGAACCGCTACACAGCCCTTTATCCTTATTGTTTGATATTCAAGCACCGTCCAGGAACGTCGAAAAAGAAGCCTGAGGATGTTCATGTTTCGAAAGCCGTGTGCAAACGAGATTTTTACTTTCGTCTTTGATAGCCTGCAACGGCTGGTTCGTGTTAGGCAATAACTTCGCAGCTGGGGCCTCCTTCCTACTACTCTTGTGTGTGATTTCAAGACGCTCCACTGCAGTGAGAAGTGCTCAAGAAGTACCTATGGAGTTGCACATCCCGGCTTCCCACTATAGAAATGGTTTGTTCCCCCAGCGATAAGCTTCATCGGGTAGTGACTAACTTGTGGAACGAAGTCCGAGCATACGACGAAGTAGACGACGAGTTTCTCTATATCTTCTGATAGTACATTAATGAAACCACCGTTCCCTTGACCGCGCTGACACATTTTGAAGGAGTTGCAAGTGGCAGCATGGTTGTGTATCCCTTGGATTCTTCCAAAAGATTGAAATATTTTATTGATTTAGGGATTATTTGCTTTCCTTTCGGACGAAGTCGCGAAACTCTCCTCGTAATATCCGACTTTGAGGTTCACTTAGGAAAGAATGGCACTTTAGTAGTCTACGAGGGTCAGGAAACGTGAGATCCCATACGTCTGAGTCATACAACTAACTATGCTAGAAGCGATTTCGCACTTGGGTGCGAAGTCAACCACGCAGTTAAATGAACTAATGATTTTTTAATTCAGCTTGGAGACAAAACTGCAAGACTCGTTCACTTCAACATTTTTCAACTGATGTTTACTTGGGTGTACAACTAGGAGCGAGTTTGCCTTTCACATCCAGCTGAATGCTTGCTGAGGCGGCATTTCTTGCATCAGGGTCTTCGTGATCGAGTTCTGGTCAGGATAGGCGAGATGTTGATCTCGTACCAGTCGAAAAGTCGGCAAATAGATGAAGGCTTGCAAGTTTACAGGCCTGCAGCTTTCGATAGATCCCATATGTGTTCAATTTTTCAATGCCGACTAGTTAATCAGCTGGTAAGTAGTGGACATAGAGTGAACTTCTACAACAATGGATATGGCTTTAGTTTGTCAATGCAGAAACTCGTTGGTCGGTGTTGAGCAGGCGCATTGGAAAAAAATATAGTCTTGTTGTACTGTGGAATTTGAGATTTTGGCGATGTGCTGACGTACCAGTGAAAAGGAAGAAGGCCTTCGCTGTGGAGTTGTCTATTGGAGAACACCAACTTAACAGTTACAGTCTACTGGACAGGGGAGCATAACTCTCATATGCATCTTGTTTACAAAATTGAATATCCATCTTCTCCTTGAACGCGTCTTCCTGAACTATCCTGGATATTCATTGACTGTTACTCCAATGCAAGCAAATGCTACGAAGCGACTCCACAGATTCCGTAACAGATCTCACTTTTCAAGAGACGCGGAGTGGATGTACGAGAAAACACACTACTAGCATGCCTCATCATTAGTATCCACCATTACACCAGTAGCTTGTGTGCGTTCACTGGCGATTGATCAGATGGCTTTTAATCTGTTCGCTGAGCTTTTCATTTGACTTGCAAACTTTTCGTCACCATTCGAGGAGATATCACTGGTGAACATTTGGACGGTTTGTTTGACATTACGCACTTGACCGTGCTGTCCCTCTAATGGTGACGAACTTATTGCAAGTAAGTTGCTGAGCTCGGCCAAAAGATCAACAGCCACCTGGTCAACCACCAATGGAGACATTTTGGGAAATGGGAAATATCTCGATCAGCGGTCCAACCTCTTTGGCTGCACTCTTGTCTGAATCGACATTTCGTTTCTCTGCCCGAACCAATTTGTCAGGGAAATCATCCGGTAAAGGCGATCCTGTATTATCGTGAGGTGTTTGTAATTTCAGATGCAGTTGCTTACTAAGATTGTCGCATGCAGAAGAAACTTCAACTGAAACTGGTAGATGGTCGCACGGTTGCATTGCACATTGAGTCAACGTCCGAATTTCCACTAGAGATTCTAAACTAGCCACGGCGTACCACGGGTTTTGCCAACAACTCCATTTTATAAAGAAGCACATTTATGAAACTACGAAAAGGTATAGTTGACACGGACGCTGGTGTATTGTAGACGAAGTCGGGTGGAGATTTTTACGAATCAAGTGATTCGTCTTGGCCGTAAAAGGAGATAACCCCCTAAATATGAAACGTGGAACAGTACAGTTGAGCAAACACGGTATCGTTAAAATCTTTGTCCAGTGAATGTGTGTCTTGTTCTCTGATTATTTTCCGAATCAACCAATACTCCATACAGTCGTAGGCTTCAGGTTGAACATTCGGCGTAAATTTGTTGGCGAAAAGTTGTGGCGCCTTTATCATCATTGGTAGATCTTTAAGTCCGAGTAGGCAAACTTCGTTTCGCCAACGCTTTGTATGGCACATTGTATCTTTCCAGCTGACATAGCGGATAAGAAACATGGTTCTGGGGTCTGTGGAGTTTCTGCGTGTTCGGTATAGACATGCACCAGGAGCGCCAAGATGTGGGTTGTAAGCCAGGGTGGAGAAAAACATTTCATCCGGGACGGTAATATGACCTCGACTAGATTGTAGTGCATCCAAAATCGCCACTGCCTTTGGATTGCGAAGCATGAACACGACAAAGTCCCGTCGTAGCGCTACCAAGAAACTGCCTTTGTACCAGGTAAACTGAAAATCAATGAACAGAGAGTCAACATGTAAATAGGCAACCTTGTCTGATTCAAGATATTTGTGATAAGATTTTGCAATAGTTTATAATCATGGTAGTGAAGCCACAATAGGAAAGATATTCTCATCATTGTCGTCAACATCCCTGTCATAACCAGCATCATAAACAATGAACACAGCGATATCATCGTCCGGCTGTTTCCTGTATTACATCATCCTTACTAATGAGGTGCATTCCGGATACCAGCTATCGAGTCAAATCTTCATGCTCGCTGCATTAACGAATGAAGTTCTGTCTCCTAAGACCGCCAGGCACCCCAGGTACGCTCGAATGAAAGTCTGCTGACAATATGGATGTAAACGCCCTCAGTTGGCGCAGAATAAAACAGCTGATTGCCTTCGTGGTCAACTGCTATCCGAGGCTAATTTCAGGAGCCCAACTCTTCCTCATTCAGAAAGCAGTCGCCCAAAAATGAGTAACATTAATCGACCTTTTCTAGGGGATGAGTCTTGTTTAGCAGCAGCCGTTTCGCTTATCATTGGTGAGACATTAGAACATCTGTGCTCGTGTACACGCCTCGAGGTGGGAGCATCTCAACCATCTCTGTGGGCTAGTTTGAAGGGCTGTACAATCGGAAAACCTGAGCTTTGCGAATAGCACCATAACCATTTTACCGGAATTCCTGCTAGAAAAGAAAAATATTGACAAGTTTGCTGAAAACCTGTAGCAAATACTTTCTTGTTCCTTCAACCAACTTCACCTAATTTGTCTAGTACATCTGTGCTCACCAGATCACGCGACCCCGTTGTTCCGCGAGCACAAAAAATCCACCGACTACAAGCGACCAATTTCGCCCTTCTTGGGCGAATTATTGTGTTTCATGCAACTTGGTTTCGGGTAAAACATAAGGTCAACATTAGAAACTCTGCCTACCTGATGGTCCAGCTCCAAGAAGGGCGAAACCAGTCGTGGGCTGCTGACAATTTTTCAGCAACCTGATGAGTAGTTTCTTCCATGGAAATATACTGTGATATCTCGAAACATGAGAGAGCCTTTGCACAACACATCCAGTTGAATAATGCCACAAACGGGGGGTTCAGCTGGATTTCAGCTGAGTCTCCCGTGAAGACCAAATCGGAATGCAAATGAGTGTGTTTATCAAACTATAGCTTCACTACACAAGGATATCGCATACGATAGCATGCCTTGGAGAAGACATTCATTCCGAGGCAATTTTGATAGTCATTACTGGAATCTTGTTTGCGAATACGATTCAAAGAGATGAGAAGAAGCCTTTTTCTTGTCCCTCAAAATAGCTTAGTTGTTCCCAAAGGAGAACCAAGAGAGCGGTAGTTTTCTATGTCGTCGATCCCTACTCAATAGCTTACCGTTTGAGCTTACTTTGAGCGGCTGATGTCGTGAACTTTGCGGATACAGGTTATTAGGTTATTGTCGACCAGACGTGGCGCGATTTGACTCGTATTTAGCTTGGGAAGCACACGTTGTAAAACGAACCGTATGCAACCGAAGGTTAGAAAACGTGACACACCATAGTTCCGCGTTTGTCCTTTCTCCTGTCGTCAAAGTCGGGAGCACCAGCGGGAGAATTCTGACAATTAGCAACATTGTTTTTGTTGAGGTGTTGTGTTAATGGTTCCAACCCTAGTTCAGCACGAGACTCGTTTGTTCGAATTACCGTGAACAGCAGCAGCCAACCGGAATTATGCTAATGTGGTCCCCTCAGTTAGTCCACTCTCGATGCTCAGTCCACGTTGTCCCAATTGGGGGCGATTGTTTTCGGACGAGAATAACTTGAGTTGCAAGCGATAATAGATTTACCGCTGTTCCGAGTGGCAGCACAAATGGGGCACTGAAGCTAGCCTTTTCAACAGTTCCGGAAAATGGCTCATCCTGCTGGGATGACCACACTATCCTTCAGAGGGTGGAGAGCTATCTTACCATAACAACCAGAGATCTCGTCCTAAAATACTGAGAATTCCAAAATCCTCTCAAACTATCAACGGACTCCAGCAAAAGTTGGTGGATTGACACACTTCAAACCACCCTAATTCCATAAGTGATTGCCCCTGAATCTAGCAAACTCGTCCGCAATTACCTTCGCCACCTGGAGGGTTCATTACGGCGGAGTACGGAAGTGAAGCGTCGATGTCAACACTGACGTTGATGTTGAAGACGATGATGAATCCCAACTTAAACACAAAGTGGGCGAACTATACTCATTTTCTTTTCCCTGGACTTCGGTAAAGTACTCATGCCTTTAGTATACCTTCAGTGAGGCACAACGATCACATCTAACACGTTTTGCCTATCCTATACGTATCCTTGGAAGCCTAGAAATCAATTCATGCAGCAATTATAGCTTTCCCGGTACCGCCAATAGTTAGATATCAAGGAGTAAAAAATCCCTAAACATTCCATGCTGAACAGATCTGCTGGGTCTATTCGGTGACACCCACCCCGAAAGGGGGTTGTGTTGCAATCCAAGAGCATAGTATGGTATTTTGAAGAGGTCAACAAACTGACCGTCCGGACAAACTTTCGTCTCTGTTTAAAAACATTTGAAGTAGCCCCTTGAAAACAATATATAATATAAGTTTTCTTCTAGAACAATCAATTTACAAGGGAAGAAAGGGTGATACCCTTTTGGTTTCTTCTGATGGTGGTCGGTATTACGGAAGCTAAGTGAACCATCGTTATTTGCTCCATTATTGGGTCGCTTGAACCGAGAATTCGGCAAAGTTTTCTCGTGGTTAGTTAAGGGGACAGCGAATAAAGAGGATTTAAACTCGAATAACGAAAGTACGTATGTGCTGGTTTATGTTCTAATCTGATGTAATCACGCCTGATAAATTGGGAGGGAATTTCTTGATATCGTGAAAAGATTTATGGATTTTTAATGGAGATTTTATCCTCTAAGTGGTGTCAGACTATGCTGAAAAGAGGGAGAACAAATTTTGCTTGCTAAGTTAAACTTCGATGTGAGAAGCTAACACTAAAGGAGCCGTACAGTCAACAAGTAACCATGTGGTGACTTGGGTGACGCTAGGTGACGCTATATTCTGTCAGCCGCTCGTGGTTGGACGGTTAAGTTTTCTAACTACCAGCCGGGAGGTCACCGGTTCCAAACTCCCTGGAGTTTCATGAGATTCTCAAAGCGGATGATTCCCAATAAGGATGAAACAGTCATACATTCCTTCCTGGCTTTTTAGGACGTGATCTCCACTGAAATCCGTTTCATTCTCACTAGAACAACTAAAGTTTCGTTGCTTACGTGACACAACACGTGAGACATAATTATATTTCGTTACCTGCCATGCGAGAAAACAACAGTGAGAGTGACACTATAGTACCCCGGTAGAGATTTCCTCGATTAAGAGGAAACACCCCTGTGTTAGTCAGGTAAGCCACTTTAAATAGCAAGATTAAAAAATTTAGTTTTGACTGCAGCAGTCGAATGGTTACTACTCAGGGTATTATCAAATGATATCTTAAAACACAAATGAGTATGAGTCCATTGGAAACGCATGAAGCGGAAATTCTTCTTAGGAATCGTTTGCCTTTTATTGTCTTCGTTTTTCTTGGATTCCTTTATGATAAATTTTTTTGACTAACTTTCTCAACCCTAGCTCTTGTGGGGTGTTGTCGGCGAATCCGTAATGAGGTAGTTAGGAAGCGAGTTTTAGGTTGTGCAACGGGTACTTCCATTGAAGAATGTGTCCAGCAGCAGAAGCTGCGTTGGTTGCGCATGCCTAACCATCGTTTGCCGAAGAGAGTGCTGGTTTCCATGCCCAATTCAGAGTGGCGTAAGCAAGGAGGTGGTCAACCCTTGATGTAGCAGAGGGATATGAAAGAAATCACGAAATGTTTGGGTTCTATCGGTGCTACTCGCCTTCCAGGACGGTGACCGCGTGATCCCCACTGCGCCTGGTTGGAGACGCTGCAAGATATAGCTGCCAACCGATGTCAGTAGCGTTCTTGTTGTCAGTTTCTATCCAGATTGTCTGAATGAGTGCTTGGAGGTGTAAGCACCTCGGGATGATTGTAGTAAGGCAGCAGTAAGTCCCCTTCCCCTTATGGTTGTACGGGAGCGAAGCACCGGTGTTGAACGCTGATGTCATGCTGTCGATGAAAATGATGATGAAAGAACACTGTCTTACCAATAATGGCGTTGCTACAAGTGACATTGGTCAGAATGCTATCCTAAACATGTGTTGACCGTAATAAAAGGGCTGGTTTTGGCTACACTATGAAATATTCTGAGATTGCCACCTGCTGTCGGTTTCGAACCAGATTTCCTGAATGAGTGTCCGGAGGTAAGGGCACCTTGTAATGACAGTGGTAGACTACGGCTAAGTCTCTTCTCTAAACGTCTCTATTCTTTTCTTCACTATAAGGCTTCCAAATAAAGCAGAGTTGTACGACAGCGAAGAATCAGTGTTGAACACTGATGGTCTACTGTGGACGATGACGAAGAGGATGGGATGGAGCAAAACTTACATTAAACGTCAACTTCGACTTGGGAATTCTCTTCGTCCAATTCCCTGCATGATACTGCACCAAGTTGGATCCATTGAGTGCTTTCATTGCTTTGACCATTTCCCAATTCGTGCGAAGAGGGAGTTCTTTCTCGTTCACATTGAGCACATATTGCCACTGAATCTTCTTGCTGCGAATAAGCATTTCTGCACACACCAAATTCGCTTCGAGCACAGAGAACTCACCCCAAATCACGTTGACCCGTTCACTGGGGGGAACAAGCAGCACATTTGAACCGTAACAGGTTACAAGTTGGTGAACTCTCGAAGCAAAACTTTCCGGTGCTGTGGCATCGATGTGAACACAATAGATATTATGACGTCGGTAAAGTAAACGTAACAGTCTTGCAAGTCTTTGATAATTTTCGTATGTCGTGATTATATAAGCGAGTGGAAAGTTTTCTTCCTCAATGGAGACCCAAGGATGACGTCCGTTGAATCGTGTCAGTCCAGCGCATGAGGTATACTTAGGTTTTGCTGGTGAATAATTGAAGCTAAGCGAGGATAGAAGCTCATTGGAGATCTCTCCAGCTATGATCTTGTCGCAAGCGGGCCATTTTAACAATGAAATTTTCTCATCCTGGGCTGTTTTGTCTTCTAAAGGAGCCTTATCTGTGAGTGTATTCCAGTAAACCGCGAAAAACACCATCACGATGAGAATAAACACTCTGTAGGTCCATGTACATCGGACAAAAAGCTGCTTGAGGTAGTGAGGATGCACAGGCAACTTCATACGGCAGTGTTCGTTTCAGCATTTCAGTTTACGTGTTTTCACGTCGTTTGACACCACCGTCGCAGCCCGTAACAACTGTTGAAATAAACAATATCCTGTTTCAAACACAGCGTTTTCTCATGTGACAGATTCAGCAGCTTTGTAGGTAGCCTAGAACGGTGTCCGTTTGCCTACAACAGACTGTATGAGGCAGTCACATGACCGTGGGAGATGTGAATGGTTGGCAATCGATAGTTGTTTGAAATACACCTAGTGGGTTGATTCCCATGTCGGTCTCAATGAAGCCAGGTACTTCTGCATGTCCCTGGGCACAGAGAGGCCTCATATTCCGCTCTATTTGTTCAGAGAAACGAATTTCAAGGTTGGACATTTGGGAACCATTGAATATATGAGTAACGTCTGGCCTAGCATGAAGGACTGACCAACAGTAGAGAATCCACCCGCCTGCTGCACATACGCAGTCAGTGGATGAGAGGGTCAGAACATTTTTTAGTCTCGTGTGAATGTCGCGCTGAATAGTGGTATCTAGGCATGAATTAAAGATCTAAGAGAGATTTCAGCCCATAGATGAATGATAAGCACGTAATTCGGCTGAGTTAGCAGTCAATTGTGTTTAGGCAAACCTCCCGCCCACTGGCCTAGCCTTTGGTTATTGCCCCAACAGAGTTGCACGTGCGTACAAAAGAGGATAAATGTATTCATGCTCACTTGGCGAGTTTCTTCGTAGAGTCCGAGTCAGTCGTCCATTTGTCTAAACATCCAGTACCCATTTTGACCACTTTCCGCGTGACGACCACTCTTTTCATCAAATAAAAACCTCCGTCATTTTTCCTCCTATGAGGTTGTTTCCTCCTCTATGAGGTTGTCCAGGCGCCCGGAAGGCAAATTGAGGTCAGTCAGGTCATTTTAAGTCCAAACTAATAACCGACTTAGACCCTTAAGGTGACAGAAAGGTGCGTGGTCACCAGGACCTGGTAAATGAAATATTAGGATCAACGCTCTAAAGAAGTGGGCGCGTGGAACGACTGATGGAACCGACCAATGAGGCTGCACGGGAATCCTAAAGCGACTCGTCTAGTTTAGATGTCTCGAAGGAAATCATCATAGTTTTTCGACTAATCGTAATCATTCAACTTATGAGAAAGGTTCATGTGAATAACTGGACTGGAAACGGACCAGTGAAATTCGTTCTTGACTAGGCAAGCGCTCTGAACTTGACAAGTAATTTTGGCTTGGTGAAAACCTCGGTTTTCACTGGTTTGTTTGTACATTTGAACAGTCGCTGAAATGACGAAGTGGGCGCATATTCGCTTCACATTTTCACACGATTTTCATGTTTTTTTTGTGACGCTCCGTTAGAGCTAGTCTTTGTGGTTATAAATAGCGTATCAATGGATATTTCATCCTGAAATCTACGGAGTACGGAACAATCAACCTTCGGCCGGTCAGTTCAATTCAATTCAAGTTATCAGCTATAAATCGTGTACCATAGACACATTGGTTTCAGCTGCTACAGTTTCAGTCGCCGAAAAACGTGAATGTGGAACGTTCAACGAAGCCTTGGAGGCGAAGGTATGTTCAGTTTGTTCGGAAATTGGGTAGCTACGCATTGAAGGCTATAGCTTTGATGCACAAGCGCCGCTGACTGCGCGATTGTGCCATTTCTGCCAGTGTCATTAACCACTGATGATTAGAGTCCCGGGGTCCCCATCCAGGGAGGCGGCAGTTGCCTACCCGACTAAGTTTTTCTGGTTAGTGTTTTCGTACTTCGTTGCCGGCTAATACACTGTCCACCTCTCGGTCGCTTCCACTCAGCACAGGACTGGGCGAAATGAGCTCTGCGGGGCAGACGGTCTTCTTGCATGCGGAGTGCATGTCCCAACCAGCCCTGCCTATGAAGCTTGAGTAAGTCATCTATCGCGGGAGTGTCCCTTCTTTCTAAGACCATCCGGCGTACCTCAGCATTACTAATCCGATGTTCCCACCAGACCTGACGAATGCTGCGGAGACATCGATGATCAAACACTGACATCTTCGGTACGTTCACTGCGCGTAGGGGCCAGTAGTAAAAAACTATGTCGTTTAACCACAAGTAGCTGATAAATTGTGCGATTCATTTGTAATTAGCAAGAATATACCTTTGACTGTAACAGCCAGTTTTTAGAACTTCAAACAGGGCTTAAACATATCAGCCAAGGAGGTCTTAGCATCTTCATCAATGGCCCGTTACCCTCTCAAAACTTGGAATCGTGTCGACTAGGGAGCTATGTTTCACATCGCATACTGAATCACGAACATTAAGATGCTACAGTTTTTTGAACCCAATACTATCAGGAGATGAAAAGCAGAACTTTGAAAACAAAAGGAATCGACCATATTCTTGGCATTACCTTGCTAACTGACCTGGCTTGACATTCCGATGGTAACGAATCTTGTTCTATTTTATTCATATATTGGTCTAACATTCTTCTGTAGTTTATACTCGGAGAAATACAACGAAATATAGCAGGTGCACTGTTCAACTGCTCACTTCTCTGTGCTGTCTCCAAATGACAATTTACAGTGTACATGTTGTTCAAAAGGAACCAACCGTCTTTTCTGTTGACCTCATCCTAGGTGGTACCAGACACATAGAGAGGCATCTCATGGGTTCTCTATTTAGGATTAATTTAAAAGTTCCATAGCGTCATTTCGTGAGAAAATGCAAAAAGCACTACGATGGCTTATACAAATGAATTTCTAGACAGATGGCCACTTTAGTGAACTACACACACTTGCATGCAAATTTGGTTTTGATGGGGAAAGACTCAGCTGGAGTCCAGCTGAATCTCTCGTTTTTGATGTTGTCAATCATCCGAATGTGTTGAACCAGGCGACCTCATTTTCCGTTATTATCGCGATGCATAGTACAGACATAATGCATTACTCGTAAGGTTTCTGATAATTCTTCGAGAGTCCACGACTAGTTTTACCTTTTTGGGGCTCATCAGGTAGGCTAAGAGCTTTTAGCAACCTTGTAAGTAGTGCATTACCTCTACAACGATGTTCATTTGGTTTGTCTATGACATTTTTTTTTACACAAACACCAGTTATTCGAGAAATACACTCATTTGCAAATCAATTTGGCTTTTGCGAGAGACTCACCTGGAACCCAGCTGAATCTCCCGTTTGTGATATCTCGAATATCGTAGCAACTGGAACATGAGGCGGCCTGGTGCAGCACATCCAGTTGCCTGAAAACATCACAAACGGGAGATTCAGCTGGGTTCCAGGTGAGTCTCTCGCAAAAACCAAATTGATATGCAAATGAGTGTATTTCTCGAAAACAGTCCAATTTGGGTTCAAGTAGAACATAAGGTTGACGGAAACTCGGGGACTGCGCCTACCTGATGAGCCCCAAGAAGGGCGAAACCGGTCGTGGGCTGTCGAAGAATTTTCAGCAACCTTATGAGTAGTGCATTATGTATAAACACCAGTTATTGTTTTAAAGCAAACAGCGTGAATTTCGCAATCGTCTGATTGGACGACCCATGTCTTCATAAGTAATTTCTAACTTGTTCCATTTTTGTGTTTCAAATCATCTTCATCGAAATCCCTATTTATTTCCATATTTGTGTTAGCACATTAAAATCGAAAGTGACTGGTAAAAAACTCTTAGTGCGTTATATGATCATTCAGAATTTAGCCGTGAACCAGTTGACACTCGTGGGTCCAATTCCGTTGTTGTTTTAACTGGTTTCAGAGTTTTGAGACACGGGGCTTGCTCAACTCTCCAGCTAATGTATTCCAAATAGAACTTGGGCGTGTGATAGCAAAAGGGGACTTCTGTGACCTAACAGCGGACAATGAATAGAGAGAAACTACTGGTTGAGGCCCACTTTAGTTTTGTGCACGTCTTCGTAGACTCTACGGCATATGACACGTTACCAAGCTCAGTAACAAAAGTTCTGTCACACTTGTAGACAGGCTGTGTTTGTGATAACTATCTGTTGCTGTGGTTTGGTTTGGAAATTTACTTAAGGCAATTTGTTTCATTCCCTCCGGGTGAGGGTTGACCGGTTTTGTTCGTTTTTTATCCGAAGGACAATAGGCCTTGTATCAGGAAGGTCAGATTTCTGAAAGTAACCACCGAGTGCCCGAAATCTACTGAGACCCTCAACTCCACTAGATGCTGACCAGACAGACAACGCCTCCGCAATATGCAGCGCGCGACAGCGTTGTATCGAAGCCAGACAGCGCGAGACAGCGTTGGACCAAGGTCAGACAGGGTCCCTTTAGTAAAATATCTTGAGGCCGTTGTATTTTCGCATTCATGCACTCGCACTCGCTTGTTCGCAATAAAGTTGTTGTATTCCTTGTCGGCGAGTCTTTTTTTCCGGCACTTGGTACTGGAACGGGGACAACGGTCAGATATGACACCTTGCTACGTCGATTCTTCATTCTTCCCCTTATGTTCACTTTTCACTAGACGATCAGCTTACTACCGGTTTACTGCCATCGAAGATGACCATATCTGCACAATACGCTGTTCGTTATAACTGATAGGTGGAGTACAAACAGTTTAAAATATAACGAGAGTTTGGATTGAGGAGCCAGTTGAATGGCTTTGGGAAGGTATTGTACTTTGCGAAGAGACTGGACCTTACCGTGGTGTGACGGTTTACGCACCTCGGGGACCCATTGAGCTATACTGGGGGGTGCCCGCGTGACACTCACAGAGTCTCTCATACTCCCTCATGCCAGGTTGGTCAATAGTTAGAGGTCTAACAAACACAGTCTCCTGGCTCTCCAGGTTGGGGGTTGGAGCATGCGGCGACTTGTTCTGTATAAATGGCAATGTATTTGCAGTTTCCTCCACACACCGCTGCCTTTCGGGTAGGTTCCTGTGACAAATGCTTTAGTTGATGACCCTAACCGTCCTCTTGTCTAGGTTGGGGTGCCCTAGCAGTATCCCAGCCCACGTACAACTATGGTACTTACAACTAGCTCTGGAGGTGTAGACACCTCGGAACGATTGTAGTAAGTTAGCGCTAAGTCTTCTACCCGCCCACCTTGATTCTTTTCTTTACAATAAGGTTTTCAAATAAATCATGGTTGTACGGCAGCGAAGCATCGCTGTTGGACACTGATGCCATGCTATCGACGATGATGATGATTACTGGAAAGTGGGGTTCACCTCGCACCAGGTAGTAAGATTATGAAATTTGTCAGACAGCTTATCTAGATGTTAACCAACTTGTGAGTCATAGAGGTTCCTGTTCGGATAATAATCGGACATCACCAAAAATTTACATTCGTCTCTTCAACTGATCCGGTTTGATTGAGGTTTCGAACAGGACATTGAGTTCACTGTTTATATTTGTAATTGTTCCCTTAGGGAAAAACTATGAACGCCGTTCAAGATGGTGGTCGCTGGTTCCTTCAGAAAAAAATCAGAGTGGCTGATTTCTTGGTAGCTGATTTGGAATGAAACAAGATCGATAAAGGGAAGACCTGTAATTCGAACCTATTCGTAGACGTATCTTCCCGTCCGCTCTACATTCACTTGGACTTTTCATTGTCATGATTCGACAGATCCAACTTTGGGTGTCCGGACAGCAGTTGTGGAAGTCATTCATGGAGCCTACTAATGGCCCCTGCTAGACATCAACTCCTGATTCGACGGACAGATATGTGGCTGAGAGTTTGTCTGGTTCATTTGCACAATATGGTGCGGAGAATGTGTACTCATCAACTTAGATCAGAACACCCGGCAATGAGTGGAGATTTGAGTTGATCCCAAGGTCTATATTTTCATTCATACTACGCACGTTTGGACCTCGCATTCTAGGGATATGCTCCGTCATTTTTATGAAGAAACACTACTAGTAAGGCTGCCGAATACTCTCCGACAGTCAGTGATCAGTTTTTGAGGCTCTTCGGGTAAAATAATAGATAATCGTTCAGTTGCAATACCGTTTTGATGTCTAACTGCCATACCACCCCTGGGATGGAATACTGCCAGGTCGCTTGAGCCTAGACCGGGGAAGTCGAGATGTAGATGTTGAGTTTGCGTTCTAACCACTGAGCCATCTCGCCGTCTCTCTTTAAATAGATCCACTCCCCAAGTGAAACGCGATACTGCTTTGTGAAATACATTCAGTTGAAGAACTTCGCACTTTAACCACTTGGCTATCCCGAGCTCACCACGATGATGTACGTTCCGATGAGTTTTCTGCCGTCGCTCCCAATAGACAGTTTGCCTTTCTGGTAAATAATCAGGTCCGGTAGATAGCAAGAAAACCAAAACTGCACGGGCTTTTGACAAGACTGCTATTGACAAAGTCTTGGTGGGCATCAAATTTGTACATGCCTGAGTGAGTTCAACTCTCCTGGTCATAAAATCTTTGGTGATACAGTCCAGGTGGTCAGTCGTTTCGATTCACATGTGAAGCGTTGGTCCGATCCACCCAGTCGAAGTTGGATTGTGCACCTTGTAGCAACATTTCTCTTAAAGCCTTCATGTTGACTAAAAGTGGAAAAACGTCAGTAGTTAGGGAGATCTCAAACCATAAAGCGTTAAGAACTTAGCATCGTTGCTGTGTCAGTTTGATGTTCATAAACCTTTCAGCTCCCGTAGTTCTTATGCTGAGTAATAAGTTTTTTTTGTGCAGACCGCAAAGATTTTTGGATAGATAGATATTCTCATGCGTGTCCTAGTTCCAGTGTCTGTCGAGGACTATGTGTGGCGTTAGCGCACTCATACTACTAGTGTAACGGTGTATACTACTGATAAAACGTGCGAGTGGTGTCTGACCAAGCGTCGTCTCTGCATCTGCTGGAAAGCTGGTTTGGAACTTACTGAACCGTGTTCGTTCGTTATTTTTTTATACTCAAATAACTCCAAGGAATGTTCAAGTGGATACTTGAGGATGTTGGGTTTTTAAAAACTTTGCGCTAATGAGGTTTTTACTTTCATGTCTGATGGCTTGTAAACTCCTATTTCTTCTGGCTCGAAGTAGCCTCTCCTTCAATCCGCTGCTGAAAGGCTGAATGAATTACATGGATCTGATCAACTGTGCGCATCTTGGTGCATGGAGGGAAATGGCTATTTGAGAGGGGATTGCGCGATTTTAGGATGAGAGCAAGTTTCAATACAATCTAAAAGGATCAAGTCGAACGAAATGAAGTTGACTGAATACTTGTTCGAAGAATTTAGAGATTAGAGATATACCTTCATAAAGATGTTTGGCAGCTGAAAACTCAGTGGTTCACTTGTACCACGCTTGTGTGGACTACGTAAACTCCATAAAACGGGACTCTGGATTGGCTCGGCCATTGCTATGGCATGTTGTTACGCTACAGGGTCTTTCAGCATGACACATTTCAACTTGTCGATTTTCAACAGCAGATTAACCACGATCGTAAAACCAGGACACCTGCTTTGTCTATATCTTCTGAGGACTTCCGACGCCTCAAACTTTGCATTAAGTATGCTCCAACTGATGAGCTGAAAGAGGTCATCCAGAGTGTACACTTCCATTTTACCGACAAATACTATCACCAAAGGAACTGAATGCCTACCGGTCACCACCATATCCAACAGTTACTATTGCCCTCGATACAAAAACTTGAGAACGTCTCCAAAGTAATCGATAAGTTGACCGTATTTTCCGTGTTGCTGAGACGGGGTGCGGGTTAAGAATAGCCCTAGATAAATGTAGTATCTCAAGTACATCCATCATATTAAAAACAGAAAAAGCTGGATGATCGGAACTCCGTTTCGAATGGATTGCTGGCCGTAAAAATCGATAAATCCATGGAAGAAGTGTATGAAATCACGCATGCTAGGGCGGGTAATATAGAAACACCAAGTACATGTAATCAGAGACAGTTTAGGGACACACGGCCACTCTGATCAATTCGGCCCACAGAAAAAAATACAGACCACGAAGGACTCCTCTTGAGACTTCATACAAAGAGCTCCTTTCGCGGCTACACGATCCACATACGACGGGGTTCAGCTTTTTTTACGTCTGAAAAATAACGAAAAGGTGCCATCGTCGCCCTTATCGGTAGCTGTAGGGCTGTTTACGTAGGTTTTACGACCCGTCAACCTGGAAACGGACTAAAAAACACCCTTTGAGCGCCTGACACTGGGAGTTTGGGGTTAAACGGAAAATTCCTTTTTCGACCACCTAATCGACAAGAGGCATGTTAGTAGTGGAGAGCGAGCAGATACTACGTAATTTATCGACTGCTCAGGATATCACCGTCCACCTCTGCACAAAGGAAAATTGTTAAACTTATGGGCTGGTCTTCAAATCTCCTCCGGCGACAGCACAGGATAACATCGGGTCACTTCTCCCACATAACCCAGGCGTTTCGTTCTGTGTTGGACAAACTCAAATGCTGCAAAAAGATTTTCTGACTCAAATGGCTGGTTTATTGTAACTGGCTTGTTTTTATTACACGCAATTCAATGGGTAGCCTGTAGTGGCGTGGAAAAATCGTTCAGCTGTAACAGCCTTTCAGTGCCTAGTTGCCATGCCACCAAAAAGGAGGCACGACGGCTGGGATACTGCCAGGTTGCTCAAGCCTAGGCAGGGGAAGTAGAGAGAGACAGAGGTCAGGTTTGAACCACGTGAGAAAGGAGAGACTAGAAACATATTCTGCCGGGAATTTCTGCTACATTACCGATACGGAAATGTTTCAAGAAATCAGCTGTGCCTTGATGATCACGTGCACTGCCTATTGAATACCTCGTAAATATCTCCTGACCACATCTGGAGCCGGTGTGAACTATCGGTTTTACAGACACCAATCCTGCATGGAAACCGTTGAACTTCAGCCACCATCTCAGGCGAATGGATTTATCGTTCTTTGAGCAGAAGCCTGTAGCCGGTGCCTCAGCATTACTAGGCCTACTGGATTTGATAGTCTGTTTACAAGATTTCCGTCAGCAGGCGTCGCCAATGCATCTGATATGGCTGACGTACTCTGTGGTGACCAAAACGATAATGCTTCCAGATGTCACCGGTGTCCCGGCGGACCGCTTACTGTTTATGGAGGATAAAGGTCGGATTCCTTTGTAAACTATTTTACAGATAAAAATAGACAATTTCAGCACAAAGCACAATTCAAACTTTTATCAAGAACAAATCCTGATGCCATTTTTCAAAGAACCTTGTGCCAAAGGTAAACTGATCTTACACTGCGTCCGATTTGTTGTATCTTGCTGAAGCAGATTCAGCAAAGTTGTGGACCAACACGATTCCAAGAGATCGTTATCTAAGAAAACAAACATTTAAGAACACTTTCAACAACAGTACAGTGAGGAACAGCATGCTAGTAACTACTTGTTTAGAGTTATCGATGTGAGCAAACCCACAGATTCGAACAATTAGGCTAGCATAAGGACTTTTAACTCAGACTCTCTCTCTCTCTGTGTATAGCAATGTTCTAACGAGTTCCATGATAATTTAGAGTTTTCGGTTCGGACAAACGGTGTTCAAGACATTTATTTTCAACTGTTAGTTTCCTTAGAACCACAGGGATACGGTAGAACCTTAAGGGGGCTGTGCGCTTGAAAACGGAGTGCTTGTTAGGTCACGGGTTGTGAGGTATATTTTGCAAGTCAGAATCAGTGAGGGAAAAACAAATCCCAATGAAATGAGAGCTTTAGCAATAAAAAAGCAAGCTCATTGTCAACCGCCCCCTCAAATTTATAGAGTAGTCCCTTCAAACTAGTGTATACGTTTGTAATACATGTGTACCCTACTACGTGAGAGAACTCACACTGTCCAAACCCAAACTTGATTTACGAAATAGATTATTTCTGCAAAAACTACACAAACAGAAATTGATTTTCTAACAAACAGACCAAATTAAATGGATGCATCCATGGGGAAGCACAGGGATGGGGCACTGCGAAGTGAAAAATCTATTCATCAGAAGCCAATTTACTATACATTTAATCGGATTCCCAAAATTTTTAGTTCTTATTAGAGCTCATTAAAAAAGGGTGTAACGGTGGATACTACTGATGAGGCATGTGAGTAGCATGTTTTCTCGTAAATCCGCTTCGCGTCTCTTGAAAAGTGAGATCTGTTACGGAATTTGTGGAGTCGCTTTGTAGCATTTGCTTGCATTCGAGTAACAGTCAATGAATATCTAGGAAAGTTCGGAAAGACGCGTTCAAGGAGAAGATGGATATTCAGTTTTGTATACAAGATTCATATGAGGTTTTTGCTCCCCTGTCCAATAGTCTGTAACTGCTAATTTGGTGTTTCTCCTCGATCTCCCCTATCTGTATTGAGTAGTTAGTAAAATATATTGCTGGGAGGAGCATCATAACAGTGTGGGGCTTTGGTTTCAGACTTCTCTGCTCCGGACCAGGCACTCACGACCAAGTCTGTTCCCTAATCACCAATCAATGTATTGATCTAAAAATGTCAAGAGCTACTGTAGGGGTTAAAATCTTACCACTGTTATTCGGAATCATCTGGTAGACCGTCCGAATAATCTGTAACACCGGGTTGATGACTCCAACGCGATTGGTGCGGAGCGCAAATTTATAGGCTTCCTCCAAGGACATTAGACTTGCTTGCAGTTGTCGCGTAGTGCCATCTTCGCGACAGGCACTGAGAGCTGATAGATAAGCAAAAATGAATGAATGAAACAAAACTTATCAGTCCAGCGGTCGAATTCGACAATGACGAAAAATTCAGAATGTCATATATAACAGTTAAAAGTAAAGCAGGGTCCCAAATGGATTCCAAACCGAGGCCAAAATCATACAACATCAACGTATTGGTACCCCACACTCTGATTTTATTGAAATAAAGTGCTTCCCTCTCTTGGAACTCTCCGTATGTTCCAGTCAGCAAGCTAAATGACCCGTGCCAGCCGAAGAGCGATATCGACTTGGTTCTTACCTAGGATTGTAGCGAGAAGTAAGTGTCCACTTAGTGCCCAGTTCAAAGAGTCAATTGATTCGGCCACCCGGACACAAGTTCGACAATGTCGTAAAGCATCGTTCAGGTTGTCCAACATTGTGTAGGCCAACGAGATCTGGTACAACAACCAGGCCAGTTCTACTCCATCCACGTCAGTTTTCAGTCTCTCAGACCAGCTAAATGTACAAAGGTGGAAGAGGTACGGAACGGTGAACTTGTTGTAACGACGAAAATGAGCCTGTCGAATGTAGCTGACTGTCTTTAGCGAAACTTGCCGCACCGGGCTCACTAGGGGATATAAGGGTACAAATACCTGTGTGGAAAACAGTCTTTGTGGTGTGAAAAAGGCTACTAGGGACACATGTCAATCTTACGTATCCCAGAACTCAACATAATCGTTGCTCAAGTCAGGCAGCTACATCGGTCTATCATTTGAAATGCACGAGGCTGCAGAGGATCCCCTGTTTAAAAACACTCCGTCTACATTAGAGGTTGAAGTGAAAAGATCACACAAACCGGAGACAGGAACAAATGGTAAATGATGTGGAATGGATGGATGGTCTAGATGTGTCCGCGTGCTTCAAGTAGAAATGGATTATACAATTTGAATCAAAAATGGGACCTTTAGGGGGCTCAGTGCCTGCTCATACTGGTCAGGTCACTCGTTGTGAGGTGCATCTTTGTGGTACTTTCTGGGATTTGTGCATTTGACTACAAAAGATAGTGGGTGTCCATCAGTTATTTGATCCTGGTGCTGTGTACCGACGCGTTATCATATGAAAAACAGATTGATTCTTCTCGGGACTACGAAGAGAGAGGCGTAGCTATTCGGTGTTGTTAAGCCCGCCTCCCATCCAACGCTGTAATTTACACGCTTGCGGACAGTCCGCTCCGCATATCTCTCTCTGGACGCAGCTCTGTGCTGAGTGGAAGTGATTGTGAGGCGAACAGCCGATGGTCCGACAACGAAATATGATGAGACTAAGCAATAATCTCATTCGAGTCGACAACTTCCGTCCTTCTGGGTGGACAGCCCGAGACTCAACTCACCAATAGCTAACGGAGACTGACAGACCTGGTTGAGTCACGCAACCGGTGGGGCCTGGGCATCAAAGTTACCGCCGTTAGCGTGCGAACGTCCGATTCCCCAAACTGACTGTTCATGCTTGGCTACATCTCTTACGCTCTCCTAGTTTCCGGTGCTATCTTGCAAAAATGGGCCCCAAAACCACCGCGTTGACTCAGCTACCATAGACTCTTTAGTCGTCGCTGAGGTTATGCCCTCGAATCGCCGTTTACCATTCGAATATTTCAGAGTAATAATCACATTTTTAAGCATCATGTTTCTCATTCGTACATCCAAGCAACATCTTGCTAGGGCCGGGACACGTGAGCGTGCCATGCAAAAATAGAACACGAAGAACACGGGTTGAAGACAAATCGAGTGATCCCTAGAGACGTAAGACGGCTGAGAATAATCACATAGGAAGGCGCAATGAGGTTCTGTCCACACATTCGCTTGTTTACCACATTACCAAAACGTTTTTTGCGCACTTCGATTGATTCACTATGTAATTAGAAGCGGACATCAGTATTTTAATCGATTTGCTTGTTTGTTCCAAGCAATCTCCCGGTACTTGGGGTAACATTGTGACCTAAACCTTATATGTCCATCTACTTGAGTTCATTGAGATTCACCAGCGTTGACCCTTAGAGCAACACTTTTGGACTGGTATCTGCGGTCTACGAGTCCGCTGACCAGTTTGAGCAACTAGGGGATTTGATCTCATAGGTGACTCTTGACGCCCTAACTGACATAAAAGACATACATAAATTTCGTTTGATAACCATCTACCTACAATAGGTAGTTTGCGAAAGGTAGCATTGTGTCCCGACTGCTAAAAATGACTTATACATACTACTCGTTTGAAAGATCTCTGTTCATCCTCTACCGGTGTAAGTAATCTGGTGAGATCACATCAAGGTACGAGGGAGTGCACTTACTAGAGGGCGGGGAGAAGAGTGGTAAGACAGCAGTAATGTGAACACAAATCCGCCTACTACTGAAACTATCAAAGTAGTATTTTGATCAGTTGTCACAGCGAAAACGCTCAGTACTGCCAGATAAACTCAGCGATGTGGTATAAAAACGAGTTACATTCTGATTTCACTTTTCCGTTCTCACATTCACCACTTGGTGTTGTGGTTATTATGAGGAGTTTCCGGTTCATACACACCACAAACACTGTATTCACCTGCAACAGGCTCTCAGCTGGCAAAGGGTGTAATTTAGAGGTAGACATATGACAACAGTCAGCTGTAGACCATGCTGTGGGGACCGTGCGGGTTTAATTTTATGATGATCAGATTGAAAAGTCGTCCACCTGGCCTGGTGCAATCATTTTGGTGAGTCCCCACCAAAGGGGGGGAGAACCACTGAACTCAAGTTTCGCTGTTATTGGAACTCCTCAGCAGTACATATCCGTGTCGGGCTTTTGACTCCGCACATCTGACATGCGAGGTGAGCTTTTTAGCAGGACTCCCTAGGCGCTCGCTGGACGCATGTACATTTTCACGTCTGAACAGGTGAGCATGTTCACGCTTGAGTGGTGATTTGATTGGTTGGCCCGACGGCTTGAACAACGACCCAGTGGCTGTCCTGTCGACCGACTGGGCCGTCTGTCAGAACTTCCCAGTCAGGTGGCACCACAGGCGCCTGAAACCTGCTGGAAAACTTTTGGATTAGTTGTACGTAGTGTCAGGGTTGACGGAATTCACGCTCACATCAATGTCGTTTGATCACACTGGCCTGTTTAGAAGCGATGATTCAGATGAGTCAAGGGTGCACTGGTGGAATATTGATAACACGATCACCTGACGACTCAGACGTGCAGATCTGAAGCCTCGGCATGGCTGAGGATGCGCACTGCTGATGAGCTCTAATAAGAGAGAGACTCGATTCCAATGCTTCCCCCCTCTGTTGTGGACTCATCATCAGAACAAAAAACGCGCCAGAACAGGGAGAGCACTGTTTTTACCACCCACTGATTCGAGCCAATTTCAATCGCGTCGATTGTTTCAGTTGCGTTGCCGATGCAAACGGATACAACTTATTGCGACTGACTATACAGTGAGTCGAATTCAGTAAGGAACTAACTGTTTATCCTAACTACTCGGGCCGCAATCCTGGAAAAGCGAGTAATTTCAGATATTTCGCATAAGGGGAAGGTGAATTTCTTTGACAGTTGTAATCCTGATCATCAATTAGACGAGGAAGAAGCAAGCAAGTCCACCATAGAATGGTCATCGCCGGTCTAAGAACAAACAAAAAGTTTACCAGTGAAGAGGCAAATTGAACTTACCAGACAAGAGCTTCTCTATAGAGACCAAGTTGCGCATACATACGGCCAATGTTATCCAGAGCACGCTTTTTGGCCGAGGAAATGTCGCTGCAAAATGAAGAAGATACGCGAGACAGTCTAGAATAAGGCTCTTAAGTTCAGGGGATGCAAGAGTGCTACTGGGCCTAACCACTGTCATTAGTCATGAGAGTTAAATGTTGGTGCTGGATAGACGAAGACAACAATTTGAAGAGAGTGGCCAGCTCTATCAGACTCAATATTCAATAAGCCATCTTCCAGTTGCAGTGTTTTTTCCAAAGCCCACATCATCAACAGCGATCATCTAGTCCCATTCTTTATGCTGTTAATCAAAACGCAATAACACAAGAGAGGAGATATCCGGTCCTCAAGGGGTTAGTTGCGTCTCCCAAGGTGGGCTGGAATTGTCGCTGCCCAAAAACGACAATGAAGGGTATGGTCCGACCAGAACATCGTCCGTTCCTTGACCCACTGGCCACCTCCGCAGAGCAACTAGAGCTCGGAGGGTTCGTCATCATCTCGCGTGATCCCTCCACTCCTAGCATAGCAGGGTGATAAGGACACCCTGTCCAGCACCAGAAGCTGGGTTCTTTAGGCCATGTATTGAATATGCCGAACCATCGTTTGCCGAAGAGAGTATTGTTTTCCATGCCCAATTCAAAGTGGCGGAAGCAGAGAGGTGGCCAACCCTTGACCTGGCAGAGTGATTTGATTGGTTGGCCCGACGGCTTGAACAACGACCCAGTGGCTGTCCTGTCGACCGACTGGGCCGTCTGTCAGAACTTCCCAGTCAGGTGGCACCACAGGCGCCTGAAACCTGCTGGAAAACTTTTGGATTAGTTGTACGTAGTGTCAGGGTTGACGGAATTCACGCTCACATCAATGTCGTTTGATCACACTGGCCTGTTTAGAAGCGATGATTCAGATGAGTCAAGGGTGCACTGGTGGAATATTGATAACACGATCACCTGACGACTCAGACGTGCAGATCTGAAGCCTCGGCATGGCTGAGGATGCGCACTGCTGATGAGCTCTAATAAGAGAGAGACTCGATTCCAATGCTTCCCCCCTCTGTTGTGGACTCATCATCAGAACAAAAAACGCGCCAGAACAGGGAGAGCACTGTTTTTACCACCCACTGATTCGAGCCAATTTCAATCGCGTCGATTGTTTCAGTTGCGTTGCCGATGCAAACGGATACAACTTATTGCGACTGACTATACAGTGAGCCGAATTCAGTAAGGAACTAACTGTTTATCCTAACTACTCGGGCCGCAATCCTGGAAAAGCGAGTAATTTCAGATATTTCGCATAAGGGGAAGGTGAATTTCTTTGACAGTTGTAATCCTGATCATCAATTAGACGAGGAAGAAGCAAGCAAGTCCACCATAGAATGGTCATCGCCGGTCTAAGAACAAACAAAAAGTTTACCAGTGAAGAGGCAAATTGAACTTACCAGACAAGAGCTTCTCTATAGAGACCAAGTTGCGCATACATACGGCCAATGTTATCCAGAGCACGCTTTTTGGCCGAGGAAATGTCGCTGCAAAATGAAGAAGATACGCGAGACAGTCTAGAATAAGGCTCTTAAGTTCAGGGGATGCAAGAGTGCTACTGGGCCTAACCACTGTCATTAGTCATGAGAGTTAAATGTTGGTGCTGGATAGACGAAGACAACAATTTGAAGAGAGTGGCCAGCTCTATCAGACTCAATATTCAATAAGCCATCTTCCAGTTGCAGTGTTTTTTCCAAAGCCCACATCATCAACAGCGATCATCTAGTCCCATTCTTTATGCTGTTAATCAAAACGCAATAACACAAGAGAGGAGATATCCGGTCCTCAAGGGGTTAGTTGCGTCTCCCAAGGTGGGCTGGAATTGTCGCTGCCCAAAAACGACAATGAAGGGTATGGTCCGACCAGAACATCGTCCGTTCCTTGACCCACTGGCCACCTCCGCAGAGCAACTAGAGCTCGGAGGGTTCGTCATCATCTCGCGTGATCCCTCCACTCCTAGCATAGCAGGGTGATAAGGACACCCTGTCCAGCACCAGAAGCTGGGTTCTTTAGGCCATGTATTGAATATGCCGAACCATCGTTTGCCGAAGAGAGTATTGTTTTCCATGCCCAATTCAAAGTGGCGGAAGCAGAGAGGTGGCCAACCCTTGACCTGGCAGAAGGGTATGAAAGAAATCATGAAATGTTTGGGTGCTGTCGGTGCTACTCACATTCCAGGATGGGGACCGCGTGATCCCCATTGCGCCTGGTTGGAGATGTTGCAAGATATGGCTGACAACCGATATCAGTGGCGATCTTGTTGTCAGTTTCTATCCAGATTGCCTGAATGAGTGTTTGGAGGTGTAGGCACCTCGGAATGATTGTAGTAAGAGAGCAATAAGTCCCCTCCCCGTCCATCTTTATTCTTTCTCTTCACAATAAGGCTTTCAAATAAATGGTTGTACGGCAGCGAAGCATCGGTGTTGAACACTGATGTCATGCTGTCGATGGATGATGATGATGATGATGATGATGATGATGATGATGATGATGATGATGATGATGATTGATGATGATGATGATGATGATGATGATGATGATAATGATGGATGATGATGATGATGTGGAGGACTTGCCTAAACCATGGTCTGTGCCACTCATGCTGTGCGCTCCTTACACGGGCTAATGTATTTTCCCCTAACGACCTCTAGGAGTGAAATGCATAGTATGGCAAGTGCTTTTGTTAGGTATCCTTTCAGGGACAGCTGAGCTTTCGATGAGATACTTTGTCTGTCTGGCTCCCCAAACAACCACGAATCCCTCACAAAGGACAAATTTTTCCAAGTAAGCTGTAGAGAGTAAATAAGACGGCCGATCCGTAGGACGCAAAGGGACCAAAGAGAAATCAAACTGACTTGATGGATTTGAAGAGTCGAAAACAAAAGAGAGAGGAAACTGGCAACAAAAAAGCTTTTGCACGAAGACATGAAGACAAATTTTGGACTTCTAACTTCCGGCTTAATCTGTCCAGATTCCTCAATGGATTGATGCAACCGCAAAATAGCTGGTGATGTGGCCCCTCGTAAAGCATTTTAAAATATCATGCCACAAATCTTGTTCCCTCCCAAGGATCCCTTTTGACAAATCACAATTGGAATTCTTCCACAAAAATCAATTCTACGGTGTCACATCTCATTCTGTACGGCACCGGTTTATCGTGGATCAGCAGTTTAGGTCCTAATTAAAACACGCTATTCCATAATGAGCACTAACTCGGTCAGCACTTACGCATATTCTGCAAGACGTGCATCCATCTGAAAGAAAGCCAGAGCGGCCCTGTATCTCCTCAGTCCGTCTAGACACAGTCCGATAAGGTGGCATAAATCAGCTTCAAATCGCCATTTCATCGCATTCGGTTTGTTATCGTTCCATGTGTCCACCTGCTGCAAAACCTGCACAGCAAAATGCGCTGCGGTACGATACTGGGATCGTAGATACACTGAAGCATAGTGGATAAAGGCAACATTGTGGTTGGGAAAAACGCATAAGGTTTACAACACTTACAATGAGATCCGCCTGTTGGCAAGATTTGGAGTTGTGGCTCGAATCTTACTAAACAAATTGAGCGCCATTTGGTACATCGTATGGAAATCTCAGGATCGTTACTTTGATGTACTACTGTAGTGAGTCGTTTCAGTTCATTTACTAGTATGACATAGTTACTTGACACGATCTGACAACTGCGCGTTTGACGTAGTGTGGATATAAAGATTCATAATACAAGCATCCCCTCTGAATGTGTAAAGTCCAGGAAGCTTAGCGTTTTGTGTTCGCTCTCAGTTTCCCTAGTGAACCACATGCTTCTGCACTTTTCTTTCAAGCAGTTTAAAAATGCTTCCTGTTGTGTGACTGATACGAACTCAAAAGTGTTGTCATTGTATCTCAGCCAGGTGCATCGTGAATGGTCCTTAGTTCAACAAGGTGCAATGAAAGTTTAGCCACCATAGGTGATACCGGAGAGCCCATAGCGACACCCTCAGACAGTTGGTCTTTACAGTGCACTGTGGGATGTGAAATGAGGGGTGGTTAGACATAGTCAACACTAGTCGTAACAGAAACAGGGGATAATATTCGAGAACTACACTCATTTGCAAATCAATTTGGTTTTTGCGAGAGACTCACCTGGAACCCAGCTGAATCTCCCGTTTGTGATGATTTCAGGCAACTGAATGTGCTGCACCAGGCCACCTCATGTTCCAGTTGCTACGATATTCGAGATATCGCGATACATGTATATTCGTAATGGACTACTGATAAGGTTGCTGAAAACTGTTCGACAGCCCACGACCGGTTTCGCCCTTCTTGGGGCTCATCAGGTAGGCGCAGTCCCCGAGTTTCCGTCAACCTTATGTTCTACTTGAACCAAAATTTGACTGTTTTTCGAGAAATACACTCACACCAAATTGGCACACAAAACAGAGGACAGAAATGACAAACGGCCGATAGTTGGTAGAATAGCATAAACAACTGTCACATCAAAGCTGATTGCTGCCTAATCGTCACTGACTGGGCACACAGGAGGATACTAACAAAGGCGAAAGAGTAATTCATTTGAATTACCACAAGCTGATAATATATTCCAAGATGGGACTCTTGGTGTATGCTTTTACGCATCTTCACAATCCACAAAACCCTCCGGGTTTGAGCAGGTGAACAAAGCCGTGCTTGACCGAGTTTGGATACTTATTAACCCAAACTTTGGTTTGTTCAGAGTTGAACCTTCCTTCTGTGGTTCGACTTTCTCGTAAAAGGTATATGTTCGGACACTCTGTCTTCATAGCCCGTTTGAGTCATGTCACCCTTTGCGCGCTTTTCGAACGTGAATTGACTTGTTTTTCTTCAGTAAATTCAGTGCGTTTGCTTCCTTCCACAACAGGTTCCTTGGGATTGGTCGTTGGTCTTTGAGACTGCTATTGATCTTTTTGATGGAAGCTTCGAGAACATGGACGGTTTCCGGGTAAAGTTGGAGTTGGAGACAAGTTTGTGTGAGTCTATTACTTTAGGTTTTCAAGAAGCTTCCACTTTCTGTTGCAATCTGTTGGATTTTATTTCCTCTCTGACCTTGTACTTTCCTAGTGTTGTCTTCATTCTTTTCGCAATTAAAGCCCTGATATGGGTCAACAGATCCGGTGACATCATTTATAAGCGCCATCCGCAGTTAGTCCACACTGATGGAGTATGAGCGGATACGCTGACCTAAGGATACCTGGGAAGCTGTATTAGCTGTGGTTGTTGATGGGATAAAGCCATCTGGCAGTTCAACTAACACGGACGCGCGCACGCTACTGTTATGAAGACAACGCTGGTTGAGGGAATAACGGCAGACCCCATTCACATAGTTCTTTGACAACGTAACCAGAATGTTGACAAGTTACACGAATCCCGGACTCGGATTATGGTAAACACATAGTGAGCCGTGTGGTGGAGATTTAAATTCGAGATAAAACTTGGTGGAGTAAGATGCTATTATAGTCGCCATAATCATTATCAGCTGTAAGAACCACTTACTTGTCGTACAGTGGTTAGAGATGTTCGTTCGCCGAGGATTTGGGGAGGTGCGTTAGATCGGTACGCATTGGAGGTGGGAGCTGACATAGTTGATGCCTAAATACAGGGTTGCCAGTGGACTTTTAAGTGGGGAGATTGGGAGGGAGCTATCCATTGAAGGCAATAGCTTGGATGCACGAACGCCGTTGAGGGCGCGACTAGGCAATGTCTGATAATCTCCCCAACCATTGCTGTGTCCCGATTCGGGGTCCCAACCCAGGGAGATAACAATGACCAGTACAGCTGAGTTTGCTGGTACTGGCCTTCATACTTCGCTGCCAAGTTATTGTTTGTCCTCCCCTGGCTCGTTTCCCCCCTTCGCATGGTAGTGCCAAAAGAAACCTTTGAGAAAGTCGATGTAAACGGAGTACGTGGTCAAGCCAGCGCAACCTGAAACACTTTCGTCAGGGGTTCTTTTAGTAGTCCGGTGATTCATCTCCGAAAAATGATCAAATAATTAAACTAAGCCAATCGAACTGTTTGCGCAATCCTTCAGAAAGAGAGTCCAGTTTTCCGCAAAAAGCACTCAATTCTAAACTAATTTGACTGCAGATTACGAATTTAGGCTATAACCACGGATGGCTCAGCAGTACTTTCTGATGCTGTCTAAATGATGTAAACCGCGGGAAATTAACCATACTGAGGGCCAGTCGGGTTTACTTTTTCAGCCCAAATGTGCTGCTTGCAAAGAACAGTCGGCCTAGTGCTTGTTTTGAGCAAATACTATCAACTGCTACTTGCGGAGAAGATAGCCAAATTAGAATGAATAAAGTTGGTCCGTACTGGAAAAAAACAATACGGCGCACAGGTTGTAGATACACCTGGAGTTACGCCCATAAAATATCAAATTTAGAAGGAAATGCCAAACCCCAACTACGGTTGATTTATGCTGATGGGCAGTCCTCACTGGGTTACAGACACTCAGATTGGTGAAACAATGGACATCAAAACGTACTGTTCCAAATTTTCTTCATTTTTTGACTCATTTCTTCAAACTTCTCACATGAAATACTGCCGGAATGCGTTCGCGGTCGTGCCAGTTGGCGATCTGTGAGTTCGATCAGTTTCGGCCAGCGACTGAGCTTCAAGTTGATATTGTACTGATCAAACAGGTACGATAGTTCACCTGCGAGGAAACAGTGATTCTAAAACACTTACTAATCATCATGATTAGATGATCGTTTGATGCGTACAAATCGAAATGAAGCATCAACACTTAAACTGTTTGCGATATCACCTTGAAAGGTGATATCTCCGTAAAATTAATGGTTGCCACGGCATATTGAAATGAGCACTGATATCCGGTACATCAGAAGCGACCCAAGGTTTCCAACCCCCGGCTAATTTTTCTCACACTGATACGTATATATCCGTGCCACACAAGACCAAATACAGCGTGTTCTCCTGGGACGCATTTTGAGAACACACGAGCACTTTTATTTGAGAGATAATCGGTTCCTTTTGGGGATGCAACGCAGTCACATGGTCAGGCGAACACTCATAACGTTCGCGGCAGCCGTCAGATCACTCCGCCGTAGGAGACCGTTCGTCTTGGGCACCCATTGACTACTCACAGGCGTTAGCCTTATCGGTGATCATTCTGGTGACATTGATATCCAGCAATAGCCGGTTGGATCACGCTGCACACAACACGACGAATGACTTCGCATAGCGGGTTTTTAATCTGACTACACACAGCAGGTACACCTAGAGGTTGGAAATTCCGTCAGCTTGATCACGCCATTGTAAGTAAGTGTTCAAACTACTAACCAGGAGTTCAGGGGTAAGAAACTCCCTGCTGGAGTTTCGTGAGGTACGCATTGCTGACTATTCCCAATGAGGACGGAACAGCTGAACACTGCTTCCCGGTTTTACAGTGTAGATGGCCTCACTTAAGGAACGAAATCTCAATGGAAAATAACCACTGATATTATTGTGTACAGCAAAACCTCTCAATAAGGGACACTCTCCCACCCAAGAGAGCTGTGATCTCCACAAAGGTGGGATGTATCTTCTCCCGCCTCCAATGCGCAGCTACCTACCTCACCTCCCCAAATCGAACGAAACTGTGGCAGCTACAACCACTGTACGACAAAAACGCGGTTCGTATAGCTGCAGTGGTTACTTCCGGGAATCTGACCTTCCTGATAGTAATCCACTTGATGACCCTTCATATCCCTCCTATGGGGTTGAAAACAGGCGAGTACTGAGCCAGATAAAGAGTTTGACAATGGAGTACCGTGAACCACAAAATACATCCAATTTATTGTGACGTGTTTTATCGCCACAAACGAGGACAACAGTCCGTCGTAGCTCAATGCCTCCAAAAAAGTACATGGTTTTGCGCGCAAGCGATAATTTTTCATCTCATTAAGATTTGATAGAAATGCTATTCGGAACACTTTAAAACTGTTTTCGATACGCCTTGAAATCACTTCTGGGATGGCTTAACATGACCGCCAGGGATAGTAAAGTGAAGGAGGTATAGTCAGTAGATACACCTACATGCATATGGGCAAATACCCACATTATATTTTCGTCCACGTGATGGTTGGTGATGTCAAAAAGCCACGAAGTGACTGTCTTACGACAAACTTCGAGGTGAGACAAGTTCGGGATTACTGTTTACCCTGTAGTCTGTCACCTTTATTCATCAAGTCTGACGCCGCAACTGGCATGAACCTGTACACCCACAGGGGTGAAACGGAGACCTACTAGTTTGCGAAGCAGTGTTTATTGATTTCTGTCCGGTTGCGGGTCGTCCCCAGTCCTCATTGAGTTTTAAGGGACAAGCACACGGAGGTTCCAGCAATGTCCCTTTCTGAAGAGTTTTGCTTTACTGACTGACAAACCCATCCCTCCTCGATACAAGCTCTAGCCACTCGGAGACCAACAATATAAGGTGCTCTTAAAACGGCTGGTTTACGACCCAATGTCTGCTCACGAGTACCAGTCTCCACGTTGTCACTTTGTCAGTAGTGTAAGTATTCCGGAAAGAACACCAATCGAATGCCAGTTTTCACAGAGCTGTTAGACCGCTTGACTGAGTGTTTACTCCATGGAAGTATTTGTTCCTGAAGCGGTCTATATACTAATACTTTACGAGAAACATGGGGGAGTCCTTTCGTTGCAAGGTGTCCTTATGGAAGACTATCACATCTAGGCAGTACTCTGTCCACAATAAAACCATATCAACAAAGATTCATTGATTCTCGAATTTGGCAGCATACACTCGATTCATTTTATTGAAAGATGTACAACGGAGGAATGTGACTTACCAGCTACTATATCTTGTATCTTATGGCTTCTGCTGGAATAATGGTCCACAATTACTGAAGGAGATGAAGGAAGGAGTGTAAAGTTGTCTACCGTTCCAACATGCATTGTCACAGAGGTGGGATGCAGATTTAAAAGGCATTTTCAGTCTGACAGGTTACAACACATAAAGATGAGCGCGTGCGTCAGAAGACCTAATGGACACTTTCAAAGGCCTCTTGCCCATACGTCTTAACATCGTGAGTTCAGCTTCTAGCAAGTTCTTTTAACCCCGAGATTTATATGCAAACCTCCAAGGAGGAATTTGACCTAGACATCCAAGTTCAGCTGCGCATATTGAAACAAGCTCTCTGAGTGCATCTCGATGACCTGGAACCCCTAATTTGGCCTAATTTGACCAAAAGCCTCTTGTGAGCCAAATTCATCAGAATCGCTTACCACTGTGTGCAGTTGGACCATTGATTGAGTCTGGGAATGCCTGAGAAAAGAGGCAGACCGATTAGTTACCATGTTGTCCGTGTGGTCTTTTGAGGAGGATTCGTGAAGCCTATGGTTCCCCTGTCCAAACGTTTTGCTTAAAATTGCGCGAAAATTGAACCATCCAAAAGAGTTTGGAAAAATTTTGGCACACCGGCCGAGTTGTCCCGGCCGGTGTGGCTAAATACGAAGACTGACCGGAATCCAGTTAAAAAAAGTACGTGTACCGCTGTTGTTACACTCAAAATAGCAAACAACAAAATCCTGGCCAAAGTAACTATTCTGTCTCGCGAACTAGTGAAAACAGCCACTGACTCCGTGAAGAGACGCAGTGCTAGACTTTCGCAAAGCACCATGGAGACTACGGTTGTAAGAAAATTGAGTAAATTGATTGGCTGACCGCTTAGTCGGATTGACGGATCAAAACAATGGTGAAACGCTTCCATAACAACTCTCGCTACTTCCAAAGTAATATAGAAGTTAATCACACAATCGGCACTTCGGAACATCTAAACTGGAAAGGATGGTGCATTATCATGCGTGCCAAGTGCATGACCCCTCGGTCAGTCCTCGCCGCTCAAGCGCACAGATGTCTGGTGTGTGTGGACAAGGTCCCAAAGGGAATATGAGAACAAAATATGTGGGTCAGCTTGTTTGGCTGAGTCTGTCCAACAAAACTAGGAGCTGTGGCAGCAAGAATCATTGGTGTGTACTGCTCTGTTGTTTTCGAACCAGCAAATCATCCTTAAAATAGACGAATGCTTAGGTTTTCTTCGTCACAAAACACTCAGTAATATGACGAAAGTAAGAAAAAGCGTACTATGCATTCATTCTGCGTCTGCTGACGAATATTTTGTTGGGTTGTCAAAGAGTTTTCAGCAACCTTATGAGTACTATGTTACGTCTATGCACTACATAGTGATATCTCAAATATCGTACCAACTGAAATATTAGGCACCCTAGTTTGGCATATTCTGTTGAACAAGCAAAGCGTCATAGACGAGAAATTTAGCTGGGATTCAGGTGAGTCTTCTGTGAAAACCAAATTGAAATGCATTTGTCGAACAGTGCTTTAACCATATTTGAGTACTCATCTTTCTCCCTTTAGAAGTATTAACAAAACGTCGTAATTTTTGTTATCGGCGACCAACGTGAATGACTTTATATCTTTCCTTTCGGGTTGGTTGGCGATATGTTTCAAGGCTTATGCTGTGTCCAGACTGATCTGGCCAACCGGTGGGAGCCCGTTAAACGGTTGTTCGTCGTTTCAGCGCAGAGGACTGGGTTCTGAATGCAAAGGCGTGGAGCACAAATTGTACAGACTGTCTTCTATGTGTCTGTTTAATAGTGACAGACTGATCCCGCGTAGATTATCACGAAAAATAGGACCAAACACGGATCACGAAAGAAGTTCTGGAATCAAAGGTGTCTCACAGACGTCGAAACCCACCCAAAATAGCAAAATCGTTTCCTTTCAATCGGCTCCATGAATAAACCTATCTGGCTCTATTTCGAGCAACCGAATTTTTCATATGTTACTTAAAGAAAAATTCCGGTTCGTTCTGAAAATCTCAGGACACTGAGCTTGAGGACTTCAGAAACTTTGCCTGTTATCTATATCATGTTCAGTTAAACCATAGAGAAAACGTGCACTTTCAAGTTCACATGACAATTCCTCTCAGTCAACGACACCTATGTTTACCCTCTTATATGTAGGACCTATCAGGTCATTTCAGCACAGCGTTCGTTCCACACTGGCCCCGTTCCTTCAGGTCGTCAGTATTTTTGCAAACTGCATCAAATTGCCAGAAAAGGGCTTAGAGGTTAAACTGATTGGTACTAGATACATCATATCAGAACGGTCTTTTATCTACGATATTGACACCACGAACTGCGTCGGATTTCTCGCAGTTGGTCGATAGAATTCTAAACAAAACTATTAACTCTGACCATCACACTCATTTGCAAATCAGTTTGGTTTTCACAGAGAGACTCAACTGAATCTCTTGTTTATAATATTCTTCAACTGAATGTGCTGCACAAAGGCCATCTCATGTTTCAGTTGGTATGATATACGAGATATCGCGGCATATTTTCACAAAGGAAACTACTCACAGGGTTGCTGAAAACCCCTCGACAGCCCACGACCGGTTTCGTCCTTCTTGGCGCTCCTGAGGTAGGCACATTTCCGGAGTTTCCGTCAACCTTATGTTTTACTTGAGCCTATTGGTTTTTTTCAAATTTTCTGCAGATCTAAAGCTCCGAGCCGCGTGCCGTCCTCATGAAAATATGTTCTGAGTAGATCCCGTCAGTCAAGAAGGCACACGCCTGCAACAAGTCCGCCCGGGGTTTAGCATCAAAGATGGGATTCATATCCTGCCTCAGATTTCCGAGTAGCAGACCCAACTGCGCTGAGCCTGGTGTCGATACATTCTTAGCAAGATAATACCAGGTTGACTGATCGGGAAAGAAATCTTCAGATGGTAATTCGGACCACAAAGTTCTCGGGTTGTTTGCTTCTCAGTATACTTGTACACAAGATGTCTGTTTCAGATTGGAAGAGAGTAATATGCTGTTATCCTGCAAAGTCAAACTACGTAACGGTCGAACCACCTGCTAAGCATCATTGGGATGGGCACTGGTGAACACTAAGTGGTCTTCTGTTAAGCATAATCTCACGATTTCCCGTTTGCTCAGCGTTAGCAAGGGCAGCAGTAGGTTGATTTGATTTCCCTTAATGTTTCCATTTGGTAAACATGAACAAAGTAAACTAGAAGATTCATCTTACTTCAGAATTCTCCACTAGCTATTTGTTTGTTGAAACGGAACCAGATAAAAGAACCGTGAGTTTTTTGTTGCAAGTACCAAGTCACTTACGTTGGCATAACATGGAACTGAATGGGGACGTTTTCACCTTCATTTGGGGTTTTCTCGAAAGGTAGCGAACTCGCGCCTCTAAAAAGCAGCACAAACACCAAGTATGTTTTGGAAAAAGCATACCATTTCAATAAAAGCGAAAATAAAAGTCCCCCAAAAAAGGCATCGTCCCTGGAAGTTGATGGTTTTGTTGCCTGCTGGTGTTTAGTACTTGTAAGAGAGTCTGAGAAATACCAATCAGGCGGACTTTTCAAGATGATTATCACTTGTAAACCAAGTATGGAACATTAGTTAAGCACGACGAATATCTACTTCACTTGTAAACCAAGTATAGAACATTAGTTAAGCACGACGAATATCTACTTAACGTCCTTGTTCAGTGAAATAGCTTTCCTTTTATCCTCCGCGATATCACTTGGTGAGTTGGCATTCGTCTTCGCAATAGCCCATCACGTCTGGCAATACCTTTGGACTCTAGTGTACGCCGGGTGAAGTCATGTTTTGAGCTGAGCTGCGACAAGCAAACAGTTAGTGCTCACTGCTTATGCCAAAGGTCGTTCAGTGGCTACGGATTGACATTCCGGAGTATTCAGGACAATGAGGCGGAGCTTAGCGAACACAGGTGAAAACAGTCTAGTGGCTGAAGCTAGTGGGAACCGCTTAGGATGTATTGGCGACCTGCAGCACTAATAGGCCGAAACCAGACTACTTCTGACGGCCTTTTTGCGATTATCTATGTTTCGTCCCAAACAAAACTTTTCAAACTAAGGTAATCAGTGGGCCATGTATTTTGATCAGTCATAGTATGTAGACTATGGTCACGAACATTCACTTCAAGCATCGTCGTTGGGTTAGTTATATGAAAGCCTCGAAGAGCTAAGGCGGATCGTGGTAAACTTAATGTCTGTCGACGCTGCGCCAATGGAGTACCGTGTGCTAGCTGGCGACCGACCGATCCGCTGCGATCAGCACAAACAGGGTGGCAGTCCCTGCAGTTCCAAGTTGTTCGGTTACCAGGTCCAACAGCCCTGATGATACCCTTACGTCTTATGGATGTCGGCTCTCTGGTTCGAGGTTGGAGCTTGTCGGCAAGATCCACGAGATCCACGATGCAAGTTCGGTTGTGCTTCATACACAGTATCCCCACGACCAAATGTTTAAACTGACCGATCAGCATTCTGTGTATAACAAAATGCGTTCGAATTCTGTGCAGTAATTGTACTGTACTGTATACTATACTGTAATTATACTGACCTACTCTTCCGCCGAAATTTTGTAGACAAGCTATTTCACACTGAAGCTGAAAATGAACTTCTTCTGGCTTGCTCACTTCGTCAAGCAGCAGCTTTTATTAACCTTTTCACTTAGACTTCACTTTCTAACGTTTGACTGACATCATCATCATCATCATCGTCAGCTGTAAGAACCGTGTACTTGTCGTACAGTGGTTGTAGCTGCCACAGTTGCGTTCACCGGTGATTTGATGAGGTGAGGTAGGTAGCTGCGCATTGGAGGCGCGAGCTGCGTAAATGCACCACTGTCAATGGACTGTTAAGTGGGGGATTGGGAAAGGAGCTATGCATTGAAGGCACTGGCTTGGATGCAAGAGCGCCATTGAGGGCGCGATTGGGCCATGTCTGACAATGTCTCTAAGCATTAATGTGGCCCGTCTCGGGGTCCCCATCCAGGAAGACGGCAGTGACCAGCGCAGCTGAGTTTGCTGGTAATGGCTTTTATACTTCGCTGCCAAGTCATTGTTTGACCGCCTCTGGCTCGTTTCCACCCTTCACGTGGTTGTGCAAAAAGAACCCTTCGAGGAAGTCGGTAGACTGGCATACGGAGCACGTGGCCAAGCCAGCACAACCTATGCAATGTGATCAGTTCATTTGTCGAGGGTGAGTTATTTCTCCCGAATGTCATTCGACGTACTTCATCATTGCTGATCCAGTGTTCCCACCAGATTCGGGCAATGCTCCGAAGACATCGATGGTCAAACACTTGACGTCCTCGGCGCGCAGCGGCCAGGTTTCTGACAGGAAGCTGACAACCGAGCTATTCGATGTCTGTGGCCTTCGTGCCGTCAGTTTCCTTCCAGATTGTCTGCTTGAGTGTTTGGAGGTGTGGGCACGTCAGAAGGCATGCGGTAGGCTAGGACTAGGTCAAGCTCTCATTCTTGTAACCTTAAGGTAGTGAAGCATCAGTATGAACACTGATGTCACTGCTTCTGATGATAGTAAAGACGAACAGTCGGTTGCGGACGGCTGCGAAGTGCCATTCTTCACGCGGAAGGAACACAAGTAAGGTGCTTTCATCCCAGAGTATAGCTGACTTTACGGAGTTTACAAGTGTATTTGAAAACTCGGTAGACATATAGCCCACTGAAAGGTTTTTCAGTTTCAACAAGATCGGGTGATTTGTACTCACTTTCACTGACCAATAAACGTTCTAGATAAACCTTGTCATCAAAAGTGTCGCCCAGCTGACGTTTGCATGCAGCGGTAGAAATAGTTGACATATCTTTTGCTCTCGTTTTTGTCTGTGAGTCTTTCCTGTATGCACACTTTTATTGTGTGAGAAAGGTAAATCCAGAAGGCTACTCACTTCGTGAATTTCCGATAGCACAGCATTGAGGTCCGCTTGACGCAGTTTAATAAATGACTTTACTTGACGTTTGTTTGTCTGGGCGGGCAGTATATTTGCATCCAAATGGCCTTCAGGCTGATACATCCTTACTAAAAACAACAAAATCGACATTCCCTACCTTCCAATCCTTTATCTTTCCCATCAATTGCTGGATATACACTGACTGATGCAACAGGGATCGCGAGGACATCGTAGATAATGCGTCCATTCCTTAATGCACCACTGTGCACAGACGCGCCTGGATGTCGCTCACGTGACTCAATTCAAATCCGATCGATAAAATTCACCCCACGTGAACTCGAGTACAACCGAGAATTGTATTTCATCCATATGTTTGAGCTTGTGTTCAGGCTTCTTTTCTGCACAAGCTCAAGTGCCACGTATGAACTGACTCTCCTGATATGCTGGCAAAGTCCAGTGCATTCCTTATAATGAGCGATGGGCATCATTGTGATTTTGCAAATATGAAACACTAAATAATGAACAGCTCCTAACTTCCCCATGGTTCCTGAAGGCGTAACAGAAATAGAAGATTGGTTCACAGCTCGGCAAGATTACGAGAGCCAGAAACAACAGATCATAATAGCACTTCTGGGGGAATAATCTTTGGCGAGAACAGCTCTCACCTGTCCTGACTTAAAAGAGTCGGACCTCAACTTGGGATGCCGTATAAGGTGCTGGAATCTGAATAGGGAGCCTAGCCTGTGAGTGCCGTTTGGGGACAGCAACAGTATGGAACATTTTTGAAGTCAAGACATCAATTCACACGGCACACTACGTTATAAACCTGTGGATGAATCTATACACGGCAACTCCCAGGAGAGGCTGAACAATCGTTGAAGAGACCATAACAACAGCCGCTGTCAGCCTCTATTTCGCCTTTAATTTTCCGTAGGGAGGATAACTCAGGAGAGGCCACGCTAACATTTTCCCCTTGTTTTCCTCTCCCCTGGAGGGGGTTGCTTTACCGCAAAGCGTTTTTGTAGCGCAAACGGGCCTGGTCAAAAGATATTCCTCTAGAAGCTTCCCGGGTAGTATGCTTTAAAAAACTCCAGGCTTTGGTGTATTACCAGGCGGCCTGGTGCAGCGCATTCAGTGGCCTGGAAACATCACAAGCGAGAGATTCAGCTGGGTTCCAGGTGAGTCTCTCACAAAAACCAAATTGATTTGCAAATGAGTGTATTTGTCGAAATCAGTCGAATTTGGGTTCAAGTAGAACATAAGGTTGATGGAAATTCGGGGACTGCGCTTACCTGATGAACCCCAAGAAGGGCGAAACCGGTCGTGGGCTGCCGAAGAATTTTCAACAAACTTATGAGTAGGGCATTACGTATATACATGTATCACGACATCTCGAATATCGTAGCAACTGGAACATGAGGCGGCCTGGTGCAGCACATAATTATATTTTCAATTCATTGCTGGTGAACTATCGTAGATGGGCCGTTAGGCCAGGCTTCCCTTTGTGCCATGCAAACTGGTTTCAGTTCGGGAATAATACAATTTTCGCACTCTAAAAAGGATTTAGTCCGTCGCTTCAGTAAAACTACCTGGCACACTACAATCTGTCACACAGATTTCTGGTCGGGCAAATCAGACGTGACAAAAATAACTAAAGTAAGAGGTAGTTGGTAGTTTTGCGATATTAGCCCACTGTTCTCAAATCGAAATCCTGTTTGACCGACTTCGATGTATGTTTTAGTTGATAAATCATTGTACAGAATCACGGTTCAAACACGTCGACCGTTTATGAGAAACATCAGGGAAGAACACTGATGCCCCACTGCAATGCAAGCATGTCAGCTCATCTGAATAAAGAACTGTCATGGAATACAGAATGTTGGGACAAGGAATAGAACTTATCGATAGCCTGCTACGAACATCTAAAGTCTCTGAACTTCCGACACCCGATCAGAAAACCTGGATAGAAACATACAGCATGAACGTCACAGACATCTTCCAGCCGCCTTATATTTCAATGCATCCGGCGCAGCTGAGAGAGGGTGACGTGAGCTCCGTTCTGGAAGGCAACCGTTTAACCGGAGGTGAGTCGGGTTGAATAGGGTGACTATCCCTTACACCCCACCAAAAGTCTGCCAGTTACTTCAGCCGTATAATGCCGTCTTTAAAGAAGTAATCCATACAGTGACTGTGTACCTTTTGTGTATGAATCTTCAACCCAAGCGCTCTTAGAACTTAAAACAATCAACTGGTAGATGTCAGTTTGTTTGAACTGGTGTGGAGAACGGTCCAAATCAATATTTGTTCAAATGACGGATGAATAAAGGCGGCGAAAGGCGTTCGACCTGGCAGGGTAGCGCTACAATTAGCACTAACCCTAATTTCATACCCACGTATGACGTTGGATAACATATGAAACAGATTTACGGGTCAGGCCGTTGATCTACTCAGTGCTTCGTTACAATTTATTCACACCTAGCTGGAGTGGATGTTGCACCGATGAAGTCGATGAAGGCATGAACGAATCAGATTGATGGATCCTAACAGTCCTTATCAGATCTGTCTGTCAGATTATCTCTTTTGCTTCTTTGCTTCTAAGCACGAGAGTAAATTCTGGGTAAATTCATTTAGAAAATGGCTGTTGCCCAATAACTGCTTTCTTTTTCATTGCATCCCGCTTCGCTGAACGTGACATATTATAACCAGATGTGTTTCTTCAAGCGTCGCTTTGGACTAGAGCTTTGGTGGTCACATTGTAGACTCGTTGTGCTCTTCCTGATGAAGGTTGATTCACTGCTAACGGTGATCATCAGAATCCAGAGGTTCCACATCATCATCATCATCATCATCATCATCATCATCATCATCATCGACAGCATGACATCAGTGTTGAATACCGATGCTTCGCTGCCGTACAACCATGATTTATTTGAAAGCCTTATTGTGAAGAAAAGAATAAAGGTGGACGGGGAAGACATTTAGCGCTGGCTTACCACAATGATTCCGAGGTGCCTACACCTCCAAACACTCATTCAGGCAATCTAGATAGAAACTGACAACAAGATCGCCACTGACATCGGTTGGCAGACATATCTTGTAGTGCCTTCAACAAGGCGCAGTGGGGATCACGCGGTCTCCATCCTGGAAGGCGAGTAGCACCGACAGCACCCAAAAGTTTCGTGATTTCTTCCATGCCCTTCTGCCAAGTCAAGGGTTGACCACCTCTCTGCTTACGCCACTCTGAATTGGGCATGGAAAACAGCAAGCTCTTCGGCAAATGTTGGTTAGGCATGCGCTACACATGTCCCAACCAACGCAGCTTCTGCTGCTGGACACATTCTTCAAAGGAAGTACCCGTTGCACAACCCAAAACTCGCTTTCTAACTGCCTCATTACGGATTCGCAGACACCATCCCACACGAGCTATGGTCCTGAGACAACGATTGTCGAACACCTGAAGACGTCTCAGTTCCGCTGCTCGAACAGGCCAAGTCTCACAGCCATACAACAAAACAGCCCGCACTGTAGCTTGATACACACGTCCCTTGAGATTCAGGGACACACCACTTTGACGCCATAGGTGTCTCAAATTAGCAAACGCGACCCGAGCCTTGCAGATTCGCGCATTTACCTCATCTGTCACACTACAATCAGAACTAATACAACTTCCAAGATATGTAAAACGCTCCACAACTTCCAGTGCCTCTCCCTGGATTGTAAGTGGCGTGTTCAGTGACTGCATGTCCAGGAGCATGACCTTACACTTTTTGGGTGCAAAGTGCATACCAAAGGACGGGATGACTTTGGTCAGTTCATCTAAAAACACCTGCGCCTTCTCCTCCTCTTCAAAGATAAGAACGATGTCATCTGCATATTCCAGATCGACAAGGTTTTCGTCAGAGGCTATTTGAACACCGGGGTTTTGGAGACCTTCCAGCGTTCGTCTCATTATTTCATCGATCACGAAGTTAAACAGGAATGGGGAGAGTGGGCATCCCTGACGGACGCCACTTTGTGTACGGAAGCTTTTGGAGAGCTCGCCGTATACTCTCACACGTCCGGAAGTCTTGGAATACAAAGAGCTTATTATGTTCACGAACTTCCGGGGCATTCCTTGGTGGGCAAGCGTGTCAAGCAGAACAGACCGGTCAACCGAGTCAAATGCGCCTTGGAAATCCAAGAATACTAGAATTGTGGGTCGCTTATACGTATGGCGTTGTTCTAGCACCTGACGAAGTGTGAAGATTTGGTCAACGCAACCCCTACCAGGCCGGAATCCCGCTTGCTGCTCTCGAGTCAGTGTTTCACGAGCCACCGTAAGGCGACGAAGCACAAGTGACGCCAACAGTCTCGTTACGACCTGGGTCAAGCTGATCCTCTGTGATTGCCACACTCACTACGAGCCCCTTTTTTGAAAATGAGCACTATCACCGACTCTCCCCAGTTGTCTGGGGCACAGACTCCTTTTGCCAGATGCAAGCAAACAGATCAGACAAGCGTTGACTGAGGATTTCACCCCCATCTTTGAACAATGCGGGTTTCACAACTCTACCAGTTAAGTGTTTCAAGGCAAAGTTCCAAACCTCTATGGGCGTCTAGGTGGTTTGACCACAAAACCTCGATTCAAGTTACACCAAACACCGACCAAGTGGAAAGTTACAGTTACAGTTACGCCGCGGTTCTGTCCACTTTTGCCGTTCTACTTTCACAGCTAACCGTTCTATATATGTACTAACCGAAAGAAAAACCACATCCATCCATTAGTTACGACAATGTGATGCCAAGGTTACATTATTTTACACCTAAATGACAGAAATAGTTCATTTCTGGACAACCCAAAATGGAGCCGTCTTGTTTAGCTTGTCCCCATTTCTAGCTGCAATGATTTGTAGCCTATTATAAGAGCAGTGAAATCAGTGAGGTAGTGCCGAGCAAGATAAAAGACAGGTGCACCACCATCACTTTCAAAAGTGTAGCAGAGTGAAATTTTGAGGAACGTGTAACTTTGCAGGTAAGCAGTTGTCAATCTGTGTACGTTTTGCCTGGGACCATTCAAATGTAGTTAGCAAAGGGTGCTACTTATTAGGTGAATAGCTGAGTGCAGATGAACTGAGTCAAACTCACTGAAGCTACACAGCTTTTTCAGGGCATGTCATAACACGATATCTGACCAAACATACTTCAACAAAATAGGTACGAATGAGCCCGAAACTGTTCCACTCAAACTCTGAGGAGTGAAACTTTCATCTAGAATCAGTACATCCATTGAGGGGAGTTTTGCTGTTACTGGGGCTAATCAACGGAGAATAGGACAATACGTTTTCTGGACGTAACACCATGAGGTTGCTGGAAACTATTCGACAGCCCTTCGCTTTTCTTGAAGCTGATCAGGTAGACGCAGTACCCGAGTTTCCGTCAACCTTACCTTTCAACTGAACTAAACCTGAACAGAGTTCAACAAATGCTCTGATTTGCACACGAATTCGCTTTTGACAGGAGACTCAGCTAAATCCGGCTGAATCTATCGTTTGTGATGGCCCGTGATATCTCGAATATCGTGCCCAGGGAAGCACGATCAGTTGAAGCGGACCATCAGAAACGAGGACAAAGTGCTCTTCATGAATACAAACCCAGACTCCTTCTACACTTAAGGACCAGGTATACAGAAAAGGCTGAAGAAAAAACAATAAATTCGTATTACACGTCAAAGGAAGTGACCTGATGATGGCACCAAACTTTGCGAAAAAATGTCTTCATTAAACTGGAATTCAAAGTGGCGTATGTAGCAGAAATAAAAAACACAAACGGAAGAGCAGTGTCGATCACACATTTCCGACCGCTTCGTCTAGCCTACAATCGAAAGCAAGAAGGTTATCTCGAGGGAATGAATTCTTTTCAGACTGTTATGTTCCATTCGACTACCAAGGCCCGATTTTGAGAGTTGCAAACGTTCATTTAAGTTTCCGAAGCTCCTAACCTATCGTAGCTTCAAACAGCGACGTAGCTGATAAAAGTTCTACGTTCGCTGGGTTTCGTTTTGCCTACGAATCACGGTTGATCACCATCGGATTAGTGACGGGGGAGCAAAAAACACAAACTACCACTTATTTGCTGATACTCATTCTGACCTAGTTGGAACAACTATCGACCAGTCACTCCAGGATCGTTATATGCCTTAGGCGGAGGTATCGGGATACTTCGAAGTAAAGCTCATGCGGCATCAGTGTGGCAAAGCGAATTACTCACACTTCATGCATCTGGACTGTTTATTTCTTTATATATACAAAAAACTCTTCCATCAGAGGACGAGTTTACGTTTACAGCTGTTTCGCGTTCCGCCAACCCTCACAAATTAGTAGTACATTTAAAACTGACGCGGCACGTCTTGCTGAAGACAAGGAGAGGAGTAATTTTTTCGAATAAACTGGAAACGAAAAGGTGGTAGGTATCCTTTCCTAGCAGTCTTTTGTGGTGATAAAACTTGCGCCCCCCCCCCACACACATCACCTGGTCTGAAAATTCTTGTTAGCCAGCACAAAAGACGTGATGTTCGTTCAATTACTGACTGTCTAAAGGGTCAGCTGCTCACGGTGCAAAACATCTGAGCATGTCAAAAGGTTAAGTGGTGAGAAGGTGGGTTCATTCAGCACACGGTGGTGTTCGCCTTACTTGTCAAAATATATGAATTTCGAACCTTAGCACGTCCACGGCGATGCGCTGATGATGGGGGTATCCAGAGCGCCACTACTTTGTGGTCGATATAGAATGACTGTTTGACTGACAGCGCTGTGAGCACAGACTCATTGAATACGGGAGCTAAACACAACCATTGAAAGATTTCTCGGAGGGTTTCAAATTTCCCCTTGTGTTTCATGACTGGGGCACACCTGATAGGAGTTTTAGCCACTAGACGCAGCTTGGCTGACTAATGGGTCATCGTTCGGGACTTTGGACAAATTACTCACATAGCCGAAGTCCGAACAGGTTTGTCTATTTAAGCTTGATAATTCCGGTGTCTCCAGCTTCCATTGGTGAATTGCTGCCACAAAGGCTGCCCCACATATAAGATTTTTAGAGTTCACATTCGGGAAAGAAAGATGGGGTCCAAAGTGGAAAAATAGATCGAACGATTGATTCCGAAAGCAGGAAGATAAAAAAAACTAGGACTGTTTGTGTCACTGTGACTGTACGGATTTCAGCCCCTGATTCACATCTAACAGAAATCGTCTTTCGGCCTTTGACATCAAAAGGATTTTTGCATGGTGAATGGTGTTTTCTATAGATTAGAAACAGTTGCGTTTAATTCCAAAGTGCTCCACTTACAACGTTGTCCCCCTCAGCACGTGATTTTGCCAAGGAATGTAAAAATCGATGGGGACACCTCTCACGCCGATCATTTGGGTTATCACAGGGAAAAGAATGATATTACCAGAATATAAAAAATTGAATTTCACACGACTGATCACAAGTTCACTGCAAAAATTTCTCAGTCGAGAGAAGTGGTTGGACTTCGGCGAAATATCGGCTTACTACAAGCCGAAGACGATCACTTCATTAGGGTCAATTAAGTAAACATCGTAAACGAGAGATTCAGCTGGGTTCCAGGTCAGTCTCTCGCAAAACCAAATTTGTTTGCAAATGAGTATATTTCGCTAATTCCGTGCAATTTGATTTCAAGTAGAATATAAGGTTGACGGAAAATCGGGGACTGCGCCTACCTGATGAGCCCTAAGAAGGACGAAACCGGTCGTGGGCTGTCGAAGAATTTTCAGCAAGCTTATGAGTAGTGTATTATAATCTTTACCCAGTTAATTAATCAGAGAATATTATTAGAAAGGTGATGAGAGGACCCCATGTTTACTTCTAGATCTAGGACTATCCGAAATCCTAAAATTATTCGTTCAAATGAGAAGAGAGGTTATTTCGGAGTGAATCAGTCGTAGATGAGGCTAATCTACAATGGAAAACCCAGAAGCAGTGTTCAGTTCATTGGGAGTCGCCAGCACTGGGCATATCACGAAACTCCAGGAGTCCCGAATCAGTGAACTCTTGGCTAGTGGTTGGAACACTCAGCTGCTCCGCCATGAACAATTGTCAGCGGTGTGATTAAACACGTACACACTCAGGGAATCCACATCCCGTGGTCACGTGCTAACTGCCTCCATAAGTGACGACTTCTCAGATGGGAGGTTCACTCGTTTAGTCCATTTATTGTTTGTTGGTCGTGTTGCTATTCTAGATATCATTAGCTACTATATGTCCGATGAAATAGCCGTGGCAAGCAGGTATTCTAACGGGCTGCGGATTCGCTCTTGTATCCCAATTTTTATATTGATCCGCGCACAGTCCGGGGTTGAATTTATTGACAAGTGTCTGGTATCGCACATTCGTTTGTCAACATAAAGGACATTTTATAGCACACATCACAATAAGCACTATAAACTGAAGCGTTCTGATGTCTGTTCCATACTAAATTTGTGACTTTTCTGCAAGTTAAGCAATTCTTCCAGCAGCTCTATTCTGCATCATAAGTTGACTTCTAAGTATTTCGAGCAACGTCGGATGCATGCTCCCCTTTCCTGCTTGAAAAAACCGTCTGGAGCTATTTGTCGCAACGCCAGACGTATACTTCGTGTAGACATGGAACCGAACCAAATTTACTCCTCTGTGCATAACATAGGCATTAAACGATACAAAACTGTTTGTGTAAGAGATCAGGCACACCTTTTTTTGAATTCATTCTTCTTGTCATCTATTAGGGCTCGGGTTTGGTCTACATCTGGAACAGGTTGGATGCGTCAACATACCTTTAAATACCACAGAGGTTGTCACTGAAACTAGTGTATATACGCTTAGGTCACCTTGGCATTCGTTCAGCTGTAACTCTCCTCCGGTGCCTAACTGCCATACCGCTTGAAGGAAGGATTAGGGCTGAGCTACTGCCAGGTTGTCCAAGTCTCGACAGGAGCAACCGATGTGCCGGGGTCGGGGGTTGAACCACTGATTTTCCGGTCACTAGGCTTCCGCCATCCCGAGGCATTTCAACCAATCGTAGATGTTCTCACAGTGCTTGTATAGACTATTTGATCCAGAGTGAGTTAAGAGGTCACATGGTTCAGAACAGATGAATAAAGCGGTGAATCCACTACGGAATAACATAGCGGCTAAGAAACCAGGGTTAGTTACATTGAAAACTGTGGGTTTTGCGCGTGGAATCACGTGAAAACGCGGGTAGAATAAATATTGTCCTAAATCAGACTTAAGCACTAGAACACTAACTGTTCCGTGTGTACCTTCTAACGCCACAGTAGTTTTGTCGCTACCGTTGGTGTCGACAGACGATCCAGACAGTCACGTGTTCGATGCATACAACTACTGCACTGTCCGCATTACACGCGGAACCTTTCATGTAGTACTACTATAACCCTACGGTTTCCGATTACTCCGGTAAAGGGACATTTTGCTTGATTCTTGACGCGTGAGAAGGCATCCGCAGACGTATGCCGAGAGACTAAACAGTACTGCGGACATTTTAGGGCAAAGGTCTCCCGGCTAAAATATCTTTGTAGTCATACTTAGGCTCACGTGTGGGGCAGGTTCGACCGTGCAGGCCCCTTGCTTATTTAGTTCGCAAATGTGCTCACCACGCCATGAAGTTGATTTCTCACTGATCAAAGTTCTCTTTAACTACCATATTTAGTAACCGTTATCTTCTACACCTCTTATGTGTGGCATACAGATTTCACTGGTTTCAAAAGCGAGTACCTACACTGGGGATGGGAAGCCGCGGACGTCGTCCAAAAATTGTAAGTGTGAATTTCACCCAATAGCTGTTCCAGTTAGTTAGCAATTCCGTTTAACACTGACCCACACGATCGATCAGTTGCCTATCCCCTCCCTAATGAAACGTTCATTTCGTGTTGCGTTCAAAATTTAAAAGAGGTATGTGTTAGCTGAGCCAGTAATCAACGGTAGGTCATTTTACATTCACACCTATGCTATAGGGAAGCAGTTGCATACCAAAGCTACTTGAAAGTGCTGTCGTCTGACTGCCCTTCTGCAGTCCTCGACCAGAAACAGCCACGCCGCTCATAGCATCTTGAAACACTCCAAAGATTACTGCTATTCTACTACTGACCTAATCGATTCGCCTGAAATGGACATAATTCAGCAGTCGCTGGTACGTACTAGAATTCTGTGTAACCACTTCGCTGGGCCAACATTGTCAACTAGGACATACAGAAGACGTGAAAAGTACACTTTAATCAGTCAGGCAAAAGCAGGACATCACACACCTTTTCTCTGCTCCACTCAAATGCACTCCATCGTCACATGCCATACCAGAATGAAATGCCACATCAATGGTTAGAGACATTGTTAGACATGGCCCAATCGCGCCCTCAATGGCGCTCATGCATCCAAGCTATTGCCTTCAATGCATAGCCCCCTTCCCAATTCCCCGACGTAACAGCCCATTGACAGTGGTGCATTTACGCAGCTCGCGCCTCCAATGCGCAGCTACCTACCTCACCTCCCCAAATCATCGGCGGACGAAACTGTGGCAGCTACAACCACTGCACGACAAGTACACGGTTTCTTACAGCTGATGATGATGATGATGATGATGATGATGATGATGATGATGATGATGATGATGAGTTCCTGGGAAAATCGGCAAGACGTGCGATAACGTTTTACTCCATAACACTGTTGAAGAATGGTAGAAACCATTTCGCGTACATAAACCAGAGTTGTTGTGTCATTCAATTTCTAGTTAAAGCCTCGCTTTCTTTTCCACTTCGAGATCTTAATGGGCAATAAATTTTACGGCAGAGGACAGCAAAGGCCTTTGAGAGATCCCCTATTCTCCTTTATAGAATTGCCACCTTCCTTTGTGTTCCGAGATGGAAGACATCATCGTCGTCTACCATGATATTCCAGCGCATGTAGATTTTTCTACTAAATGAAAGGAGTGAACCAGCATGAGTAATACACTCACATGAACTGTCATCAGTTGCTAAGCTTGTTGAGCAGGAATTGGTGGTGACGACTGAAGTTAACCAACTCTTCGTCCACCATGTCTTTAGGCCCCGGAGTCCTATCCATCCAGAGGTCTGTGAACAGAATCCGCATATTTCTGGGCCTGTGGGAGTGTACGGTGAGCTCTCCTGCAAAAAAATGGTGTCCAACAGTGGTATCCACTCTCTCCATCCTTTATTCGTCATTGATAAAGTAATGACAGGGATGCTGAGAGATCTTCAAAATCCCCGTGTTCAAAACGTTGCTGACTGTGTTTACGAAACCTGGCCTTTGAGGAAAGATGATGCAAAGTGTCTTCCGATATCTCGGAACCGTTGCTGGTTTTGGATAACCTCAGGTGAGTAGAAGACGGATGGTTGGTTGTGCAGAAAGTACTTCAAACACAAGTAAATTCTGCGCTCTCAACTACGTTTGGTGAGTCATGTGCTACGAATACCGAAACACCGCCTACCTGGACCAGTTTTGTTCTCCGCGCTTCCTTCAGAATGGCGCGAACTGCGAGGCAGACAACGTACGGTTTGGCAGGAGGGTTTGAAAGAGATTACAAAGTGTTTTGGTGTTGGTGGTGAAGTATGCCTTCCAGTATGGTATCCCGTGACTCTTCCCTCGTGTGCTTGCTTGAAAGAACGGCGGCTGATCACTATCAGTGGCTTTCATGCAGTCAGTTTCTTTCCAGATTGTCTGACTGAGCTTTTGGAGGTGTGGGCACCTCAGAATTCTTGCAATAGACCAGCGTCAGGTCTCCTCCCTTACCCAATCCTTTTCCCTTCTTTCTTTCGAAGGCTTTAAATATAATTGCACGAAACTGATAGTTGTAGGGCAGTGAAGCCTCAATGTCAACACTGATGTTGGCGTCTTTGATGATGATGATGATGACGATGATGTACTGCAGCTGTGAAAAGCTGCACCTAGATGATGTCTGTGACCCGCTGATTGCGCCGTCTTTTACCAATAATTCAACTATTTTGGGTGCTTGCGAACGTTTTACCATTCACGCTCACAGCACTCCCGTTTGAACGATCTCACTCTCGTCATGACGAATTTATTCTGCTATAATGGGAGAAACATTGGCTCTTATCAGACCTAATAGGTAGTGTGACTCCTATATACGTAATGCACTACTCATAAGGCTGCTGAAGATTCTTCGACAGCCCACGGGAGATTCATCTGGGCTCCAGGTGAGTCTCTCGCAAAAACAAAATTGATTTGCAAATGAGTGTGACTCCTCTTCCGTGTCGGGATTTGAACTCCACTAGCGCGAGCTAAACAAGCCTGAATTATTAAGTCTGGACAGGCGATTGTGTTCATGACTGAATGATGCGATTGGTTTGCCCGAAGCCTTCACATCCTATTGGATTAATTAATGTGCGCTGCCAAATTCGGTCATCGTTTAACCTTTGTAGGTGATAGGTAGTGGGTTATCATTGGTGGGATAATCACCTGTTCTTGGTTTGCAGTGCTTTACTTCGATTTTCGTCCTTTCGATTTGAATTTAGGTCGATGTCAGCGCTGAACGGCAGTGCTGTTATGAGACCACCAAGGCGTTGAGGATACGGAGATAGACGGGCTTATTTACTGCCAGGCATAAGTTCAAGGTTAGACGATCGTCACTCTGCACAAACGAGGGTTCCGTAGGTTAACCTAGTATGATATTGCGCACGCAGGTCTAGACCAGTGGGCACCCCAGTAAAGGAGCGAGAAGCTCACGTTCTGAAAAAGGTGCATGGGGACTTAAAAAGTTTTGAATTCAACAGCATGTGAGTGCACGATTTAACTCCGAGAACACCCTTGTATCGTATATTTCTTAATGGGAGGTGAGCAAGGTCCCAACGTTTCATGCAGAACAGCAAGATATACTTCTACGTTGAGGTACAAGTGATATCCCTATCCGCGTAGGCTAACCATACGGACAGACTGATTTAAACGACTGCACACATTGCTGTTGCCTTCCTTTTTGACACCACTGGGGTATCACATAAAGCCTGAAGTGGATACAACTGGTAAACGATAATCCACTTTTACTCTCCCATTACTTTGGTAGGTCAAAATTTCAAAGGACCTCAGAGCTCATCGGGAGAAAAATACGGCCTGAGTCCTCCATTAAATAAGTATTTGTTCGTCATGACAGGAAATGGCTGAAAAGCCATAGGCTCCATTGGATGTTCATACCAGTGTAATGGTGGATACTACTGATGAGGCATGTGAGTAGAATGTTTTCTCGTAAATCCGCTTCGTGTCTTTTGAAAAGTGAGATCTATTACAGAATTGGCGGAGTCTCTTCGTAGCATTTTCCTGGATTTGAGTAACAGGCAATGAATATCCAGAAAAGTTCAGGAAGACGCGTTCAAGGAGAAGGTGGATATTCAGTTTTGTAAACGAGATGCATATGAGAGTTTTGCTCCCCTGTTCAATAGTCTGTAACTGTTAAGTTGGTGTTCTCAAACAGACAACTCCACAGCGAAGACCTTCTTCCTTTCGCTAGTAAGCCCCCTTTCAACCATCAGACGCACGCCTACAGGAGACGTTACCACTCAGGATATACCAGCTTTGGTTAGTATCCCGAAGCGCCCCATGACGGACAATCCCCAATCGTTAGGTTAAAAGTACACAGTCGACCAACCAGTCGCTCTTGCGCACGTAGAGATGGGTTTAACTTTCGTACTGAACTTTAGACGATATATTTTTGCCTCAACGAAACCCTTCCGGTTACGTCAGGTAACACGTATCCTTAAGAACGCAGTCATTCGGTTACAGCATGACAGATCCGAACTGTGTTTTATCCCACTGTTCTAAACCGAGTCTTTGTGCACTGCCTTATCGTGACATTTAACCGCGATTTCTCATACTGCACTACGACAGCACCCCAAACCCATGCTTTGCGGGGCGAAATCAAGCTAACAGGCTCACCAGGGATTTTCAACACTCGGAGGTACTCACCGTCGTCTGGAGGCGAGCACTAACCGGTGGCAGCCTGGTACGGTCCACCACTGCAAATCTAGGCTCGGCTTGTCACACAGTTCTTTCTTTTTTCACCTGCAAACTATCACCTCTGTATTGTATTTGCACCCAACTGTATGTGGCTGAGTTGTGGTGCATTGTGGAGTATATTACTAGCAAGTAGTGTGTTAAAAGCCCTAAAGGGCATGACATCCAAGCGAGCCGAGTGGCACACAAGCCGTCGCTTCCTGGCAAGATCGTTTAGTTATAGTTTGCCTGGCGCCGAGCGCTGGGCTTATGTTCAGTGAGCTGGGCAAAAGACGATGGGTCAATGCTTCTGATGGTGTCTTACTTAGGTAAGATCCTTAGATGTGTTTTAATTTAATGCTGTCTGTAATCGTAGGCACCTTACTCTTGGTCGGTTTCAAGTACCTTAGGCGGGTCTGTCGGCATACACTGTAGTAGATAATTGCAGGATTTCTAGCGGTCACACTTACATAACTCTCGTTTGAACAGTTGTCCTCTTATCCTGGCGTATTACTTCTAGTGAAACCACACCAAAGGGAACAAGCTCCTAAGATTGCATATCTTTGATTGTGCCGTGGTTTGAACTCCACACATCTGGCATGCGGGGCACCCGTGTTACCACGATTACATCAGTGCATGCTGGGCACATCCGAATTCTCATGTCTGAACAGGCGGACGTGTTCATGCTTGAGTGATGTGACCAGTCTTTCTGACTACTCGAACAACGACCCAGTAACTGTCCTGGTTGCGTCGACCGATTGACCGAGTTAGGTAGACCCACGCAGACTTCAACTATATGCACAGCTGACGAGCTTTTCCTGGCGCTCAGTATTCGTACAATGGAACTGAATTTTCGAAAGCTACGACTTGTCCCTGATGGGCTAGTCCAAACTTTTGAGCCCCATCGAGGCATCCCGGGGTACTAGTGATGCTAGGAAAGTATTCCACCAGAATGTTTCCGCCAGAGAGGTATGACTGCCTCAGTGGATAGTGAAATCTGGTGAGCTTTGAAAATATGAACGTAGATTTGGGTGATTTTAGGTTCGCTCGCATACACAACAGAAAGCAACATTTTGGCGTAAAAAGATTTTTTTTAATCGCAAACCTTTTGCAGCTAAGAGCATTGTGCGGCCAAGGAGCCCCGCTTTTCCTCTCTGCTGTGGGCTCACCAGAACATTCGCACCAAGAGGGGGGTAAGTTCTAAAAATTCCGCAACTACCTTGCGCTGAACAATGATGTGACTTGATACAGTTCGGTGAACAGCGATCAGTAATACGGATATCTACATTTTTCGCTTGCTATTCAAGTGGCATGACTGGAAAGCCCAGAGTAATTGGTCTAAACCGAAGCTTGCCTTGGGCATGAATCAACGTGGTCGTTGGTTTGTTCGCTGAGCTGGGCAATTTGACTGCAAACGTTTCATCACCAATCGAGGTGAAATCATCAGTGCGTTGGTAGGGAGCGTGGTGGAGCGTAGCGATGGGTTGGTGGTTGTCCATAATTTACAAAGTACACACTTTCTGGCGAGGCGTTAAGGCGACAGACCTTTGGTGAAAAGGTCACACAAGGTGAGCACCTTGATAGCAAATCGATTCTTTGAGCACTGTGCACATGTGGGCGAACGGTATATAAGATTACACGTCTATCCGAAACCCTAGATATCCTCTCAGAAATATTTGTGTACCTTGAGCATACTCGTAACTGATTCCGAACTTCCACGCTACACTATTCTTCCAATTTATAGGCAAAAACTGAAGAACCGTTTGTACATTCCATATACGGTAGAAATCGAATCGTGATAATCACAATCCTATGGGTTTTAACGACGTTTGCACTGGCCTACTTCCTTCGACTGGTTGTGCCGGACATGCCAAATTCTACACCCGAAGCACCGATCTACGAAGATCCAAAGATCATGGTGCCGGAGCATCCGAATGTACAGTTGACCATGACAAAAAATGCCCGAAAATCAGTTACACGACAATTCACACTGGGGACAAGTGGGAACACTTTGTTGAGAATTTTCTCCCCCCACGCTTTCGAACTCGGTGACTACACTTGTGGTGCACTTCCAATGACGGTGCGTGACCTGCCCCATGATTCCTTGTATTCCCTACATCCGCTTGTTCCGCCTCCCCGCAGTGGTGAGCATTCGAAGGGTCTGGGTAAGTTTAATCGCCACGTCTCAAAGAAATACCTTTGACTGCATTTCAAACCTTGCCTAATTGGTACCATCCTCACAGCAATGATCCAGGTTAAAAACTGTCGAACTTCCCATCTTATCACAGTATACGTAAAATCCCGTCCGGCAGATTCAGCTGTCCACCGGTAGTTGAGTGTAAAAATATCGATTAATTCAAATCATCCGTCCGGCAGATTCAGCTGTCCGTCGGTAGCTGAGTGTAAAAATATCGATTAATTCAAATCAGACCATTTTGTAGCCGTCATATACATTTTCAACTGTTTGGCCAAATCTGTGATTGAGAACCGGTGAAATTGGTTTAAATGCCCCGTTTGTAGAGCTTTAAATGAAATGTTTGCCACTCGGTCGACTAATTCAACAGCGCAGGGATACATACTATAGAATTCGAAGTTAGAGACAAAACACCTGCCTTAAACCATCCTGGTTGAGTATGAGTATTCCCGGCAAATTTCTCTGGTTCGTAATAGTCCTCAACCGAATGTGTTCGACACACAGTCCGTTTCATACCAGTGCAGTTGATACGATAATCGGGATATCGCGGTATATTTCCTTTGGAGGATTTACTCATAAAGTTGCTGAAAACTCTTCGAAAATCCATGACCGGTTCCGTCCCTCATGGGGAACTCATCCGGTAGGCACAGTCCCCGAGTTTCAGTAGTTGTTCTCCCATACACCATTGCCACTGATCAGGTCTGTACTAGCTGATTAAAGATCGGAGTCTGAATGCGTCGTTTAACATGGCCTCAATATATTTACTACGTTTGCTAAGAGAGCAAATTGAAACTGTAATGTCAGTTGGGTTTGCCGTTCCCGATAACCTAGGCACTTACTACTTGTTTGTGACTAGTTGAACAAAATGCATAACAGGAAACAGACTCAGCTAAACGTCTTTGTCCAATATATGTACCTACAGTATATCATATTTCATCCAGTTATCTGTTCTACGGGGTCTAGCTCCCAGGATCCAACTTGTAATAAAACCGGCGTTTTAGAACGCTTTTTAACGTAATTATCAACCAGCGAAGCCTACTGTTGGTGATCACTAACATGAAAGTTTATCACGGTTTACTATGGAAATTGTATGGAAGTCTCGAGATAGCTCAGTGGTTAAGGCGTGAACTTGCTGACTGGAAGGTCCACTGTTCAAAACCAACTTTTGAATCTCCTGTCTAGACTTGGACAACCTGGCAGTGTCTCAGTCCTCGTGTTTTCTTCTGGTGGTACACCCCCGAAAGGTGTTACACATCAGCAACAGAACTCGGCAATCATCCAGCTAATTGCGAGCTGTATTGCCGAACAGCTACATAATTGGCTGTTTGTATCAAACGGAAAAGGGGTTGCGACACAAATGCGTGTACAGCTCAGAAAAACGAAGTGAAGTTTCGCCAAGCCCCCGCAGATTGCGCGTATACAGAAAAACGCCCATGAAAAATGACAATGCATTGGTTGAGAGAAAGGATGGGCGGCTGTGTACGGCGAAACAGTATTTGCCATTGGTGTTTTCAGAGTGAAGGAGGCAGGTTATTTTGCACGATTGCAGCTGAAGCTGCGTGGACTGGTAGACTGAGAGATCACTTGAGGGGGTGGGTTCTTAAACGCGGTCATTAGTGACAGGGCCAGGGGTGTCAGCAACACCATCAATAGTTGCTTAATCCCCAAGGCCGCCACATGGTGGTTGTAGAGGTGTGCGGGCACGAAGGTGCATGACTGGGGTGTGAAATATCCCGAACGAGTGATCGTATGTCTCTTTGTTGTGCTAACAGACATGCACACTGAATGACGAAGATGACTAGCGGGTAATTTGTCTCCTGCACCCTTAGTTGAATAAGATAGCCAGAGAACAAGATAAAAATTATGGGGACAGGCATTTCCGGTCGGGGAATCATAAGTGACTGTGGAGGTCATGGACTTGGAAGATCCATCCGAACTACTCTTTTCAGAGGGAAGAACGGTTGAAACAGAAAAGAAAGGGCATACACTGGGTATACAGACAGGAGATGGGGTACTGGAAGCTGTGTAAGTCATGTTGATGATAAATCGAACGTCTTCTGAGAACTGAGAAAGGAGAGTTGGCACTTTCCCCCGAGGACTGCGACAATCGGATTTGGATCGTCAGGTCAGCACAGGAGACGTGTGGCCCATGAGCACAAGAAATAATCTGCTGTCTAGAAAATGCCGAGGGCCAGATAAATTGCCAAGGGCTCCTGACTGAGAACACCGTGATACGTTTGTACTGGTTCTAACTTCCGAAAGAAAAGGGTCAGTGGCTGATGGTTACCTAGTCGGTTTGGTAGAGAATCGTACAAAAGGCTAGCCGGATTGTTGTATCCAACTTAACCCCCATTCATTTGCTAACTCCGCCTATGTACTTTTGATCTCCAGTTGTTTTGCTTATTCGTACCCGTCACTCACCTTGCCGCAGAGGCCGTCTCATCCGACACTTGTGTATTGGCATGTGTGTCTGTGTGTGTATGCGCGCAGCTGACCTACTTACTCATGCGCGTTCATGTCCCGTTTGCTGAGCCTGCCTTGACTTGTTATCTCATGAGTTCCGTGTGATCGCACGTCCAATGAGAATCACGAGACTATCATCGAAAGGGACGACCGCAACCCACGCTACTGAGCTATCATTCCGCTCGCCGTTGTTTGGTGTGCGGACGTTGACGCTGCACTGTGCCGGTCAGTGACAGACCTGTGAGCTTGTTGACGCTACATGCGTGAACAATTGAGGTTTGTTGTACACATTTGCTTACCCTAGAATTACGAACCCAACTCTTCCTTTTGATATCCGGGATTGTCGAACCTAAGCGTCACTCAATGTTCCGTATCGGGAAACTTAACACGGATCTTGAACGAGAACAAAATAGGGACTTCATCTGACAAGGTTTTTTGACATCGATAGAGGTAGGTGGAACTAGACTGCAGTGAATCAGCCAGTCTCCAGAAAGACTAGTCAATTCGTGATACTTCCCAAGATTCGGTATGAACTCTTGAGTTACAGTCAGTGTCTTCAGGCTGAAAATAAAATGAAAAGCACAGTTGGAGAGATCATTCAGCAATAATGGGTAAAAAATGAGTCGAAAATGTAAAAGGTGTTCTGTAGCATCCTAACCAATCTAAACCGCGCAGAACTTGACCGCTTTAAATGTTGGAATATCTTGACGTTATTCTGTAGACTGAAAGATGCATGAACAAGCTCATACAGTCGAAAAGTCACAGTTACTGTGATTTTACGAAGACCGTAGGAGGTGTAGGGATTTGAGTGTCGTCACGTGTTCAATCAGGAATTGAGTAATGGTCGGGAACTGTGACGTTGGTGAGGATGCGACGTCCATCCCAATGTTTCCAATCGCGTTCGCTTGCAGCGGGACTACCCAGCAGCTGCTAGACGCACGCAAGATACCACAGCAGAGAATATAGTTGAACTCAACCTACGTAGTCTTGGTAGGCTTCGCGGTGTGGAGAATTAGTTAGTAGATGGGTAGCTGCTTGCATCCTTAGGAAGCCAGTGCGAGGTTGACAAGCTATAGAGGTACTCACGGGAGACTTTGATTCAGTTGTCAAACCCGGTTTGGGTCCTCTCTGACTGATGAAACCGGCCGCACCGGAGTCACAGACTATTGTCTCACTTTCCTTTGTGTGAGGTTAACAATGGGGATAGGAAGTTCGCGACAGCAAGCTCTAACCCCTAAAGCATTGGCCTCTTGAAACGTGAGCGGAGATGGTATTTGCTGAATGTAGTAGTACAACACAGCACAGACTTCGTATTGGCCCGAAAAGAATGGGAAGCCTATGGAACTGTGGAGTAATTTGAAGAGGCCACGGTTATATTCGTAATGCACTACTCATAAGGTTGCTGAAAATTCTTCGACAGCCCACGACCGGTTTCGCCCTCTTTGGGGTTTCCTCAGGTAGGTGCAGTCCCCGAATTTTCGTCAACCTTATGTTCCAGGCGAGTCTCTCGCAAAACCAAATTTGTTTGCAAATGAGTGTATTTCGCTAAGCCACGGTCATCTTTCATCATTCCATGACCACCGCTTTTCGCGAGCAACACTTAGCAGATTAACTGAGAGATGTATGCACCTACGCACCTCATCAGCACAGTGTTGGTAAAAAGAAGGCTGTATTTTAGTTCGACAGATTGGCGGAATGACTTGACTCGTTTCTAAGATGGGAAGACGTACCGATACTTGTTTGGTTACTGCTGTAACTGGCGCGACGTAATAGATATTGTGTTGCCGCGGTATCGATGGACGCTAGCCGCTCGACGAAGGAGGATATGCCTCAGTCTCAGCAAGCGTTCTATTCTCGCCAGGGAACGCATTTGTCATAAGAATCGGAAAGGAGTGCGATCACTTACTTCAAGCTATGGAAGAGAAGTTTCTGTGAATTTCCTGCAGAAAAACGTCTCCTTTCCACATTTGTGCAGAATTTTGCTGACGGTGCACAAGTTCAAAGACTTCAGCGACGAAGTATACAGAGAACTTTGTGATAAGGTGTGTGAATGTGGGTATCTGAGGAGCACTGAGTCTCTGTGTAGAATCAATTTTCAACTGAACCAACCAGGCATTGAAAGAGGTAATTGTAGGCAGTTTAGAATGAGTACAGATTTTTGTGCTTTCGAGTTGAGCTCCGCGTAAGATGTATTAAACAATTGTGCAAAGTAAGCGGGGAGCCTGATCAGCAAGTTGGGCCTCAGGTATGTAAGATATCGTTTACCTCTTGGCGCTCTGAGAGGGTCTTGAGAAAGTGTCTGCGTCCTCGTGCACCGTGTGTGCTCACAGTGTGAGCTCTACACCTCGTGGATACAGTAGCTTGGTTAAGTGTCTGTTTAGCCACCAGACTGACGCGAACTCCCTGAGAACGTAGTAGTGGGCTCTAGATGGGTGGGACATTTCACGGTAGTTTTTTTTATTTTTGGTTCTCCAACAAGTACTGTTAGCAGAACACAAAATGGACCTTCACAAAACGGCAACACAAACAAAAAGGACGAGTTCTCGAAGCTTACTTTTCAAATCATGGCAAACATCTGATAGTATGAAACAAGTTTTATGCAGACTTGACTGACTGAAAATGTTCCATCCTCTTTTATTTCCCAGGTGAGAAAGGAATCGGTGTGCTCGTTAACCCAAAACTACTTTCACCACACGAACGGAAACTGTACGAAGAAGGTTGGATAAGACACGCATTCAATCAGTACATAAGCGACCGCATCAGCGTCCGACGATATTTGACCGACGTACGCGAAGGACTGTGAGTCCCTTTTCCTCTTCTGCCGTACAGATCCCAGTGATTTTATCCTATGCGTCTGTATCAGAGGTTCCGTAAACGTGCTCCCACATCTCACCGGTCCTGCGATCTTAACTAATCCAGGCACAAAAGCCCTAAAAATATATATTAGTGTTCAGGTAAACAGAAGACACCTGAAGCAACAATGGAACAATAGGTAAACTTTGGAGTACCCTCTTGGAACGGTTTCGCTCGGAAAAGTCATTGACATTTACTCATTCAAAGAAAGACTTTTGGGTTGGTCCCGACAATGTTTCGGTGGCAAATTCATAATTCGGTGCAGAGGCACACTGCTAAAGTTCAACCTCCAATATCACCATTACAGTCTGAGGAAACGGAAAAAAACATTCACAGCTACACACAGAATCGGATGGTACTCCATACAGTGCCTTAACTGCCTTATCCAAATGCAGGCTTTCTTGCGCAATAAGAAACGTCAAATAAGGTTTTCTTTACATCTTGACGGTTGAGAAGAAAACAAGCCCTAGAAGCATCAGTCTAATAACAACTGGATGAAAATTTCAGATACTAAATCCCATTGTTTCACATTACCTACAAGCTACCGAGTTTACTCCGTAAATTTACACGATCTGCTGCGTCCCTTTCACAGATGTCGAACACAGAAATTCCCAGCCAATCAGCCTGCAACAGCCGTGGTCATTTGCTTCCACAATGAATGTTGGTCCACTTTATTACGTTCGGTACATTCCGTTCTGGATACTGTGCCTGAAAACTTGCTAAAGGAGATAGTATTGGTCGACGATTTCTCTACCTACGGTAAGTTTGAAGCACAAGGAAAGGGTTTTGAAAACGTTTTTGTCGACTACCTGTGAGGACGTCTACCTTTTCGCAATTACGGTACGTCGAACGAAATCAAGCGTCGTTTGTGCAGTAACCTTCCCTATGGTTTCTAAATAGATTGTAGTCCGCTTTTCAATGTAATCCTACATATGAAAGCAGTTTGTCCAGGTCAGGGATTTCAGTCTCCGTAAATACTACTACCAATTATAATAGTAGTCTAGCTGTAACACCCTTTCGGTGCCCAGCTGCCATGCTACCCGTAGGAAGCTCGAGGGCGGGGAAGCTGCCAGGTTGCCCAAACGTATACACGGACAGTCGAGATGACGAGTTTGTGTTCGAGCCGCAAAACTTACGGTGCACCACCTCAGCCACTGAGTCATCTCGCGCTGAGTAGCCACTAACTAACAGGTATTTTGAGACGACTAGCTCGGTTTAATTCCATACGTATCAGTACTTTAATGTACATCTCCTGCTTTGCAAAACGTCATTAAGGACGCGCGTTTTTGCTGACTTTCACCCCTTTTTCAGTTTAGGACGCCAAAAAGTTCGCGGGCTCACTGGATTTGCTACCTGTATTGAGTTCCTACTCACAGAAATAACGGAGCATAATAACATTGCTTGCTGAGAGATCATGAATGATATTGAGGGCTCTTGTCTGATCATCCCGACTACTTGCTCCTTGTGGCCTTTGTTACTATGAGCACCACGTAAAGATGAGTTTTACGGGTGATTTAAACGGAACCTCAGTTTCTTTGAAGTGTAGCCCGTGGTTAACTTTGTCAGGGTTAACTGAGAGTAACGGGTTCACCGAGGCAGTATTCATTTGACGCGAAAGACAAACAACACCTCTTTGAATCTGTGGTGCAAGATCAATAAAAAACATTTTGTACTGAATAATGCAATCTATTTCTTTGTCTAGAATATTTAAAGAGCCCGCTGGATCTATATATGAAGCAACTGAAGAAGGTAAAAGTGATTCACACGGACAAACGAGAAGGCTTGATTCGAGCAAGGATGATTGGAATGAATGCATCGACCGCAGAAATCCTAACATTTTTGGATTCCCATATTGAGTGTAACAAAGGTCAGTTCCCTAAAAATTGCGGTTTTAGCCAATTCAATTGGTATTATGCCATTGTCTAAGGTGTTTAGGCGGGAAACTCAATAGGTGTTGGGTCATAAGCAAAAATAAATGGTGACATCTTTCTATTGCCTTGCATCTTTTGTACATTTGTTCCTCTCGGTAGGCTGCGTAGTCCCCATATCATGTTTTACCAGTGTCTTCACTCCTGATTCATTGGCTGGAATTCTTTCGACAAGGTCAAGTGTTTGTTCACATCGAAGCTCTTACGATCAGTCGCTGTGACGGGGTTAAAACTAGGAAGATCTCTCGATAAATACACTCATTTGCAAATCAATTTGGTTTTTGCGAGAGACTCACCTGGAACCCCGCAGGCAAATGAATGTGCTGCGCCAGGCCGCCTCATGTTCCAGTTGCTACGATGTTCGAGATATCGCGATACATGTATATACGTAATACACTACTCATAAGGTTGTTGAAAATTCTTCGACAGCAACCTTATGAGTAGTGTACTACGTATGTACAAGTTTCGCCCTTCTTCGGGCTGGCTCATCAAGTAGGCGTCGTCCCCGAATTTCCGTCAACTTCATGTTCTAATTGAACCCAAATCGGACTGATTTCGACTTATCTGCATACCAGTTTGGTTTTGACGGGAGATTCGCCTGGAACCCAACTAAAGTCTTCGTTTATGATATTTTTAGGCAACCGAATGTGCTGCACCAGGCCGCCTCATGTTGCAGCTGGTACAGTATTCGAGTGTCGCAATGCATCGTATAGGCTTAAAAAACTACTAATGAACGAGGGAGACCGTGAAAACCAAAGTAAGGTGGAATTGAGTGTATTTTGAAGGCTTGTACTACTGTGATGTTCGGTAACGAACATTCAGCATTCCTGCAAAACACATAAGATGCATGACCAGAGGAATAGGGTTACGGTTAATCGATACGAACAGAAACCTCTTTGCGGTCAGGTTCGTAGATGTTGCTCTCTCTCTGTCAAAGACGCTTCGTTCGAAACCTCATCTCACTCACTGATGAGAGTAGAAGTTTAGTATGTCCTCATTTCGGACAGATTTCTGGGTGGTGTTCTTCATATGCATCCAGTTCCCAGTAGCTCGCACAGCAGTGTGCACGCATCCGCCCACTGGAGTATGAAGATATCATTGTCCAACAGGTATTCTTCAAACAGCAAAAAAATATTTTTCTTATAAAAAGGACGGACCTTCGAAAACGTCTTTTTGGTCCACTAAATTTCATGCTGCTTTGAATTTTTCGTTTCCAGGTTGGTTGGAGCCGCTTCTGGACTGTATACAGAAGAATCAGTCTACGGTAGTCTCCCCAGTAATCGATAGGATAAATGATGACACATTCGCCTACGAACCACTGTTGTTGTCTCAGATACAGGTCGGAGGCTTTGACTGGGACATGACGTACAACTGGCACGTGCCACCAAAACGTGACCTTGAACGTCCTGGAGCACCGTTTACACCAATACGGTAAGTGGATGAGACAAGCTGTTTTACAATGTTGAATGCATCCAGCTGCCATGCTACTGAAGGAAGCTGACGCAGAGGTTGGGTTCGAACCACGGATCTTACGGTCCGTAAGTTCGCGCCTTAACCACTGGGTCGTCTCGAGCTTCTTGAGTAAATGCGGATGGGAAAACCCCACTAGGCTGCGATAGTCACTTGCGTACGCAAGTGCAATACACACAAGAGATCACGAGGGTTGGTCGAAAGTTGACACATTCTGACTCTGCATCGACTTTGTGAGACGCAACACAGAGAATCCTCAGTGAGTTTCCGATAAGTATGCCCCCCTAGAATGTATGAGAGCCACCGGAGTTCAACGAACACCAGCGCAAACGTACTTGTTTAAGTCGTCTCGCATCACAAGATAGCTGTTCTCCGTGCTTTGATACTGCAGCTGAGCAGGAAAGTTGAAATTCACCTGGATAAACCAGAGTTGGGAAGGCCACCAGCTCTGCATGTTGAAGTCACGTGAGACAAGCGAATGGGGAAATGGGGGAAGAAGAGAAGCGGCCACGCTTCCTGATATTTTTTCAGTTTCATCAGTTGCACATTCACCGAAGGAATATGAGTTTTTTCGGGAACTATTTTCCACCGTGATATGGTAAAAGTTAGCCGCGTTTTCAAACAGAAAACTGTGTCGTCCATCACACGACAGCTACTGAAATGTGATCAGACTCATTCCCCAACGTGGACGCTGAATCAGAACACATGTCGCGTGCCATTATGGTTCTCGGGAGTGAACTCGTCATTGAGAACGCTACGTTGTCACTAAAAGTAAGCAATTGTGTAGCGAATTAGCTTTACCTGGTCAGGTGATCACCCGTGGACAGAAAAGCTGATATCTGGAACTTTCGTGGAAAGTCCTAAAGTAGCCTGCATCACTCTTGTGAAATAGAAGATGAAGTTAGGGTTTACACGAATGAAGATCATACTACTTGTTTTTAAACAAGTCGACGATCGGCATTCGCAGGACAGAGGACTGAGCCACATAGCGGTATTACCAGGGCTGTTGAAGCTGTTGGCAGGACAAACCCGAATTGCTGCGGCAGTAGCCGTTTTTCAGTTGTTCTTCATGGGGCTGATTAGCCGTCAGCCAACGACGGTCGTCAGTCAGTTAACTGTCGGAAGATAAGTTCAATTTACCGAACACGTAAAATCTTCGTTGGCCTTCCGTGACAACCATCATGTAGAACAGAGTGAACCAGCCATGGTAGTTCACATGAATTTGATTTGGGTTTGAAACCTCAGCCCACCAGTTTCAGCGAAACTGCAGTGTCAACTGTTAGACTGTCACCGTTTAGGTCTGAAGATGGTCCGCTATTCTGCTAACTAAAGTGATTACTTGCTAAAACTGACTGAGCACATGTGAATTCATCTGGTACGGCTTCTCATTCGCCCAAACCACGTGTAGCTGGGCCTGCTGATGGCTGCAGAAGCATCACTATCTAGTTTACTCAGGCACGATTGGATTCCTGCGGACCACCCGTTACTTTAGTTATAGACGACGGGATTTGTAGAATTCAAGCTCACGTGACTTTCGTTTGAAAAGTCGTCCTTCTGTCTTGGCGCAGTCATTCCGGTGAGCCCACACCAAAGGTGGAAAACACTGGCCTAGACGTTTGCTCTTAGTAGAGCGCATCAGCAGCGCATATCATTGACCAAGCCGGGGTTCGAACTACGAATATCCGACATGTGGGGCGTGCGTGTCGCCACTACACCATCAGCGCATGCTGGACGCATCCGAATTTTAACAGGTCTGAACAGGTCACCATGTTCAGGCTTGAGTGCTGTGAGTGGTAAGCCCAACGCCTCGAACGATGTCCCGGATGTGTTGATCGATTGGCCCAAGTTACATTGCCTATTTTGTGCGCAAATCCATCAACGTAGTTCGATGTGAAAGGTGAACCCGGAAAAGCATGCCATTCCATCATAAAACGAAGAACACCATGCCCCGATCACCATAGACAATTCTGGTAAAATTATCAACTTGGAGACACTGGCTTACCTAATAGTATAGTTTAATTTGGACGGAAGTATATGGAAAGTAGCGGTTGAGACAAACCTAGCTTCTAACTTGGGGAATATTGGCGAAAAATCTTACTACATGTGGTAAGAAACGGCAAAGGATCGTACGTGCTACCGCAACGTTCTTTTCCACACTGGTTGGTTTGACCTGAATCGTAATTCTGCTTGTCCGGTTTCCTTAGGCCTCAACTTCCCAGCATACAGCATAACGTTGGTTCTGACCTACTGATTTCCAACATCTCTGTGACGAATGACCAATTAAGCGTGTTCTTCTTGCAGGGCGCCAACCATTGCCGGAGGTCTGTTCAGCGTGCACCGTGACTTCTTTGCCTACTTGGGGTATTACGATCCACAGATGGATGTTTGGGGAGGAGAAAATTTGGAATTATCTTTCAAGGCAAGTGCACTGGACTATTTTTTTAAACTACTTATGAGCGACGCATAAATTGAGAATTTGATGAGATGAAGTTGAACATGCAGGTGCATACTGTGGATAATTGTATTGATTTGATTTTGGACATGTCATATGTTCTTGTTGAAATGACTGTATTAGTTCATACTATCATGTTCAAGTAAAACTATCCTGATCGTTATATCGTGACAAAGTAACGATCCGTAGTGAAGGAGGTATTGAGCGATTTAGTTGGTCCACCTACCACTGTGGAGGGATTGATCCCTCCCTGGCTGTGCAGTGATTTCCAACTCAGCGAAGTGAGAACATGAGCTTTTAATAACTTGAAGTCCCCCAAGAATCTTGGCACCCCTGAACTGGGAAACGAATACACGATCGCTGCGTCTTGATAGCTGATTCACCGAATGACAACTGGACAAAACGACCCCTTATGTTTACGGAATGAATACATTCCGATTACTTGATACATTTAATAAATGCGACTGTGGCTAGGAAATGGAATCCAGAACTCTGGAATAAATGTATCTTTACGACCCTTCTTGGTCTTCAGATTATTGTTGGAAAACCTGTTTGGTTTTGAACAACCACTGTTCCTAGCCCCGGTTTCCACCTTTGTCTGAAAGATGTCGTTCCATATTTTCATTTTTATTAAAGGCTTTTATACAAGGCTAAACAGTGGTACAGGTTTTCTGTCAGCCACTGTTTTCATATTAAAAAAACTAACCAAATCTACCAAGTTTTTTTTTACAGCACCTAGCTTGAGTAGCTGTAATCTAACTGTGGCTACATCAAATATACAAGCGACAAAACGGTGTACCCCATCGTTTTTACTTTAAATCTGTCTCACAATGAGGCAGTCTTTGTAGAGATATTAAATTTTTAAAAAATCATAGGATCCACCTGAATCACACGCCAGACCAATCGATAAGTTTCTTAAGCTGCGGCTGACTAGAGGTCCTCAAAATGCAGATTCTTTTGACCAACATTATTCAAAGTAAATCTGTATTGGTTCCGTTTTTTTCATGCATAGACATGGATGTGTGGCGGTACTCTGCAAGTTCACCCTTGCAGTCATGTTGGTCACGTGTTCCGAACGAAGTCACCCTATTCCGCAAAAAATAACACAGGCGACACGCTCAGACACAATCTTGTTCGACTTGCTGAGGTCTGGATGGACGAATACAAAGGTTACTTTTACGAAAGATTCAGCTTCAAGCTGGTAAGTCCAGTATTTTGTCAGACATACGCACCGGCCTGAGTTTTCCCGGGCGATTCACTCGGAACCCAGCTGAATCTCTCGTTTGTGATGTTTTCAAGTTGTATGCTGTTGAGGACTTTTCAGCAACCTTATGAGTAGTGTATTAAGTGTTCCAGCTTGTTAACCCTAAATTATCGAAAACAGACGTCAAAGTGCAAGCAGTTTTTTCAGGTACGAATGCAGTGGTTACCTGTCAAAAAGCAACTCCGCACCATGCAGTGGCGTCTCCAGAAGTAACGATTTTACCTGTTCGAATCAACGACCGTTAGTGAGGTAACCCTTCCAGAAGCAACCAGAACTCACTTACAAAGATAATCTACTACACCGGTATTAGAATGGAACCTGAAGCAGTTTTTTGAGCACACTTTGATCGTCTTTCATCCCAATGGCAGACGGAAATCAACCAACTCCGCTTGTCGGACTTTTTTGTGTTCCCGAAAATTCGAAAAAAGTTCATACACAGTGCCAACAGAACACTTTTTGTATCTAGGCCATCCAGATGAAATGTACTCAAGTATGAGCAGGAAAATGGAATAGTGGGGTTTCCGTCCACCGTTCGTTCTGATCTTGATCACGAGCATCGGATAACACTCTGCTTGAAAGAATAAGTGAGGCTGATGAGTTGTCCACAGATTGTAGAACGCAGCTTTGTGGCGCAACAACCAAAGAACAACAATACACTATTATTGGATGCTACAGGCACAAGATGGTGGACTTATCTGGCCTTGAAACCTTCTAGAGTTCGGAATTGCCTGCGTCAGGTTGAAAGTAATGACAGGACTAATCTTACGGAGTGTTACTTTGTTGTATTCCTTCACCTTCCCTGATGCTACCGGGTTAACAGTCAGAAGACAAGAAGGCGGCCATAAAAACTATGTATTAATGCAATCGCAACCTTCTATTTATATGATTCACTTATGACCGTATTTGAGAGTCAACCTGCTCTCAACCAACCAGCGTTTCTCCTGCATACTTATGATGTGATAATTTCATACAACAGAATCCATACTGTGGCTTCAAGATGACTACTCACCGAACTTTCAAAGATTTGAAACCATATCTACCTCAACTCAACTGGGCGAACTTATCGGACATTAGATATTATCAGATATTATGAAAAAACATGAGGTAATGAAAACTGCGATAAAAATTCGTATGTGAGGAAGTACCGTGCCTCGGTTTTCCCACGTTTAAGGTTCCGAATCCACGGATCCTTTAGTATACCAGGAGGGGAAAACTGAGAGAGAATTACACATTTGTTTTATGCTAGCAGGAGACTGGACGAAATGTCAGCCAAATCTCTCGTTCGATGTGGCCTTCAAATGGATGTCCAGCACAAGGGTCACCTCCTGCGGACTAGTCAGCTGAAGGTTAGCATAAACGATTCACCCCACAACCAAATTTAATTTACAAATGAATGTATAACCAATCTTACCTGCAATCTGGTGTGGGAAAAATGGTTCACCTTGCTTATGAACCCCAAGAAGCATGAACTCTGCAACGGACTGCCGAAGAGGTTGGGTGACCTTACCCAAATAGGGTAACGAAACTGCGAGTTGTCTGAGGAGGATGGAGTAGCCTCAACCGTATCATTACACAACTTCCGAGCAAAAATATGCGTCCAATTTTTCATAGGTTGGTTGCTTTTTGTAACGATTGACTACTGCTCAATAGCCACTTGTGGACGTTTCATTTAAGTGGGGCAGATAACATTTTTTCGGCGTTATAAATGATCCGTTCCCCTAAACTTAAATCAAGCACGGAGGACTGTATTTTCCAGGACGTTCTTTTGACTTGGTTCCGCTGGTTGCCTGGATCAAAATGGTGCGTCTTCTGTGGGGTGTGTGCAAGAAGGCTGTTCTGATTTCTTCTTATATGTACATCGTTACGTGGGGCATCTTAGTGACAAGCTCTTAAAAGGCGTCAATCGAAATTTTGGGCGAACATCACAACTGGTAGGCGGCAGTTTGTTAGGGATCCCTAACTTCAGTCCTACGCAAACAACATGTAAGAGAACTGCTTCCTTGTCAGACTTATATTGTTCGATGGTCGCGACCGCCAACGATCTCACTTTGGGATTTAAAAAATATGGCTGGAAGTCAAAGATGCCACTAGAAGGCGAAGCATCCGTCATTAAAAAGTAAATTGAGAAGGCATGAGTGTCTGATATTCTTTGGGTCTGGAAGATAGTTTATTGATTTGCTCAAGGTAAACAGCAGCTGAATGCTTAGACGCGTGATCCTTCAAACAGGAAAATCACGTACTGCGGATTTTCAGTTTGTAATTCAGATAAACATCATGGTTATGTAAGGTCACCCATTCTTGTTTAATGAACCTATTTAAAGGTACTTGGTGACGTAAAATTTCGCCCCAGATATGTTTTTCTGACAGTTTTACCAAACTAATCAGATAAAACTCTGTTTCATGTACCCAACTTACCGCGCTATCTCATGCGTGTTTATAACTTCAGGGCGATTACGGTGACGTATCGGAGCGCAAGGCCCTTCGGGAACGTCTAAAATGCCGGTCATTCAAATGGTATCTAAATAATGTGTTCCCAGAGTTGTTCGTCCCATCCAATTCCTTGGCTAATGGAGACGTAAGTTCACATGTGGTTCTTGATCTGTACGATTTCCAGTTGAATGAAATGGTGCATTTGCGGACTGCCGGATGCGTGAATTCGGACAGCTACCGAGGCATTGAAAATACCTTTTGGATCGACACTGTACTTTTCTAACTATTGACCTATCGAACTGACTTTTTGGAGCGCACTTTGTTGAAAATATTGATTCAGGATCGCGTGCATGTCTTTGACTTGTTTGTCTATCTGCCTCGATTATTTATTCTCCTCATTACAAATGAATAGAAAACCAGCAGCTTAGAAGAGAGCGGTCTCCATTTGTGATATCTATCACCGCAGTGGTAGCCATTACTGTACTGCGAAATGCAGACGAATAGAACTTTTCAAGAAAGCTTGATGATCAACTTTCAGGCAATCAGGCCAAGTTGAACGAGGTTCCACGAAACTCCTCGGACTCGGGAAAAAGTCTGCTCTAACGCAAAGTCCATCCTTCCAGGCGTAGATTGCGTAGCCTTTCTCGGCCAACGCGGCAGCGACTTCGTTCTGAAATGTAACGGGATATCCATTATCGTAATCAACGTTGTAGATGGATGCCCCCCCCCCTATTGCTTATGGCTGCAGCCAGAAGCTCATTGTGAACATCAAGAGAACAAAATAAAGGCGGCGAATTTGAAGTATCTCTGGTCCATCACAAAACAAACTTTGATGAGCAGAACACCAAACTTGATAGGATCTGGGTTCACCAAGTGTATTTGCATTGAACCCTTCCGAATCCGAGCAATAAACTCTTCATTACACTTCGAACCATATTATTTCAACAAACGAGAATCTCCTGGATGAGACCCTTCGGGAACGCAAACTATCTTAAATAACCCTAAACATTCACACCAGAGAATATAGTGTTACAACTCGAACCCGATGATCACAGATGAATCGACGAGAATCGATGCGACGGCGGACTGATGAAGCACGAACTGGAACTGCGAAGGCCAGGGAAGCGTTTTTCAGACTTCGACATTTGTGGCACATCGACTTGAGTGTGTCCACCTTGGAGTGTAAAATGTGTGATCCCCTCTGTCCTAGTTTATTGACCAAAGAAGTGGCCGCTGCGTGCAAAAAATCGTCAGAGACTGTTTGTGTTCGACCATCGGTGCCCCCAACACATGGCTCTCGTTCTCCTTATCCTCTCTGTACAAAGCCGTACTAGCTAGATCCACTGTAATTCGGTACAGACTGTGTAGCTGAAAAATGGGCTAACATAAAGGGAACTCATTTCAACTTAGCTGGGTTCACTGTATCCGCTTTGTTCGTTACTTTAAAGGTGCGCACCGAAAGCAAAAAATCAGTTCACTATTGCAATGATCCTCGTAGTAGTAGCGTTCCAGTGATGTCAGATATCTAGAACGCTGGGTTTTTCAAAGTAAAATGAGGAGTTAATTATGAGAAGAACTCCAAGCAACTTGATTCAGAGAACAAGACCATTCCACAGTATAAATCATGTGTGAAATAGTTCTAGGTTAGATAACATGTCACTTTATAACCTAAACATTTTGGGACAAGAATTTAATGACATGACCCCTGTGGAGCAAAAGCGTGTACAAATCAAGAGGACAGACGCATTTGGCCGAAGTTTTTAAAATATCATCTTTGCTGGTTATCTGTGTAGCTCCGTTCATATAAACACATCTGGCTTTGCATTCGTCTTGCAGATCGAAAGTTTCAAAATGGCCATTTGTCTAGACGCGTCAGCCGATGATCACCAGCCAGAGCTGCACCTCTTACGTGGCTATCCATGCCACCGTCTGGGTGGAAATCAGGTATTTGTAGACGGATGTTGATAATGCGTTGTTTTTTACGGCTTCTGCTCAATCTACTATTTTATTTTATCATTTTTGCTGCGGCAAACTACCAAAATTTCAGGATTATTGAAGAATGTCGTTACCAAATGGAACCACGTGCACCACATTCTACCCTATGATTCTAAAGTATCAGTATCGAGCGTTTCGGTGTGCTGCAGGGTGTTACCTGTTGACCAGAACATTTCACGCGTTACCACTGGTGCGCGCATAAGTTGGAATAATCTCTCAGATTAACACATTTACTGAATTGGTCAGTAAATTTGACTGTTCACTTTCAATGTTTCACGATGTACGTACAGCATCTGATAAACGGCAAGTCTGAAGGAATTGGGTGTAAGAAAAACTTCTTTCAACGACATAGCAGGCTAAGGGGCATGGAATATGGTTTCAACCAGCTCTCGATTTACCCCCCAGTCAACTGACTACTAGTGAGTAGTCAGGAGGCTATATATTAACAGTTATCGATCCTGTGGGGTGAACTGATCACTACAGTACAGTCTCAGTGAGTTGATGCCAATCAGACCTAAAACGAGGACCACGGCAACTCTGGTGAAAGGAAGAAAGCCCTTCGGTGCCGCGCTGCTAATGGGTCACAAGCTGTTAGACACGAAAGTAAAAAATCTGATTTGGGCGTAGTATTTAAAACTTGAATGTTCTCATGCGTCCTCTTGAACTCTTCTGGACTATCTTTGAATATTACGCACTAGTGAACAATCACCGCAAGGCGTCTCCATAATTTGCGTACCAGCCCTCCATCATCCAGTGTAGACTGTACTCAGACACCTGGCCAGACGCTACTCACATGTTTCATCAGTAGTGTACATCGTCACACGAATGATCAAAGGGACTCCAGGACAATAACGAGCGAGAATGGGTTATGTCGTTGCAATATTGATGTTTTCACCCAGTATATCATATGGATGCAAGACGCGGCCAATTG